>CAJNDT010000333.1:0-222427 GCA_905221615.1 Symbiodinium sp. CCMP2592
CCTCTCTGCGATCTTTGCAACCAGCCTACAGGCTATTTTTGATATTCCTGTGGTACGATTGTATGTGCAGACTGTCGACTTACCCCACAGGGTAAACAACAGATGTGCGAGTGCATCTTGCCAATCGATTGCCTCGAGACCTCTAAAGTGTCAGCAGGACTGATCTCAGAAGAGCGTCAGGTTTTATACGAGGCCATCCTCACACATGAGGACGTAGATTTGGCAGTCCAGAAAATCAACATGTATTGCGACCACGCACGGAATTCGTTCATGAGAGCCCATCCAGGCGTTGATCCATGTAGCTTTGATGATATTAGGAATAATCCTCCTAATACTTACACCAGCTCCACAGAGGCTCCAACCCTGGAGGAATACAAGCGCATCAACAAGGGTCACATCAATATCAAGGACTCCAGAACAAGCCACCCGGCGTCTTTTCTCTCTCTTACTGGCTACGAAGACAAACTGGTGCTCGACGCACATTACGAGATAGTTCGTAATAGGATGGCCGGTGTTAACGAAAAGAGAGAACACATAGAGGGCTCAAACCCAGACAGCGTATCACTAAGCCTAGTGGGATGCAACTGGGGAAATATGGATCGAGCGCCGGTGCCAGCAGGGAATCCCAAAAAGAAGCTCAAACCTGAGAAGGGATTCGATTACCACCCTCTTATTGACATGTGCTTCAACAATTCAGCACATATTACCCTCGTACTCGAGGCAGGAGCACTTGCGTCAAAGTATTCGATCGCAACCATGCGACAACATGAATACAGAGGGATGCTAATCCATTCTCCTCCCAAGGAGCCTGAGGCACCCTCAATGTATATTGGAGTCAAGGGTGACCAAACAACAGACATCTCTCTCGTCCACCACTTTTACCGTCACCGAACAATGAAGCCTAAGGCTGGTGGTCCCAAGAAGCGACTGTGGGCATGCCACGGTGCGGTATGCCGCCTCACCTTTGGGTACCACAGTACCATCAAGGAGGCAAAAGAATGGGTCCACCCATATTCCGGACAGAGGATGACGAGAGATGAGTACATGAAGATTATCGGATATGACCCTCTCAAGGGTAAAAATCCTGACAAGGATGGATCCACTGATGGCTCTTACCTCTCACCAGAGGCGTGTCTGACACTGTCGGACCTCGACCCTTCGCCGGTTCTCTGTGAATGGAACGGCCATGTCGAGGGTGATGAGCCACCAGAGGAAGACTTTGAGTCATACGCAGAGATCTTCTCACAAGAAGCATAAAACGATCTTGACGAGATGTGGTGTACAAAAGGGCCTTACAAGGTCATCACCATCGCGATCGTCCATTTCAACTCATACATGACTCATAAGGAAGAACAGAGGCGCGAACTGGTGAACGCGTTCCTCAACGAGGTTCTCCCTTTCAAACCGGATGTAATTGCGGGGGATCTCAATAATATTGCGTCGAAGCTCACCTTAAAAGGTGGAGACGTTCACCCGCGAAAGGGTTTGTTTTCTCTATACCTGGAGAAGAAACTTGCAGCATTTAACAGAATAGCAGGAAGGCACTCACAAGTGCGACACCTTTGCTTGAACAACTCTGACCAGCACAGACTGGCACGTGCAGATCGTCTACCGCCGGACCCGGCGAAGAAAGTTGCTGACCTCGACTGTATCAACAGTTATATCCTTGACTGGAGTAAAACGCCGCACACGGCGTCACCTAGTCCAAGAGATGATACACCTGCCGCCGAAAGAACATACTGGGAACGAGTCTCAGATATGTGGCAGGACATGAACAGAAACAGGGATATCGATATCCGTCTGTTTGTCTCAGTCAAGCAGTACTAGTCAACTTTTTCTAACCTTGACCTGTGGTTGAGTCCCTCTGACAAAGATTGGCACAGCCCTTTGGGCTTCACGATACAACCAATCCTTACAAAAGGGAAACACAAACGGTCAGATGCCCAGGTTCAGAAGATCGCTGACAAGCGACAGGCTTACAAGCAGCGTAATGCTGAATACTGGGATTACAAGGACTCATTTGTGTATTCATCCGGCAACAGCTGGTACGACAGACAGCAACCACAAGGTAGCTATCACAGATATGGAAGATTCTGGGAAAGGCCACAGCCTGAACGTCCCAGCGAGCCTGAAGGCTCTCCTCCAAGAAGGAGCCAGGCATCATAGTCCTCTTCACAACAAGCTCTACCAAGATCGAGATCCAGACCTCAGAGAGCCAGTCTTGTTGACAAGCTCAACATGTCTTTAGAGGAACTGGACACACTTGAGGAACAACAAGAGGAAGAACATTTGATCCGTGAGATGGAGAGTGTTACTGAAGAGCACGAACGAGAAACATCAAATCTGATGTCGGCTCAAAGAGATGAAGACGAACAGGAGGAAGAATCTTCCAGTCGCAGAAGAAGAAGGAAGTCATCGCGACCGCCGTCTGCTCCGAGCAGAAAGGCACTCCGAACAGCTGCCACAGCAGCAGGGTTGTCGAACTGGTTCGGACACCCTAATCAAGGCGGTGCAAAGGGAGAGTCTATCAAGACTGATGAACCTTCACTTCCAAACTCACTAACCAGTGAGCAAGACTTCTCCGTCTTAAGCATCGCGTGGAATGTGTTTCTGCTGCTAATGGGCCTACACTGGATGTGGAAGCAGCTCACCAGGGCTCCCATCAGATGTATGGACCGCCAACAATCAAATGCAAAAGCAGCAGCGAAACGACCACCACCATTTCTCGAACCCGAGAATGAACCACAGACGCGTGAACTTTTAGGGCCCAACAGGGTCAATTCTGGAGAAACAACGGATTTGCGACCTGTGTGGCACACTTCCCGAAGCGAAGTCTACCATCTTTCAGACAGCTGTTACCAGCTCAAGCAAGCAAAAGATGTTTCAAGGAAGGTGCTGTGTAAAACCTGCCTCCAGGCAGTACAAGTTGCGGAGATTAGCAGGAACGATCCTTTTCAAAGAGGTGATACACGATCACGTGGCACCGAAAGGGACATTGAACGGTTTCAAACCTATGACGATGCAAGTACTACTCCTCATATGAGGCAATTATTCAGTGATGCATTGCATTCACAAATGGCCGAAGAAGCCATGCAGATTACCTATACATCAATCCCTAAGGGATCCGCGGCAAGAGCCAGAGGTACATCTGCACTCGCAAGTGCCTCATCGTCGTCAGTGCCCAAGGCAATGCCACCAGTGCCTAACAAGGCAAACATGTCACCTCCACCTAAGACTCCTCCGACAAAGGCGAAAGGAACAGTACCTTCAGATCCTCCGAGACCAAAAGGTCCTACCAGAAGAGGAGGTCAAAATCGGCGCATTCAACGAAAAGCAGCTAGAGAAGCCCATAACAGTGGACTCTGCAACCATGCAGACGCTGCCCTTGGCGAAGCCAATCAAGGCCAGGCCATTAACACTATGTGCCGAAACATGGCAGTAAGACACGTCAGCTCTATCGATGCAACGGTAGAAGCAGCCGAGCAGTTTACACAACGCGTGCAACAGCACGTAGAAACATATGATGAAGAGGAACCGTGGAGCACGGAGTTTCTACCAGTCGTGGAAGTCCTATTCAGGAACTTGAGAAGCGACGAAACAACTGTCATACATGACAATCATACGGTAACTATGCCTATTGAGAAATATCTCGACCTCCTCAGAATCGCACAATCATTGCGAAACTCTATCCAGAGAGACACGGAGGAAAGAAAGGATCATCTTGACACCATCCAAGATACTCTATCCAGAGTGGAAATCCTTCTAACAGCACTGAAGGACTCAAAAACAGTCTTCAATCAATTGGTCCATTCCTCACTAGAGATAGAGCGAAGACATAAAAACCTCAAAAATGTCCTTGAGACACTTTTTGACGACCAAAGCTATGAGGAAGACCAGTCAGAATCTGACCATGAAGAAGTCCTAACTCCTTCTGCAGCACAGTACTGGAACAGCCTTCATGCCCACGCCTTATCTCCCTCAGGAGATGAAAGTGAAAGATCATGGGCGGCCTCAGACGGACAGCTTGAAAGAAGAAGGGCCGAACGGGCAAAGGCTAAGCAGCCACAACCGGCTAAAGCCGAGGCAACTCCAATCAGCTCACAAGCTGCACCAAAGGCCGAGCCAAAGGCGACTACATCCAACCATGGATATGACACTGCAGACGCCGCCTTCACCAGGGCTGAGAACAGATTACTCGGAATCTTTTAAAGTTCCGAAGAAGATCACTCAGACCCGGATGAACCACATCCGAACGTCTATGCTCGAGCCTATGATCCAAACCTGGATCCAAATCTGAGATAAGGAAAATCTCAGAGTTTCACACCAGTGACTCACAAGGCTCTAACAAGAGCACAGTGAAGGGCTGCATAATTCGATAGAAGAACATTACCAGACCTGATCCTGTACAGACGATCTCTCTGACCAATGTGCATGAAAGAGTTCAAAAGGAGTGATTTCAAGAGTGACTTCAACAGTGTAATTCAGTGCTATACCTAGCATAAACAATATGCTGTTTTTATCATGAGTCCAAACTCCGCAACTGTGACAGTGGGCATAATAGTATATGTGTGAATGTGCGGCCATGCTTCCGGTAAAAGAAAATTAGTGTCTGTTTGTTTGCGGAAACCTCTAAAGGGGTAGCTCTAACAGGTACCTACAGCAATGGCTGCATGCTCATACATATACATTCCGCTGCCCATTGGCTCAAGTGGTTTTACCCTATTGAGACAAGACAAGCTCTCCTTGCGTAGCAAGACAAAACAACTACTGTCCGTGTGCAGGGCGCTGCCCTTTGATCCTTAGGGAATAAACTGGTCATACACCTCCTAACAAGGAGCATTTCCTTGTGGGTGTATCGGCTCACCCCCTTCAAAGCCCCTTTGTCAAAGCCCCCCTTTGCTCACCCCCTTAAAGCCCCTTTAAAGCCCCCCTTAAAGCCCCCCCTTAAGCCCCCCCTTTGTCAAAGGGGGAGAGGCCCATAGAGCCACTAAGTGACCTGAGCTCTATGCGACCTAGAATCGACGACATACGTCGTTGTGTCGATATTCTGGAAGCGGAGAGAGCTGCTTAGCTCTAAGTAACATTGCGTCTCATGAGACGACAGGCGGTATCTCTCTGCCCTGCATCCACTTTTCGATCAGGTCGGCTCGGCGGCTCATTCCTCTGGCCCGCTGAGAGTCTCGATCTGATGGCACGTCGACCGACGACATCCGTTCGCTAACTTTCACACACCAGGCGATCTCCACATTCCACTTTTGCTTGGTCACTTGCACTGTGCTCCGACTTGGTTGCGTCGTGTTGGACTGCCAGCACGTCGACATACGTCGATGTCCGTTTTCTGACCCCTGCACGGCTCTCTCTTTCTCGACATGCTGGCTGGAGCTGGACTAAGGTGTTGCGCGATGCATTTTGTAGAAAACCAGTGCTCTGCCCAGTAGTGTTTAGGTGCGACACAGAGTTTTCCTCGGTACCTGTATAGTTGTATAGTCTTGCTAGTTTCAAGTGGTCAGTGCCTGTAGAACGTAGTTTGAGCTTGCGTGACGGTTTTGCGGTAGCCTCAACCTGTTTTCCCTTGTTTTGTAGTGCTTGGGAGCTTTTAAGAGGTGCCACGACTACTGTCGTTTGGCTCAAGACACGTGAGACCAGCAGTGAGCTGTGCGTGCTAAAAGTGTGAACTGTCCGAGTGTTTTGTGAGCTTGCTTTGCTTGCAAGGGTGCTTGGAACTTGTTTGCCTTAAACCTGAAGAGCTGTTCGCCTTCTAGGTTTTTAACGTGGTAGCGGAGCGTGGTGAACGCTCGTTGCCTTGCAACCAAAAGAAAGAGCCCAATACGTTGACTTGAGGCGTGTTGCTTGCTTGGTTGTGCTTGAGAGAAATGGAAGGCCGTGGCAGACCAAGCTACTTCAACATCGGTGATGGACCAGGTGAGCCTGGTATGATCCGAAGGAATAGCAGGTCAGACGCTGCGCCGCCTTACCAGAGGCGAGAGCGAGCAGTGTGCCTCGGGGTGCTGCCTTTAGTCCGGTGTCTAACTTGTCGGCTCTGGAACGGGGTATGCATCCTACCGGAAGCCCTGTGGTGGGAAGCCCAGCTGGCTCGCCGAACCCTCTTGGAGGTGTGTTGCCACCCCCGCCAGGTTTGCCGGAGTTTGGTGGAGTTTCGCCAGTTAGTGCACCACCGCAACCCACCGTGGAGACGTTTCTTTACCATACGGTGCAGCAGCAGCAGCAGCAAGTTGCTCAGCTTACGTCTCTAGTTCAGGCTCTTGTGAGCAGGGAAGTGCCTGCGCCACCTACTGCGAGGGGCAAGGGCCACGGTGGAGAGCTTAGCTCCATCTCCGATTCGTCGGGGAAGATGGAGGTTGATGAGGGAGGTGCTCCCATCAGGAATCCCAAAGCTGAAGCTTATGTTCCTAAGTTGCCTGCAATTGATGGTGGAAAGATGAGCAAAGGCCGTCGCTCGGAGATCGAAGGATGGGCTGAGTTCCTAGAGCAATTCTTGCCGTGGATCGCCCTCTTTGATGATAGGATCCCGGAAGAGCTTCATCGGTCGATTGCCTCTGAGGTCACCATCAAGCAGTCGTCGCTTGAAAAGGGACAGAGCGTGCGTTCAATTAGGACCTTCTTGTACCTGAAGCAAGCGTTGCAAGGGTTTGCTCGTGGGCTTGACTTGGTTAAGCAAGTGGAGAAGGAGCAGCTTGGCTCCCCAGCTGGGTACGAGTGCATAAGGAGGTTGCATCAGGAGTTGTCTGTTGCGAGCCGCATCGAGGCTTCGACGCTTCGGAATGAGGCCTTGCAGTACCGCGCGAGCACTCCTGCCAATCGCCCACTTGACATGTTTCGGAACATCCAGTTGGAGCTTGCCAAGTTTACCCGCTTGACCGCAGGGTTCCCAGATCTTGCGTTGAGTGAAGCAGATCGTTGCATGATTGTTTTGAGAAACCTTGACGTTGAAGTGAAGAAGTATGTGCTTTTGCATGCTAGGGTTGACTCGATGGACCAGCTTGAAACGGCTTTGAAGTTTTATGATGCCAACCTTAAGATCCTGAATTTCCAACAGAAGGAAGGAAAGGGAGCAGCAAAGGATCACGCGAATGCTTTGACCTTCGAGGACAAGGGAAAGGGCAAGAAGGGTGACAAAGGAAAGGAAGGAAAAGGAAAGGACAAAGGAAAGGACAACAAGAAAGGGAAGGAGAAAGGAAAGGAAGGAAAAGGGAAAGGTGGAAAGGACAAAGGCAAGGACAAAGGGAAGACCGCAGCTGCAAAGGACGGCAAGCAAGGTTCTGGAAGCGACAAGGACAAGGAGAAGGAGAAAGCAGAGCGCTTGAAGAACGTCAAGTGTTACAACTGTGACCAGTTCGGGCACTACTCGAATAAGTGTCCCAAGCCCAGGAGGGAAAGGGCCTCAGCAGCTGCATTGCTCGAGCCGCAGGTTGCGGCTGCCTCCTTGGAGCCTCAGATTTTCGCAGCCGCGGTTGATCTGAGTTGTCCGGTTGTTGAGCTTGATGAAGAGGATTGCTCGGATTTTTCCCAGGAGGATTGGGAGGAGTTCGTTGCATCTTATGAGTGTGCTTGGTCGGAGCCTGTTGTGCTTGAAGGCGGTGAGCCGGTTGCGCTTGAGGGTTCCATGTTGCACGTTGCGCTTGAAAATTTTCCTTGTGACAGCCCAAACAGAGCCACAGTTGAGCTTGCAGAGTCCCGCGGTGTCCCAAACAGAACCACAGTCGAGCTTGCAGAGTCCCACCAGGTCCCAGACAGAACCACAGTCGAGCTTGCAGAGTCCCCAGAGTTGAGCTTGGAAGCAGGTCGTTTTGTTGCAGATTTTCAAAATGGCGTTGAGCATGGCATGTTGCATGTGGTAGGCAGACCTGAGCATGGCATGGTAGCGCACGAGACAGCAGCAGCCAGCCAGCAGCATGACACCATGGACTGGTGGCTCGTCGACTCTGGCGCGTCGGCCCACATCATCAACGAGGACACTTTGAGCCGGGTGCACGTTGTGAGCCACAGTGAGTCTGCCAGTGAGTGTGTTTCTGCAACGGGTGACAGCATTGGAGTTCGGAGGTCTGCGGTTGTCAGGGT
This sequence comes from Symbiodinium sp. CCMP2592, assembly GCA_905221615.1. Taxonomy (NCBI): domain Eukaryota; class Dinophyceae; order Suessiales; family Symbiodiniaceae; genus Symbiodinium; species Symbiodinium sp. CCMP2592. The sequence goes on from CAJNDT010000333.1 coordinate 8,080, forward strand.
TCCATTCGTTTTGGTTTCAGGCGAGACGGTGGTGACAGAACTCCAAGTGCTTGTTGCTCCTGTGAAGTTTAACCTGCTGTCCTTAGGGCGTTTGCTGGGCAAGAGCTGGGTTGTGGATTTCCTGCCAAGTTTTAAACTTGAGGCCGCTGGGTACGTTCTTCGCACGAGATGGGTCTCCAATTGCGGATGGGTTTTCTCGAGTGCTGTTGAGCTTGACCGTTCCGTTGCAGTTGCCGCCCGAGCGAGCTTGAAGCGTAGTGACGGCTGTGCTCCTTCGTCTGGGAAGCCTTCTCTAAGAAGGATGGGAGGAGCAACCGGGCACCCGAGGAGTCTTCTTCCGACTCGGAGCAGGAGTGGCGCCTTTCGGGTCGCCGCCACCTGGCGGAGCAGCACGCGGCGACTGTTACAAGGACGCACGAGGATTTCGAGGGATCCACGGTCGCCTTTACGGCAACCTCGATGGTGGGTCTTACGCCGGGCCAGAACCTGCTGTTGGTGCCAGCCGCGGAAGTGAAGAAGAAGACGGCAGAGCAGGCAAAGGCAGCTGCGAAAGCAGCGGCGGAGAAATTCGTGAAGGAGCGTCAGGAGAGCGCCCAGTGGGCCAAGGAAGCAGAGGAAGCAAAGAAGAAGGAGAAGTTGATCAACGAGGCCACGGAGGCAAAGAAGAGAGCAGCCGAGGCAGTGGAGTTGGTCAGCGATTCCCCGGAGGGGAAGAAGAAAGCAGCCGAGGCAGAGAAGTTGGTCGACGAGGCCACGGAGGCAAAGAAGAAAGCAGCCGAGGCGGAGAAGTTGGCCAGCAAAGCCGCTGAGGCAAAGAAGAAGGCAGCCACAGAGGCCGCGGAGGCAGAGAAGAAGGCAGCCACAGAGGCCAAGAAGAGGGTCGCCGAAGCGGCCGAGGTCACAGAGGCCAAGAAGCCCAAGGGCAGTGTGGCCAGAGCAAAGGCGGAGCCGTCTTCGGGGTCGAAGGACCCACCGCAGCCAGTGGTGAAGAGGCAGCCCAAGCCGCCCATGGTGAAGGCAATGCCAGCCAAGGTCCGAAAGATCGCCTTGAAGAGCCGGGCCCAGCGCGGGATTCCCGGGCAGACCGACACTGCGCTGAGAATGCTTTCGCAGCGAGCCAAGGAGAAGAAGAAGCGGGGCTACCTCATGAAGGCCATCAACAACGCTATGAAGAAAAAGGCCGAGGAGCAGAAGGGCGCGCCGGTCAGAAGAACCTGGGAGAAGCATGTCAAGGATCACTATGCTCAGATCAGGGGGGGAGGTGACGATTTCCGAAATCGTCAAGGAGCCTCGTGGGCCGCCGGGGCCGCCGACGGTGCCACAGCCGAAGACCCCTCCTTCTACGCCAGCGCGAGCAGCAAGGGCCCCGGAGGTCAAGGTGGAGGGCGTGCGTGCAGCAAAGGTGCCGGAGGTCATCAAGGTGGAGGGCATGGAGATCAATCCCCCACCACCGGTGCCACCGAGAAGGAGACTTCCCACGCCGCCGAGGGATCCGAGGTCAGCCGGGCGAGGGCCCTCTGCGCACTCAGAGTGGTCACCTGTGTCCAGTCTGCCGCCATGGTCACCAGTGTCCAGTGTGCCGGTGGAGACAAGGGCCAGGGAAATCCCAGCAGAGACGAGAGCCGAGGAACCCCCAGCAGAGAGGAGAGCCGAGGAGCTGCGCATCGGGGACGACGGCAAGATCTACAACTCGGCGGGCGAGGTGGTGGAGCTCGAGAGCATCGAGATAGAGTGAGCCATAGCGGTTTACAAGGATCCTCCAAGGACGCCCGCCAATCTTCCGAGGACGCCCACCATCCAGGAATATCCGATGGTCCTTCTTCCTTGGGACTCACGCTTCTGATGCAAGAAAAGGTTGCGTTTGCAGGTGAGCATGATTTTGAAGTTGAGCTTGGTGAGCATGCATGTGTTGGTGGTTTGGGTGAGCATGATGTGCAGCATGGTGAGTTGCTTGAGCATGTTGGCCAGGACCTACCACAGCGTGACCGGAGCGAGGCCCATGGTAGCCAGAGTGAAGCATGGTTGCTTAGAGGGGATCGGGAACTGTTGTTGCAGGAGAGTTGGGGTAAGCTAGAGCGAGAACATGTTCTTAGATCGCATGTGCCGTACAATGCGTCCTGCCCGCAATGCGTGCAAGGTCGTGGACTTGAACCCGCCAGAAGCCAGGATCGGCCCCAGGACTCAGGGATGAGAGAGGTGCAAATAGATAAATTTTTCTATAAGGGCCTGGGCTTCCTGGTGTTGGTTTTGGTTGGTGCTTTTGCCCTCGGTGTGGTTCCGTACCGTGAGGTGAGCGGATCTCGAGGCCCAGCAGCCAAAGAAGCCATGTTGAATGACATGTCGGCATGGAGTCGTAGCGTTGGCTTGGTTGGTGTTGCTCCCAGTGAGTTGACGGTGAGTGTGAAGTCGGACATCGAGGGTGTTGTGAAGAACCTTGCGCAGAGTTTTGCTGATGGCTTGACCGCCGGTGCCATCGAAGTTGTTGACGCCCCTGTTGGTCGGCATGCTGTTGTTGCAGAGCGTGCGGTGAGAACCATCAAGGAAGGTGCAAACACACTTTGTGCTGGGTTGGAACAGGTCGGCTTGGAGCCTTGCGGGAAGGGTGTCACGTATCTTTTGATGCACGTTGCCCAGGTCTACAACCGGTACCAGGTGCATCCTGGATCGGCGCTGTCCCCAGAACAGCGGTGCTTGAAGACCACCCGTGGACCGCATGCCGCATATGTTTGGGGTGCTGCCGTGCTTGCCACTCCTCCTCCCTCTTTGCGTGACAAGATCACCGGCCGTTACGGCCACGCCGCCTACCTTGGACCAGAAGTCGGAAGTGGAAGCCGCATTGTGCAGTTTAGGCTGCGGGATGGCACCTTGAAGATTGCGAGAAGCGCAAGAATCCGGATGTTGGTTCCTCTCACTTTTGAGGTGTCGAGCTTGAAAGGTGTTTGTCGCATGTTGCCAGGAAGAAGGGATGATGCCCAGAAGAAGCTCCCCGAGAGCAGTGGTGACAATGTGCGCGACCTTCCGTTGCCGAACACCGCAACCCGAGGACCACCACTAGAGTGGATTGAAGAAAACGGAAGGACCCCAAGGTGCCGAGCTTGTCGACTGCGCGGTTTTCCAGCAGACAAGGCATGGCACACCCAAAGATGCCGTGACCGCTACGCAGAATTTGTGCGGAACTCTTTCGATCCCAGCCGGGCGATCCTCGATCAAGCCCCAATTGAAGAAGAAGCGGCTGGGCTTGATGATTTGGGTGCTGGATTTGATGTTGATCTTGGGCTTGATGTGCCGGATGATCTTGATCCGTTCCCGAATTTTCCGGTGGACGAGGATTTGGCTGAGTATGAACCCAGCCTGCCTGGAGTTGAGAATGAGATTGAGGTTGGAGAAGAACTCGAGCAGATCGAGGCCCCGAGCCCGGGCGAGCTTGATTTCATGCAAGTTGAGCCTGAACCTCTTGAGGCACTCCCTGAAGAAGAGCGGGAGGCCATGGTGTCTAGTGTGATGTACCGAGAGTCCATCTCCTTTGCTGGTGCGTCGGTTTGCTTTGCCGGGGCCGCCACCAAGGTTGTTACTCCTCAGGTTGTTGAGCTTGGGGGGGAGAAGCTGTTTGTTGAAGTGCCAGCTTCTGCGAAGGATGATGTGACTGGGCACCTGCTTGATATTGGCTTGACCTACGAGGGCATGTTGCGTGAACTTCGTGCTCTTGAGTCGCTTGCTGTCGGTGATGTTGTGTGGCATGTTGATCCGAAGCAGAAGGTGATCTCTACAAGGTGGGTCTCCAATGCCAAAGTCGAGCGTGTTGAGGGAAAGGAGAATCCGCTTGTCAGGTGTCGGGTTGTTGCTCGTGACTTTGCGCAGGGAGCGACCGCGGCACAGCTTGGCATCTCTGCTGCCACAAGCTCTGCAGAAGCGCTGCGAACTTTTCTTTTCTACGCCGGTTCCAAAAGGAGGAACATCGTCGGTTTGGATGTGAGCACCGCGTTTCTCTTTGCGGAGCTAGACGAAGAAGATGGCCACATTGTGGTCAGGCTGCCAGACGGAGTTAAAGGTAAGGACGGCCGCCGCGGCTACTTACGCCTAAAGAAGGCCCTCTATGGTCTAAGAGTTGCAGCTCAGACCTGGTCGCGTCACCTGGCAAAGCTGCTGAAGAAGCTCTGTGACCTGGAGCCATGCGAGACTGAAGCTTGTTTGTTTGCAGGCTCTGTGCTTGGAGGCCAGCGTGTGGTTGTTCTTTGCTACGTTGATGATCTTCTCATCACGGGAGACAGCGATGAAGCTATCTACCATGTGGTGGAGCAGCTGAAGACCGCTGTGAAGGTGAAGGTCACTGCCGATCTGGACCGTGACGGTCAGATCACCTTCCTTGGAAGACAGATTGCCCGAGAGCATTCTAGTGATTCCCTGTGTGTCACAATGTCCGATTCCTACTACGAGGAGATCTACAAGGGTTTCTTCGGGAACTCCAAGGTGACCGCGTGCGGCACGCCGCCCAACCTAAAGGAGTTGTACGACAAAGAAGATCCTTGCTTGGAGAAACCCCTGTCTTCTGAAGCTGCTGCGAGGTTTCGCAGTTCCCTGGGAAGGCTGTCATGGCTTGCGATGACAAGAGTGGATGTGGTTTACTACGTGAGCATGCTGGCCCGAGGCCAGGCGAATCCACTTGAGAAGCACGAGAGAGCTATGAGGGCTATGTTGCGTTACTTGAAGTATATTCAGGGTTTTAAGCAGGTAGTGAACCCGGTTTCTGAAGAGAACCTGCGCCTTGATTGCTATGTGGACGCTTCCTGGGGTAGCGAGAAGAATGTTGACAGGAAGAGCATCAGCGGAGGGTGCGTGATGTTGGGAGGCTTCTGTTTGAAGGCCTGGAGCCGCATGCAACAGGCTGTTGCCTTGAGTTCTGCCGAGAGCGAGCTCTATGGGCTTGTGGAGGGTGCGAAAGAGGCTCTCTCTATCCGGCGCGCCATCTCGCATGTCTTTGGGTGGGAAGATCTGCCAAAGCCCCATCTCTTCTGTGACAGCGAGGCTGCAGTTGCTATCAGCAAGGCTGATGGGCTGAGGAAGGTGAGGCACATTGACCTTAGGGCGTGTTTTATCCAAGACCAGCTCAAGCAAAAGCAGATTTTTATCTTTGGCGTGCGTGGTGAAGCCAATGTTGCAGATTTGTTCACCAAACCTTTGAGTTGGACTGTTACCTTGAAGCACATGTGGGGACTTGGCTTGCGTGACGTTGCCGTTGTTGCTTGTGCGCTTGATGGCTTTGTTGCGTTATGCGGTGCAATGCTTGTTGGTAAGAACCATGTTAGCTTGCGTGACCGTTTTGCCGCCATGCCGCATGCCTCTTGGTTGGTGATTGAGTTCTGTGCCCCCGTTGAATCATCGATGAGAGCGGCTAGCCAGGACTTGAACTGGGTGAATGTGCTTACTGTGAGTGAGCGTGATGATGGTGCCAGTGCACAGACCTTGCTTGAGCTCAAAGCCATCTTTGCTGCGCAGATCAAGAAGAAGGGTTTTGTCTTCTTGTGGGCCAGTACCCCGTGCACCGGAGGCTGCCCATATCAGAGGCTGCGTGCCCGTGATCCAGCTTATCGCCGAGGGCGGTTGGCTCAGCACTGGAGGCTGCACCGAAAGCTCTGGAGAAGCTTGGTCGAGCTTACTAGCTTTGTGCATGCTTGGGCCATTGAGTGGCCACGTGCTTGTGCTTACTGGTCTTGGCGCCAGACTGAGCATTTTCTTTCTTCACGCCCCTACGTTTTGCACGACGTTCCAGTTGATGGTTGTGCGCTTGACATGCGAGGCCGCGATCATCTTCTTATCGCCAAGCGGTGGCGTGTTGTTACCACACACCCAGCAGTTGCTGAGAGCATCCGTGTCTATCGTTGCTCTGGGAAGCATGAGCACTCGAAGGACTTCGACCTCAAGAGTACACAGCACTACCCGGTAGAGCTTGTAAAGTCCTTCTTTGAAGCGTTGCGCCCTTGACTTTTTACGAGAGTCTTGTCGTTGTTGAGGACATGTTGTTGCATGTTTGCTGCGCAGCCCGTTTGTTCAAACTTTCCGGTGTTTTCTTTCTTTGCCAGGACGTTTAAGATGTCTCTGGTTCCTTTCGCTGCCGAGCGTGCCATGGTGTTTGGCCTGGTTGTGGAAGTGCAAGAGAAGCTTCTCGAAGTACCGAGTGTCGGGCTTCTCGCTGTTGTGCTTGTCCCACTGCTTGTGGGTGTTGCGCTTGGAGTGTGCTTGCAGAAGCTGCGTACCGAGAGCTCCCGCGTCAAGACTGTGCAGGACCTTCTTTCGTTTCTGCCAAGGTCAGGCCAGAAGATGGCTGTCTTTACTTCTGCTTACGGAGACTGTTTCCACGTGCGTAGGGACTGCCACGGCCTCAGGAACGCGATTCCGAATCGCATCGCTGCTAAAGTGGCGTGCGAGTACTGTTTAAGGGATCTCCACCTGGTACCTCCGACAGCTACTGCGTCGTGGGGGGGTGTAGAAAACCAGTGCTCTGCCCAGTAGTGTTTAGGTGCGACACAGAGTTTTCCTCGGTACCTGTATAGTTGTATAGTTTTGCTAGTTTCAGGTGGTCAGTGCCTGTAGAACGTAGTTTGAGCTTGCGTGACGGTTTTGCGGTAGCCTCAACCTGTTTTCCCTTGTTTTGTAGTGCTTGGGAGCTTTTAAGAGGTGCCTGCCACGACTACTGTCGTTTGGCTCAAGACACGTGAGACCAGCAGTGAGCTGTGCGTGCTAAAAGTGTGAACTGTCCGAGTGTTTTGTGAGCTTGCTTTGCTTGCAAGGGTGCTTGGAACTTGTTTGCCTTAAACCTGAAGAGCTGTTCGCCTTCTAGGTTTTTAACGCATTTTGGCACCTTACGTCGACATTGGCCCAGCTTTCGCATCGGCCTTACATAAGAGGAACTGGCAGCTGCAGAGCACATCATCAGGAATTCAAATTAACTGTGCGTGTCGTCAAGTGTGATCCGCCGTAGAAGGCAACCGATCAGCTGAGTGAACACCACTCCGAGCGTGACGATGCAGGACTCACACGAAACACTCTGTTGGTCGGCTTTGCATCTCCAAGGCTCCCTGCATTGGCCTTCTGGCTGGCCAGCTCCGCAAACGCGGCGTGCGACCACGAGGTTCCCACTCCTGCCGCTGGAGTGCACATGGCTGACTGAGCACAGGCCGAAGTTGTTGAACAAGACGCCTTACAAGCGTGCGTCACCACGCTTGCTCTCACCCAAGCTTTGGCAGTACCTGATGCAGTCTCGAGAATCGTGTGCACGGCTGTCGTTTCTTGCCTTGTACATCTCCGTGCCTTTTCGTTTCACAACACGAGCAAGCCTCCCTTTCGCAGAACCATGAACTGCGACGATATCACAAGCGACACCCTCCGTCGGAGAGGACGATCCAAGACAAGCAAGGCCAGAGGCCACAAAGGCCATCGCGTGGCTTCGGGGGCGCTGCCTCTCCACTGAAGGCCCAATGTCAAGGACGGAAAGGGCGAAAAAGGGCCTTCTTTCGGGCCTTTTTGGGCTGCGACAAAGACAGCAAGGCCGGCTAGTGAGTAGCGGAAGTCTTACTTTCATCCCTTCAGTCCGACCATGGAGGTGTTGACCCGAGGACGTGCAGAACACGACCGTGGTCTGCGTGGAAAAGTTTTTCTCTCTTGGAGCAATCCAGACATCAGAAGCGGATGTTGGCCACCTCTACCCCTTCAGCCCCCTCGTTTCAACGCGTGGGCGCTCCGAGCGCCCGAAGAGAGGCGCAAAGCTTCCGCTGGCGGCTCTTGCCCAAATCCTCCAGGCTCAGGCTGGGGGAGGCTCTTCTTCTAACCCGACGTAGCCAATGCCAATGGGTAATTCGCAGCCAGTCTGCAAAACACGAAGCTTCGCTTTGCCACGCACAGTCCGTGGGAAAGCTTTGTAACTGTGGAGGGTCCAAACCCTGTGGCGGGAGGTGTATGGTTTTGGTGACCCCCATTCTGGGACCCAACAAAGCATGGGTTGCAGCTCTCACGGCCATGTTTGCTTGAAGCTCTGAGTTTGTTCTGATTGAAGACGTTTTAGGCCAAGGCAAACAATTTGGGTTCCTGGGAGTTCAGGCGCCCGGAAGCGGCCAAAGCATTTTTGGCAGACCAAGACCTACAAGGCGCCTACGTCTTGCGGATTTGTTTTTGCAAAACAGCTTGGAGTGCATCCCTTAAGCCGGCAGCCTGCAGAGTTAGACCGTGTAGTAGCAGTGCTAATGCCATCCGTATTCTACAGTCGGTCAGCGGCTGCAGGTGTGGCTCAGTACCACTGTAGAGTGCGATGGCAGCACATGCAGTTTCAGATTCCTTGATGACTTGCAGTTTGCAGTTTGGCACTTGCAGCCAACTTGAGCCTTGTTGTGATTGGACGTCGATGCTCCGCGCCGCGGTTCAAGCATGGCAGCAATCCACAGCTTGCAGATTCTTGCAGAGCTCTCAGTGTTGCAGAGTTTGACGTTTGGCACTGCAGCTTGGAGGGCATCGCACAACCTGGCAGCCTGCAGAGTAAGACCGTTTAGCAGCATGCACGTGGCAGTTTGTTTAATTCGAGGTTGGAAGCATCCAACTATCCAGCAGCCGGCAGAGCTCTCAGAGTTGCAGAGTCAGACGTTGGGCACTGCATTTTGGAAGGCATCGCACAACCCGGCAGCCTGCAGAGTTAGACCGTTTTGTAGCATAGCAGCTTGCAGAGTTCTCAGTGTTGCAGTGACAGGAGGCATTTAACTACCCAGCAGCCTTGCAGAGTTCTCACTGTTGCAGAGTTTGACGTTTGGCGCTGCAGTTTGGAGGGCATCGCACATGCAGAGTTAGACCGTTTAGCAGCATGCTCTGGCACTGCAGCTTGGAGGGCATCGCACAACCTGGCAGCCTGCAGAGTAAGACCGTTTAGCAGCATGCACTTGGCAGTTTGGTTAACCAGAGGTTGGAAGCATCCAACTATCCAGCAGCTTGCAGAGCTCCCAGTGTGCTATCCAGCAGCTTGCAAAGTTGTCAGTGTTGCAGAGTGTGACTCTGGGGGTTCAAGTGTTCAAGTGTGCGTGGATTCTTGATCAAGTAGTTCCATTCGACCCGTGTTGAAACACGGATCTGGGAATCTCGCGCTTCTGCAAGCTCTCAGGTGTTCAGCCTCTGTTTGCACTGAACGCGACTATTGTGCGAAGTTTGAGCAAGAGCATGTGTGTTAGGACCCGCAAGATGCTGAACTTTGCCTGCGAAGTACTGAGTGAGTGAGGTGGGTGAGGTGGCGGGTGAGGTGGGTGAGGTGGGTGAGGTGAGTGAGGTGTGAGTGCGGTGAGTGAGGTGAGTGAGGTCAGTGGTGAGTGGGTCAGTGCCGGAAAGGGCTTTACAAACAATTTTCCAAATGCAGTGGTACGGAACGCGCGGCTTTTGAAACGTGGCCTATGAAATGCAAAACTGCTGTGAAGCATTTGCTAAACACTGGAAGAAAGGGCCAAAAAGAAGAAGAACTTGCCGGAAAGGCTTTACAAGCAATTTTCCAAATGCAGTGGTACGGACTCTGCGGTTTTTGAATTGAGGCCTATGAAATGCAAAACGGCTGTGAAACACTTGCTAAACACTGGAAGAAATGGCCAAAAGGAAAAAGAATTTGCCGGAAAGGCGTTACAAACAATTTTCCAGATGCAGTGGTACGGAACGCGCGGCTTTTGAAACGTGGCCCATGAAATGCAAAACTGCTGTGAAAAGCATTTGCTAAACACTGGAAGAAAGGGCCAAAAACAAAAAGAACTTGCCGGAAAGGCGTTACAAGCAATTTTCCAAATGCAGTGGTACGGACTCTGCGGCTTTTGAATTGTGGCCTATGAAATGCAAAACGGCTGTGAAACACCTGCTAAACACTGGAAGAAATGGCCAAAAAGAAGAAGAATTGGCCGGAAAGGCTTTACAAACAATTTTCCAAATGCAGTGGTACGGAACGCACGGCTTTCGAATTGTGGCCTTTGGATTGCAAAACTGCTGTGAAGCACTTGCTAAACACTGGAAGAAATGGCCAAAAACAAGAAGAATGAAGAATTTGCCGGAAAGGCTTTGCAAACAATTTTCCAAATGCAGTGGTACGGAACGCACGGCTTTTCAATCGTGGCCTATGTAATGCAAAGCTGCTGTGAAAAGCACTTGCTAAACACTGGGAGAAATGGCCAACAAGAAGAAGAATTTGCCGGAAAGGCTTTAAAAACAATTTTCCAAACGCAGTGGTACGGAACGCACGGCTTTCGAATTGTGGCCTTTGGATTGCAAAACTGCTGTGAAGCACTTGCTGAACGCTGGACGAAATGTCCAAAAAAAGAAGAATTTGCCGGAAAGGCTTTACAAGCAATTTTCCAAATGCAGTGGTACGGACTGTGCGGCTTTTGAATCGTGGCCTGGTGACAGCAATGCCGCTCACTGATGGAGGACGCTGCCGACCATAAAACGATTGTTGTTACGTCTTGGGCAGTAAGTTTTGCAATGTCTGTTGCTTAGGATGAAGAATGAAGAGTTGCAAGAGAATGCCGGCAGTGATGGTGACCATTTAGCCTCGCATGTGCCGGAAGCAGTTTTCACAGAAACCCCCCTTCCCCCCATACAATGGCTAAGCTTGGTTCAACAAGAGCGACACGGAATGCTGGGCTTGCTGCTCCAATTGCGGTATCTGCTTATTGTAACCTTTGTAATTCCCAAAAGCCCGGACCAAGGTCCGCGCTTGCTTTGCCGAGAAAACCGTGGTCCGCGGTAGGTTTGTCGGTTAAATGCTCGGGTCCGCGCAGGTCCGCGCCGGTTTGGTCGAGAAAACTATGGTCTGCAGTAGACTTCTTAGCCAAATGCTCAGCTCCGTGCAGGTCCGCGCTTGCTTTGCCGCGAAAACCGGTCCGTGCTGGGTTTCTGGGCTAAATGCTCGTGTTCCACAGCTGAGAAGACCGTGCGAACGGTTTCTGAGCTAAAGGCTTGGGTCCGCGCAGGTCCGCCCCGGGTTTGCCAACAAAACCGCAGGTCCGCGCCGGTTTTGCCGAGAAAACCGTGCTAGGTTTCTGAGCTACATGCTTGCGCCCGCGCACGTCCGCGCCGGGTTTGCCGAGAAAACCGTGCCAGGTTTCTGAGCTAAATGCTTGGGTGAGCGCCGGTTTTGCCAAAAACTGTGCCAGGTTTCTGAGCTAAATGCTTGGGTCCGCGCAGGTCCGCGCCGGGTTTGCCGAGAAAATCGTGCTAGGTCTCTGTGGTTGGCCGGTAGCTTTGAGGTCTGCAGTGCTCGGCTTTTAGGGCCTGAGGGCTCAGCAGTCTGAAGTCATCCCCACGCTCTGCTCCCTAAACCTCGACACCCGAGCGGGCAGTCCAAGCTTCCAAGCCATGGGGTCTTTAGCCGCAAATCCTAGGGCCTTAGGGCTCAGCAGTTGAAGTCATCCCCTCAGCTCTGCTCCCTAAACCTTGAAAGCCGAGCGGGCAGTCCAAGCTACCAAGACCAAGCTATTTGGGGCAGTAGCCGCCAGGACGTCTTGTTGCGCAGACGGGTTTGCAGTTCTGGGCAGAGTGCTTTTTGCGGTGCAAGCTCGCGCGGGGGAGAGCTTTTTTGTGCTGGGTTTTTTCTGTAAGCAAAGGTTTGCGCTGTATGCTTTGCATTTTTAGTGTGGTGAGTGAAGAAGCAAAAGGTTTGTGCTGTATGGTTTGCAGTTTCAGTAATGCAAATGAGTGGGCGTGCAGCTCTCTGCGCAGGTGTTGGCGAGAGCGCCATGTCGTTGCACAGCCGGGTTCGCAGCTCGAATGCGTTTGCTTTGCTCTGGGAGGTGTGTGCACGTGTGTGCGTGTGTGCAAAGCCTTGTGGACGAGCGTTTGGGCTCCGGCTCCGGCTCACCTTGCTTAGTAGGCGCTTTCCCCTCTCTTTGCAGCTGCCATGGACGCTAACGCTGCGCCCAGCTTGGGGGACAGACTCGCTGCTCTCAAGGCCGATCGGGCCCGCTTGCTGCGTGAAAAAGCTGAAAAAAGCAAAGAAATCCGAACAACTCAAAAGCGCTTCAAGAGATTGAAGAAGGCGGCCGCGAAGTTGAGCCAGGCAGACTTGGTGGAGTTGCTCCGTGTCAAGGAAGCGCAGGTTCGTCAAGCAGCTCCGAAGGCCAAGGCCGCAGCGGCGCCTCCGCTTTGAAGCCTGCACCTTCTTCCTTCTCCGACTGAGCAGGGGTACGCCTGTGCAACCGGCGGCGTTCACAAAGGAATGTCAGTGGCTGGTAGTACAGGCGTAGTGCCGTTTCACACCTGTGTGTTTCCAAGTGTTTCAAGGCCTCGAAGAGGCTTGGTGCGGCGTTCCATTCGCTACGAATGCAGGTCGCCGTTTTCTTGGCTTGTCTCACCGTCTCGCGTTGCCCACGAGTGTGTACAGAACGGACCTCGTGAAACGAGCAGGATGGTGATATGAGGGCCCAAAACAAGGGCCGTAAACGCTTCCTGGAATGGGTGTTGCAGGCTGGCCCTCCAGCGTTGCTGTCCTTACTTGTGTGCCTCTCATGCTGTTGGCTTTCACACAAACTGTTGCTGCTCTTACTTGTGTGCCTCTCATGCTGTTAGTTGTGTTTTCACACAAATGTACGACCGGAGCAAGTTTGGCAGTCAAAGTTTCCTCGCGAAGTGAGAGAGATGTTGCTGCCAGTGGCCGCTGCCCTGAATCATGGATGCGTTGGCCTGTGTGCGTCGTGAAATCCGGCGCTTACAAGAGCAGCAGCGGCGTGCCCGCTGTGTGCAAGCGCGCTTGGGCTTGACAAGAACAGATCGTCTGGTGGCCGTGGGATGTTACACTCAAAGCAATTACAACCTGCCTTTGGCGATTACTTTTGTTAAGCAACGTGCCCCGACATCGTGGCTGCCGTCCACAGACACGGAACTTGGCGAAGTGCTGGAAAACTGGTTTCTGGAAACGCCTGAGGCCACCATTGTGGCATTCGAGTATCCAGAAACCCGTGCGCAGAAGCAGCTGCGCTCACGTGTGGAAAAGTTTTTGGCAGAGTGCGCAACTGTCAATTTCATCAAAATGTGCAATTTCACGAATGGCTACGCCCCAAGCTCGAGTGAAGTCGCATCACAGTTTGTCGAGACCTTGCGAGGACCCGAGGAGCTGGCGACCCACCAAGGCTTGGAACATGCTTCGCGCTGGCAGCGACGTTGGTGCTCTCGGTTTCGTGGTCGCTGGGGGCTTCGCCTCCGAAGTCTTGGGCCACATCGCGACTCCGAAACGGATCTTCGTGCCAAGGCCAGGCTTGAAAGGCTGCAGCTGCTTGTCCGGCAATGTGTTGTGTGAGAACACAGTTCGTTGTTTGCTTGTTTGTCTGCTGCTGGTTTGTTTCGTGCATGGCTTGTTTTGACTAGTGTAGCATCGTTCATGAAGTGCATGTCCGCATGCTTACTCTGCTCCCGTCACCTGTAGCCAACTCCAGACACATGACGGTGGCCGCCGGCCTCCGAGCCCGCTTTTGGGGTCATTTTCTGACCCTTTTTTCGGGGTCATTTTCTGGCCCCTTTTCGGTGGCATTTTGAGTGCGGTGTCGTTTTATTTTCAATGCACTTTCGGCCACAGATGCAGTGAGCAAGGAGGCACAGGCCACGCTGGAATTACGCACCATGTCTAGTTGCTTCTCATGCAGCCTATTCAAGGGTGAGGCTGGGACCAGAGTCGACGCAGGGGTTTCGGTCTGATTGCTAAATCTTCTCCACACCGCTTGGCACAGGGACATTCACCCGACACACTCAACATACACCTCTCACCTCTCACTCCACCTTGTGGCTTTCATTTCAGGAATTGGGATCCAGGGACTTGTAGTTGCGCACCCAGACCGCACTGGCAGAAGCACGGGAAGGACCGCTACACGCAAACGTCGAAGCAGCTACAAGAGTGACCTTCTGCCAGAGTTGGTAATTCGCAGTCAGTGCTTTCCTCGCGGCATCCACCACGGCCGACATTACAAACAGAAGCTACAACATGAGTGAACTTCTTGTCTCAAGCACCCTCAGCAGGCCACTGCAGCCTAAAGCTCTAAAGTGTTTTGCTTGGAGACAGACAGCTGCAAGGTGTTTCACAATACGACTCCTTTTTTTTTGGCGTATGCGGGCCTCGTCGACTACACGCTGCAGCACTCGGTCCCTGTAAGAAAGAGAGCAACTAACAAGAAATGAATAAGCTTAACAAAAATGCTAGGTGAAACAGGAGCTGCGACATACAGACTTGGTCGGCGAAATCGTTCAGCTCTGATATATACACTGGCCCTCGGTTCACTGGCCCTGCTCCCCGTAAGACATGGGTCGCGCAATGGCCACCATCATCAAAATTGTCAGGTCGGTGGCAGTTCGCAACACAAGAGCAAAAAGTGAGTTGCCATGCGCCCAGCTTCCCTTCCAATGGGTCTCGGAAGGGCGAATCACTCATTCAGAGAGCCAGTGTCGTAGAGCAGCCCGTCACAACAGGCCACTGTATCCTGGGATGTCAGTGCCCAGAGACTGCAAGCGCGATATGGTGAGTGCTTGCATCGGTTCCAAGTTGAAAGAAGCAGTGCGCAAGTTAGACCAACCCAAGGTCCACGGCTGTGTACCATCCACTGCATCATCGATGGCCAACGCACGCAGAAAGTCAGTGCCCTCGTAAAGTCCAACAACCGCTCGACAGGTATGGCGGGAGACCGCGGCGAGCGTCATCAATGCCTCGAGATCAACTTGGATAATAGTGGCGCCGACTTGGAAGCCAAGTCGAAACCCATAGTTGGAGTCTGAGCTCTATTTGCCAACACACAAACACACCGATCCAGGTATGCGGCTACCGACCGTTGGTATGCCGTCAGCTGTTGCCGAAAGGCAAGACCGGCCGTTTTGCGCTCTCGCGAGCCCACAGCACTCAATATTTTCACAATACGACTCCACAAAAAAGATTGAGTGCTGTGCGCTCTGTTTTTCACATGTATCGGCCCGTAGCCTGATCAGCGTGCTACCACTGAGCAACAATCTTGTCGACCAGCCCACCAGCCAGGGCGGCACTGATGGCAATCAACGGATTGACGCATTTTCAGTGTTTATTTCCCAGGGGCCGGCGCGTGCCAAGTCCTCCCGTTTCGCCAAACGCGCTTCTGGTTGACTCCACCATAAGAACGGGCGCGTGGTCTCATTGCCTGCGGATGTCATACAGGTGGTCGAGACATCCTTTCCGTTCCGCGGAGAAGGATATGCCCTACAACTCCTTGACAGAGAGCTCGTGTCTCTACAAGGCTATCAGAGGCTTTGACCTTGCTCATGCCGATGATGATGAAGGGGCACTGCATTCTGATGCTGCATCTTCTGCTGACGTGCACGTTGAGTGCTCTGGAGCGAGCACCTTCATGGTGCCTGCCCGCGATGACACCTGGCAAATCATTTGTTCCAAGAAATGTTACGGGCCGACTGGTTGCCTGGCGGAATCCTTCAAGAAGCCGCCACCGCTTCGGCAAGGTTTAGCTCGTCTAGATACTACCATGGCGCGAGACGGCAGCTTCATTGTTATGGCCCTGGGCGGCCCTGGCAGGCGCATCTCCCCACTTCAATATTGCAGTGCTTTGCTTCCCATTCCTGCTGTTTGTGATCCGTCGCCTCGTCGATCAACCACAGTCCTGCCCACATCTGGAAGTAGTAGGGGTTTTTCGTAACAACGACCAGCGTGCCGCTGTGGAGGGGCGCCGGGGGCAACTGAGGGAACGACTCGCAGCGACCTTTACGTCGAGTGAGATCTGCCCGATGCAATGGAAAATAGGGGCTCTGATACGATATAGGGGGGAGAGAGGTGTTGTTGCGCTCCATCACCTCCATGTGAATCCGGACATCTTCACACATGCGGCGGTCTATCAGAGCCGCTTCCGCATATCCTTCCGCTCGAAGAGACTCTGGGGTTACGTCCGGCGGCTGAGCTTAGTCTATAACCAGCTGGACTGCTTTCAAGTGCGTTGGCCAGAGTCCGACAGTGGACCCGGCAGGATGGCTGTGACCTGCACGCAGCGCTGGCGGTTTGGTTGCTTGGACCTAAACGGATCACCATGTATTACCCCGAACGTTTCTTTTCCATGGAGAGTCACAAAGTGACTGGCCGGCATGCGGAGATCGTCAGGCGGAACTTCGCTGATGTTCCCATGGGTCTCGGCGTGGACTTTCCGCCATACATCTTAGGTTAGGGCCTCTGCATAGAGGACTGAGTCGCAGCGGCTAGTTCCGTGGCCTTTGGTCAAGGCGTCTCGGCTCAAGAATTCCTTAAGGGAAGCTCTGTGGAGACGTTGTAGGGGGTGGAAGTCCGTATCTAGAAGGCTTGTTACTAGTTAGGTGGCCTCCTCGCTTTCGGGAAGGCTCACAGAGTAAGGCATCAAAAAGCCTTCTTCCAAGAAGGTAGGCGGTTTACCTCACTGCAGTGCTTGTTGCAGCCTACTGCTGACTGCAAGTTTTGACTGTGGCGTCTCTAAGAGTTTCTGCTGTCTTGCAGTGTGGAAGGGCCTCTTGAACTCATTAGTGGGCCTTCAGTGCCGAACTGTGCCTCTAAGTTAGTTTTGGTGTTGGTCCCTCTGACATACGTCAGTCGGCGTTTTGTTCGATTTTACCCACAGCCCTCTGCACACGTCCAAATAATAGTTGAAGCCTGCTGTGCACGTCCAAACCGGGCGACTGCATCTGAGAAGAGTGCGTGAGCTCCTGTAAGAAAGGCTTAAGCCTGACAAGTGACTCTCTGTTGTTAAGGGGGGGGTCCGCTGGCTTTTCCTAAAGGGATTTACCTCTCGCAATTTCCTCTGTGTCCTTCTGACATACGTCAGTCGG
This sequence comes from Symbiodinium sp. CCMP2592, assembly GCA_905221615.1. NCBI lineage: Eukaryota > Dinophyceae > Suessiales > Symbiodiniaceae > Symbiodinium > Symbiodinium sp. CCMP2592. Next base: position 24,892 of record CAJNDT010000333.1, read on the forward strand.
CTTTTCTTGGTTTCGGTCGTACTGGAGACCGTGCATTGCCTTTGGACTACTGAGGCGTGTCCCTACAGACTCACAGCTGAGCTCGTCGCTTGTAGGCTTCAAGCGCTAACAGCTGCCGGAATGACTGCACATGACATGACATAGCGGCCAGAGAATCGTGCAAAGAGCTTTGGAGACATCTTCTTGAACAACTTGTTGTGATGGATCTAAAGGTTGATGTCTTGTTTGCGTCGTTCCCGTCTGCTATAGAAGAAGGTAAGGCCTTTGCTGCAGGAATTGACCGGGTCTGTACGTCTTGGATCGAAGATGTTGCTGCGTTGGCGGGGACCATTAAGCCCTACATGCGCATTGTAATGATTGATCCCATACCACGAAGGGTCAAGGAAGTTTTAGCGTTGGTTGATGCCTCCAACGAAGTTAAGGTTGTCTATTCGACCCCCAAGGGTTTCCCACAAGACCTCGTCTATTATGATGTTCGGAAGAAGTATCTTCCCTCATCAGATTACAACGTTCAGATCAATCATTTCAGAGATCAACAAGACCTTATCCCGTCACCTGTGCCTGCGAAGCCCGGTGCTCCAGCAAATGAAGCCTATCCTGTCTGGGTAACGATTCGGCAGCATGATGCTGAGCGGCCCATGCAGGAGGGTTATGTGGATTCCGGTAATGTCACTTGGTTTATTTCATTAAGCGCGGCCGTCGGCTTTTTGCCAGCCGACATTGCCACTGATTGGCTTTATATGGGCTTTGCCAAGTTGCGAGACCAGGTCTTCTTTCGAAGAACCACACAGGACCGCACGCAGGGGCTTACGTTCGGAATTAAGCATCAGCAACTTGATGCGAGTGTTGTTTCGAGTGCTCTTGAATTGGTTGAGGCCTATATTTCGCAGGCCAATGAGGCATGTGATAGGGGTGTATCCCCCAATCTTAACGTCTATGTTTCGCAGTTGCCTTGTGATGTGCTCAGTCATCTCTCCACTTCTCTCCCTATGGACGCCTTTGAGCAGCTGCAAGCCTTAGTTGTGTGTAGTATTCCGGTCGCTACACAGCCAGGCCCACATATTGACGCAATCATGCGACATGCTTACCGGTGTAACATCTTTGCATGCGTCGTGAGGCAACATCTGGCACTGAGGGTAACGCCACTTCGTTACCAGGCGTTCATTGATTCATTGCGTCGTAACGCAATCGATTTACCGGAAAGCAAAATCCGTGGAGCCTATAAGTTCATCCCGAGGAAACACTGTGCGGGGACTTACCTCACCACCCGTTCATACTTCGTTGAGTGCGTATGCCCTTCGGTCGTTAAAGAGATCCATCTACAAGTCAAGTCTTTGCAGGGCGCGCTAGACGCTGACCAAGGCCGCAATCTCATTCAAAGCCTCGGAGCTACCCCCACATATGTGCGACACGCCTTCATCGATTGTCAAGGAGTTCAAGAGGTTGCCCTGCACGTTGTTATACCTGCTTCTGATGAGGCCGCATTGTGGACCGCCTATGATCAGGCAAATGCTGGAGTTTTGATCGAGTATTTCGTTAAAGATACTAGTGCGCTCCTTCCCTCAGCCTCAAGGCGGACCACCCTTGAGAAACCTGAGCAACACTGGAAGCGCTACAGCAACACTCATGAAGCTCCTGCCACTAGGCTCACCTTTTTCACACCTGTCAATGCTGAGGACAAAGTCGCAGTCGAGCGCTACGCTTACTCTGTGCGTTTCAAGGTTATGCAGTGTGAGTGCATCGCTACGCAGGAATCAATTCCAATTCTGCACATTGGTCTCAGTCTCAAGAGCCCTGCAGGCAGACGGCACCATTCAATCATTTCGCAAGCCTTGCTTGAGTGTCCGCACGCGAACGGGGAGCCCGACACAGGAGAAAGTGAGCCTCCACAAGGTCTTATTGGACGACACTGCAGCCATTTCTTTTCCGACGAACCGCCAGACGAGGAACATAATGACTCTTGTTACGCAGTCTACGCGCTGACAGGGAAAGGCAATGTCCGTTTGCCTCAGTTTGTCCAACTAAAGCAGCGGACTCACGTGTCCTTTGCAGGTGGCGTTTATCTGTCCAATTTTGGTGATGCGGTTGTCCTTGCCCCATATAGGCGCGATTTTGCGACTGTTTTTGGGGTAGATGACAAGGTCACAATCTCCTTCCTTTTTACTGTCACTGGTGCTTCACAGGTCCCTGAAGGACATCCCATCCCGGCCTTTGGCCGAGCGTCAAGAGAAGAACCCAAAAAGCACCTTCCGCAGTCTGTCGCACCAGGTTGTAATACCTCTGCGCCAACCTCAGCTGCTGAGGCAGCAGCTGCGCGAGCGAACAGTATCTCCCGCAGTATAGGCACTGCCCTTGCTGCCCTTAAGGAAGTTGATAAGCAAGAGATTTCAAACGGTCGCATAGGTAAAGAGGGAGTACAAGGTGCTACCACCCCTGCAAAGGGGGAGGGGACAACGTTGCCACCTGCACAGGCGCCCCTCAATTTTTTCTGTAGTCAGCCTGCAGAGCCTGCTGCTCCTCACCTTGCTTCCAAGCCTCACAAGATTGACCTGGGTGACAAACAGAAGGACTCCAGAGACAGCGCTGGTCCCCAGACAGGCGGGAGGGGAAGTGCCGGGGCCATAAATAACAACGAGCGGTGGAATACTTCCGCTGGCTCTTTTGGTTCCAATCAAGTCGAACCATCAAAACAGGTTCGCAAGCCGAGTGCCAAGCAGACCGCTCACAAGACAGGTGGAACACCACGCATTGTTTCTCCGCCTCCCCCACAACCATTGGCGGTTAGGGTTACTGAAGCTGCCCTTCGACATCAGGTTGCGGCTAAACTTGAATCTATTGTTTGCCACCTGACATGTGCCTTCCGTGTTATGGCCTTTAACAGGCTGTCTAAGGAGGAGCTAACTAAAACACCCAGTAACATCCAAAACGCCTTTATTGCAACCGGAGCTGGGCTTGTGACTCGAGACTGGAGTAAGGAGCTCCGGGAGGGGTTTATAAACGCCCTTTTCTCTTACCACTCGGTCGATCCTACGAGCCTGCATTCTGTCAACGATACAATTGAAAACGCGCTTCCCTTCCTTCAGGGTGTATCGCAGACTAACTTGGCGTTGAGGATTAAGTCTGAGTGTGCGTGTGTGCACCGCATGAATGCAACTGCCGCTCTCCGCGTTGCTAAACATGCCTGCTACACTGCCCTACTAACAGACTTGGAGGCCCATGATGACATTCTTACCAACTTCAACGCCGCTGCCAAGTCGTCAGTCAACCGGATTGTGATGACGGGAGTATGTCAAAGTGCTTGTGATCGCTGTCACATGCAGCTTAAACCCGACGGCTTACATTATCCGCGGTCATTCGCATTTGTTTTAGAGTCACACACATCTGCGTATAAAGACGCTGCCTATGACTTGCTTGGGCACGAGCTCATTCTTGACGACCTTAGCAAAGTTAAGTTCAGAGTACAAGCCCTTGTCATTCACTCCAAGCGACTAAAGCACTATTGTACTCTCGAGTTCGCGGATTGTGGGCTCGCTTACTCCTATGACAATCTGCGAGGACTGCGACTCATCTTCCGCGACGAGTTACCCGAGGAGTGCGCTCCCTACGCCAAGGATGCTATCTCATTTGCGCAGTGGCAGGAAGAGATTGGAGATCAGTCCTCGGTAACAACGGTTGTCGTGCAAGCTGCCACTGCCGCCAGTCGACGAGTGCAGCAAACGTACATCAATGCGGCGGCCTACCTTGGCCTGCCTAAAGCCTCCTCCTCTCTAGCGGTGTCAGCCTCCGGCTTTGGCTCTCTAGTTGATCGTTACGCTGCTCCTTCCGCTACCACAACAGAACCCTTCAGTGTCAGGCACACTGCTGATGACCCGGAAGACCCTGACACACCGATGCCCCTTGCAGAGGAATCGAAAAAGCATGATATTATTGATGTTCACGATTCGGACGATGATATCTCCAAGCCCGATGAATTGTCTCGCAAGAGAAACTCTTCGACAGGTGTGGGGCGGTATGTGTGCTTGCTCACGAGTGTTTGGTAATGTTTTGCATGCTTGCTGCATTCATGACATTCCATGTGCATTGCAGCAAGCAGGCTCGCAGCTGCCAACTCGCCTGCATAGCGGGCAGAAACTTTGTTGGCTTAACAGGCCTTTCTTTGTAAGCCCTCTAGAACAGCTCTGGAGGCCTCCAATCTGTGTGGAGTTTTGCTTCACTTCATTCCTCTCCCGCTCGCGATAAGGGGAGGAGTGCATGGTTTTCAGGCAAGCTGATTTTGCAGTGCTTTGTTGCATTGGTTGCTTTATTTGCATTATGAACCAGTCAGTGCCTGTGAGTGATTCGTCAGTGCCTGAGTATGCTGGTGATCCTGCATTGGGAAATGACATTGCTGATTTTGATCAATCCCGTTGCATCGTCAAACGGTTCCAGAAGCGGACCTCGGCTCAGCAGGATTTTGATACCTCGGTGGGGGCCTCTCCTTCGTCAGCAGTTTTTGCATCGGTGATTTCATCCTTGCAGGATGGTCAGGATGAGTGCCTTGCACCCCCAGCTTTAGAGGTTTCCGACAGTGATGAGCCAGCTGTGATTTCTGCTTCTACTGCATTTGCTCTGGCTGCACAGGGCGAAGAACCCGAGACTCCTTTTCCTTTGGACTACCACGCAGGCGAGATGCGACCACCATCGCCCGTGTATGATCCGGATTACGAGTTGGTAGATCCATTGGATGTTTCCCTGGAGCTTTCTGCATTAGCTGAGCACTCTGGGTCTACGTCGTGGGGGATGGTCTCGCCAGTGCCTGAGACACCACCTGCACTTTTGGCCCCGAAACCTTTGCATTTCTCTCCGCTTCGTGTGGGGCGACTTTCCTTTGATGATGCTGTCAGGGACATTTCAGATCCTTTGTTGCCGGCCTTTTCTCAGCCGGCACCTGCACATTGTCCTGCTGTTTTGGACACCCAACCGAAGGCCACTCCATTGGCTCGCCCGGTTCGTCTCAGTGAGTCCGGATGCCGTGCTACGACCTTGCATCCTTCGGTGGCGAGATCTAGTGCGTCGGCCAGATCTCGTCCAGCTTTTGCACTCAGAGCATCCCTTGGTATACCTAGGGCTTCGCCCAAACCTCGGCCGGTCCCTTCGGCTCGTGGCGCTTATGCATCATACCCTTCTGAGAGATTGCATTCTGCTGCCCAGGAATCTGGGGCGGTCTCTAAGAGCTCGCCTACCCCTCAGCATGCTGCATTATCGTGGTCTCCGTCTGTGAACCCAGGTATTTCATCTCACAAGCATCAGGCCACTGCTCCTGGCGCCAAGCGGAGTATCGAGCTTATTCATTCTGGAGAGCCCACTGACAGATCTAAAGTGGTCAAGCAGACTGATATTCATTCAAAGCAATGGGCACGTGCATTACACATGTGGGGTGAACTTTGTGCTTTTGCATTGCCGTGTTCTACATTACTTCGTGATGTTTTCGGCAGCCCTAACAAAGGTGCTTTATTAGAGCAATTGCTCCGTCGAGTGTCGGACACGACAGCGGTGAGATACATTGCTGTTGTCTGGCAGCTGTTGCATACGGTCACAGATCTTGGCTTTGACATTGCATTGCTGACACAGGTGCAGTTAATTGATGCGATCCATACACTCCAATTGTCCCGTCGGCATCATTCGTCGGTACATTCCATTAACGTCCTCAAGGCGGTGCGATGGTTTTCATCAACGGTTCGCCCGACTGGCTTCCCCAACCTATATGATGGTTTGTTTCATGCCCGGTCTTGGCAGTCCCAAACTGCATCCAAAGAGGCATTGCCTCTTCCACTTGCTTTCATGCTTTGGCTGGAAACACAAATCGTGTTTGGACGGTTTACACTTGAGGAGACTGCTTTTGCGGGCAGTGTTCTGACTTGCATTTGGTGCAGTCTGCGATTTGGCGACAGCCAACACATCCAGTTATCGGATTTGTACATTGACTTCGACAGTTTCAGGGGTGCATCCTACCGCACAAAGACACAGAAGTACATGGCCTTCGGCTGCCTTCATTCAGGTCTGCTGAGGTTGCCTCGCCAGCATTGCTGGCTCATTCATTGGTTACTCTCGGTTGAGACACTGCTGGATCTCCAGCCCGGAGCCCAATCCATTCCGGACTACATTTTCTTTATGATAGAGGCGGGTTGCATCAGACCTTTGACTTATGCAGAGTGCCTCTCGAAGCTCAGGGCTTTGCTTTGCATGTGGAATCAGCTTCCACCTGGACAAGAACTACAATACACTCTACATTCCATGAAAGTTACATTGCTTGCATTCTTTAGGCAGCTTAACATGCCTCTTGAAGCCAGGCATCTTCAGGGCCACCACAAACATTCTGCATCGTGTGCATTATATGGGCGGGACGACGTGTCCCCCCTCCTTATCACTCAGGACAGCTTCATTGATAAGGTCCGGACAGGCTGGAAGTCGCGAACCCCGCTGATGCGTGGTGTTTCGTTCATGCCCTGCGAACCCGAGCTTCATTGGCCCTCCGATTTGGGGGCACTTTTACATGTTTCAGTCCCGACTTTCTTCAGGTTGGATACATTGCCAGGCTCATCGACGACGTTATCGGATGTGCACTTAGTTGCACCTCCTCCTCCGGTAAAGCTCGCATTGCCTTTGTCTTCCACCCGTGAGGAGGTTCCTGATGAGGCTGAGACCTCCTCATCTGAGGACGATCTTGGCCAGGCGGAGGAGATTGCATTTCTTAGTGCAACCACCAGCAACATCATACATGCTTGCATTGAAGGCCGTCCGGCTTGCGGCTGCCGGGGCACTTTTCACTTGGTCTCTCACCCACCTGAGGGATCACGTTTTTGCAAGTCCAAAGCTTGCATTTCTATTCTCACGAACCTTTCGTGATCTTGTCGGGCGCCTGACAAACAGATTGCATCCCTTCTTGCACTTGCGATTGTGAGGGATTTCGACTCACCTGATGCGACGGGTTGGTCGGCAAGTGCGGGCATTTGCATTTGTACACCGCTGCAGCAGAGTGTTCAGACGAAGTAGTGCCGGAGGATTTGCATCATGTGGCTTTCTCTTGACATCTTCCATGCCTTTACATTCTTACTTTTGCACGGAACAAGTGATACCCTTTCTTGCATAGACTTTAGGCTCTAGTCTGGACGGTGCATTTCGCGACTCTGCGATTTTTGCATCATCATGGACAATATCCGTGATTCTGAAGAACTTCGCAAAGCTCTTGCTTTCATTTACAACTCCGATATACATCAAGTCGTATCGTGTGTTCGCAACGGTCCAGCTTCTGGACAGCGAAAGCTGCTCATGATAGCAGCAATGTCCTTTCAGCAGTCTGCATCTACCTCTTCTACATCGTCTCAGCCCAAGCCCGAGAAGACTTGCATCGAGGAGGAAAAGAAGACGCCTACCACGGCTGAGGCGAGTACGAAAGAGGTGAGTAAGGATGCATCCCCTGCTGTGCTGCCCAGTGCATCTTCCACTGCAGGGGACACTGCGAATGCATCGTCGGTGAAGGATCCTCCTGATGCATCTTCCGGGAGCCCTGATGCATCCACGACGCCGCCTACGACTTCTACATCCCAGACCAATGCTTCACCAGCACTTCCAATACATCCGATCCACAACCCGACTTTCATTCAAGATGGAGCTGAGCCACCGCCTGGCAAGTGTCCATTTGCGACCAGACAAATTGTCTGCTGTCGCTCGGAGTGTTCCACGCCGGGCTGTAACGCCCTCTGTGGTTACAGCTCGGAAGTGCCTCAGGATAGTCACTTTCTTGCATCATCGACCAAGCACTCCTGCAAAAATTGCTATCGTGCCCGTATGCATTCGAAGGCGTCTGTGCAGACGGATACATCGGCCGATGCATACGATCAGGACTGGGATGATTCTGCATGGAACTCCGGCTGGCATTGGTCCTGGCATCGCGGAGGGTATTGAATGCATCCTCAGCTTTGCATTTTCCATTTCTTCATTTTAATCTGGGCTGCTCGGGTTTTCCATTCACGGCCCTGGAGATAGCGGTAAGTATCCTCCATTCTCATGGCAGCCAATTGGGCGCCTAGACAAGACCTCCCAGCGAGGGAGAGCAAAATGCATTCGGTCAGTTCGGATTGCATTCTCAGCTTGCATCTGCTGATTTTGACCTCTGCGGTCTGCGAACTCTTACAATGTCGTGTTGCTTTCTTGGCTCCAGCGATTGCCAGCACTCTGCATGAGCATGCACAGCACGTTGACACCTTGTCATGCCTTGGAGCTTTGCGAGGTTTGCTTTTCTTGCATCCATGGGTGCCTTGCACGATTACTTTTTCATTCTTTGGTAACTTATACCAACAGTTCTGAGCATACAGTGCGGCTGTGCGGCTCCCTTGACCGGTGCATTTGCACCATCTTTTACAGGCCTGAGGTTATTTCCTTTTCTTTGCATTTTGATCACATTCTTGTCCAGGTCGAACTTTCTGGGAGTATGTCTTCCCCCAGTCTGGAGCAAATCCTCAAAGAGGAAAAAGTTCCTGACCTCATTGCTGGGCAGATCACTTCTCAGCTCACGTTGCATTCGTTTCCTTGCATCTGCGAAGGTGTGGAAACATTACCTGATTGCATCAAAGATGTCCTGGATGCCCCGGGCCAAGCATTGCTCAATACTGTCACCTTGGCGTGCTTGAAGGCAGCATATCATCGCTGCATTTCATCGGTCATTTCGACCGCACCTGCAGCCACGTCTGCACCCCCTGCTACTGGCAGTGGAGCTCTCAGTACATCTTCGTGGTCAGAGCCTTTTCCTGCGAAGTTGAGCATTGATCGAGTGAATGCCATGAAAGCTACATTCGAAGCTTCATATCCCTCCGAAATTCTCGATGCATCCAGCATGCCCTCGTCAAGGCTACTTGCATCCTGCAACAAGCAAGTGCAGGACAAGCACTATTCTTACATTGCATGGAAGTTTCGACTCAGCGAAGAGAAACAGGAAGATGTTACATCTTCCAGACCGAAAAAGATCACACGTCTTGACGACTTCATTTTTGACGATGTCCCTAGCAGGGATATCGCTGATACTGGCGTGTCGCAAATGTTCCTTTCGCATTTGTTAGACTTGATCGCCTTTGCATATTGTTTGTTGGAAGTCGCTCACCTCAGTTCATTTCGGGCGTATAACAAGCTTTTCATTCGGCTTGCATTCCATCGTCCGCCGCCAGAGTCTGGGCTGCGAAGCCCAAATGTCTCCGAAATGCAGGCGGCGGATAAAGAAGCGTGGAAATGCATTTGCGAACTCGTGAACAAAGGTTGGAGCATCGATGATGCATTACATGAGATTGTGCAAGTGCGTTGCATTTTACAGAGTCATCTCCAACCCAGGGTTTTCATTCAGAAGCCCAAACGGCCCAGCATTGGTTCGGGTCATACCACCCAGCCGGACAAGTCCACTTCCAAAGGCAAGGGTGGCAAAGGCAAGGGCAAACATGGTAAGTCCAAGGACGGCAAAGACCAGGGTGGCCCCAAGTGGATGGTTTCATTCTACGAGAACGGGGTACAGAAGCAGATGTGCAAGCGATGGAACCTTCGCTCTGGTTGCAAGTTGGATGACTGTGCATTCGTACATGGTTGTGCTGTTGACGTTGGCGGCCGACCTTGCGGAAAGGATCATCCAGCTTACATGCACAAGTCCTGAAACAGCCCGAAACCTGTGGAGGGACAGTTTTCCGGGCTTTCAACACATGCACCCTCACCTGTTCCATCGGCAGGTCATACAGCTACATCTGATGCTGACATTCTTGACTTGCTTCAGCAGTCCTTTACATCCACAACTGTGAAGTACAGATGGCAGGCTATTGAGGGGGACCGTGCAGAGGCCGCCTACTTTAACCTCGGTGGTTTCTCGCAGTCGGTGCGTTTTGGATTGACACATCATACATTCCAATTCCAGCACATCTTGTGCCGACTTAATGCTTGGTTATGCATGCTCTTTCCATTGGGTACATGGACTTCTCTATGCATCTCTCACAACGAGGTGCTAAAAGTTCATCGCGATACATCCAACGAGCCCGGCACCCTCAACTACACTGTTGCCCTGGGGGACTTTTCGGGCGGAGGTTTACTGCTGGAATCTTCATCGGGCGATAAATCCTTGCGTGTCGAAGCCTTACAGAAGTGCATCAACTTTTCATTGGTTGACACCAGGTCTTCTCCCCTTGCATTTGATGGTGGTCTTTGGCACGCCACTGAGCCCTTCAGGGGCGACAGGTGGGTCATCACGGCCTACACCTGCAGGCGTTTAGCTGAATTTCAGTCATCAGATGTTGATGCATTGCGTATGTGGGGGTTTCCCCTGCCTGGCGAATCCTTACCTCGTCGGATGCCTCAACCTCAGGCGGTCGAACTGCCTCAGCCCGTTCTTCCGAAGAAGTTCTGCCTTTTGCTGGCTTCACAACATGCTGAGGTACTTCGTGCTGGCCTCTCAACTGCTGGAGTTCCTCATGTTTGCATTCAGTCTCTGGATCAGGAACATGCCAGAAACTGCATTTTTCGTTGTGCGGGTGAGGGTGTATTTGCCTCCATTTTTCTGGTTTATTCACCCCACTGGAGCGAGAGCCACACTCGTTGGGTACTCCAACTTTGCAAGGTGGCACACTCTGCAGGTGCAACGGTGCATTTTGACATTTCTGGTTGGAACCAATGCTGGTCCGATCAACTTTTCCTACACTGCATTTCCACCGGCCTTCAAAACATTGTGCAGGTACCGGCATGTGCTTACAAGGGGGTTGGTGGTAGCCCCTGGATCATGGTCTCTTCGTCGCCTTCTTTCTCTGCTTTGGGGCACCTATGCTGTTGTAGTAGATGCAGTGCGACCTCCACGATCTCTGATTATCCTCCTGCATTCGTGGATGCACTTTGCGACATACTTTTGATATCCAACCTTCGCAAATGCTCAGGTCAATGCGAGTTCTCCATCGATGAGGCCTGGTCCTGCATTCCGGTCAAACAGTGCGATGCTTCACCACATGCTTGGGTGGATGGTGGTGGCCTAAACAGCCGCCCGGACTGGAGTGGCCAGGACCGCTCCACTAAGGACATTTTCAAATCACTTCGTCATGCATTGATTACCTGGTGTGGCAAGGCATGCATTCCTTCCAGGCTGCGGCATAAGCTTTTGCATCCTTCTGAGGCTCATCTGTTCTCTGACACTGAGCTTGGCGAAATTCGTGGGTTGTTTTGTACCTGGTTGGCGTCTCAGGGTTGTTCCGATGTCGACTGGTCCATTAAGGATGGGCAGCCATACTGCCTGAATGCTCTGTCTGCATTATCCTCGGCACTTCAGGATGCAGATATGACTCTTTTCAATGCATTGCTCAGTGGGGTTCCCACTGGCTTCAAACACGACATCCCCCTTTCGGGGGTTTTCGCTCCCTCAGGTCGCACTGCTTCTGATGATGCATTGACCGTATGTGAAGAAAATTGGCAGGGAGCCGAGGACGACCCGGTCCTCCTCGAAGAACTTGTCCAAATCGAGGTGGACAAAGGCTGGCTGCGATGCATTGAGTCTTTGGAAGCTGCACGCCAGATCTGGCCCAATGTTGCGGTGGGCAAGCTTAATATCGTACATTCCGAAGGCCGTAAACCGCGACTCGTGGTGGATTCCTCCATTTGTGGTACAAATGCATCATGCCTTATTCCTGAGCGGTCTGCACTCCCTACTTTACAGACTATACAGACTTCATGGCCTTTGCGTGGGAAACATGAGCCACTCGCCGCTTGGTCTCTGGATGTGCAAGCTGCACACAAGTCCATTATGGTTCGGGAGTCCGAGCAGGGCCTCCTCGGCATCCGGGTAGGCCCCAAGCTTTATTTCTATTCAGTGTGTCCATTCGGTGCTGCTTTTTCTGCTTTCTGGTTTGCTAGACTTGGTGCATTCTTTGTTCGGACACTGCATCGCTTGATTTTCATTGCTCATTTCCTCGCCATGTACGTGGACGATTTACTTGGCTTCCAATCTGCATCGGTGGCGGAGATGAGTTTTTGCATTACCCTCTGTTTCTGTGGTGCTTTTTCCATTCCTTTGTCGTGGAAGAAATTGCAGTTCGGCTGCTCCATCCGCTGGATAGGGTGGGAGCTCGATTTTGGCATGGGGTGCGTTTGCATTCCGTCTGACAAGCTGGAGCGATTGCATTCAGTTATAGTCACTGCTCTCCGTGGTAAATACACGGATCGTGTTACATTGAGCAAGTTGTGTGGCATGATGCAATGGCTTTTCAAGCTTTTTCCATTGGCCAGGCCCTGGCTCAGGTCACTTTACCAGGACCTCAACACTCCTCGTGCAACCAACTTCAGTGTTCGTCAAACCGACTGGCAATCCTTCATTTCATGTCTCAATGATACCTTGCATCTTGTGAGGTTACCCACTGGATCCGCCATTACAGTGGGCAGCAAGGTGCTTGCAGTGCGACATCGCAAAGTTAGCACCAAGCGCGACCTTTTGTCTTGCAACATTGGTGATAAGGATATCTGGCTTCGCATTGCTGACTCGGCCTCAAAACGCCGTGCATTCAGCCCAGCTTCTCGCAACTTATTGTTTTTCTGGCTGCAGTGGTCTTCATTGCCCCCTATCTGGCGATCCCTTCGTCCAATTGACACTATAATGGTGGAGGCTGCCGCCGATGCTATGGGCAATGGCCGTACATTTGCTATTGGCGGCTACATTGCTTTACCGGCTGGGGAATTCTGGTTCTCTGAAAGATTTACTGTGGAGGAATTTGCATTTGCAGAGCTTCCTCTTAAGTCCGAGGCGCGCAAGGACATTACTTGCTACGAATGCTTGGGTCAGATTGCATTAGTTTGGCTTTTGAGTGCAGTTAACCCAGGATGCAGGCTTTCTGTTCGCATGCATTCCTGGTGTGACAACAGTGGTGCCGAGGCCACAGCAAACAAACTTTTTACGACTTCATGGCCTCTTGCTGCATTTGTGCAGCGACTAGCCATTTTGAGTAGCTTTACTGGTGTGCATCTTGACGTGCATCACATTGCAGGTCCTAAGAATGTGGAAGCGGACTTTTTGAGCCGTTGGCTTCCTCCTGCTCCATTACCTGATCGGTGGAGCATGTCGCGTCGTCGACGTATTCCTTTAACCTCATTATGGACTGCGTCGCCTTCCATTTCCCTTTCGCCGGAGGGCTGGAAGCCTCCTTTTCGCGTTCCGAGTGTTTCTCCATTAGGAGCAGCACTCTAATCACCTTGTCGCACGTTTTTCATTTGGTGGAATTGATGCGCGACTTCGGTTCTCTGGCAGATTGCATTTGGGAGAAAACATGCAGACCCTTTTCACAGGCAGCTTCTTGCTGCTGAAGCTCGGATCTGCATTTCCCGCCAGAGAACAAAAGGAGCGAGTGTTGTGCGAGTGACTGCATCAATTCCATTTGAATATTCCATTTGAATATTTTTTGCTTTATATGTATTTCCATTACATATAAAGCTGCAAATAGGAAGCAGCTGCGAATACATTAACCGAACGGTATGTGTGCTTGCTCACGAGTGTTTGGTAATGTTTTGCATGCTTGCTGCATTCATGACATTCCATGTGCATTGCAGCAAGCAGGCTCGCAGCTGCCAACTCGCCTGCATAGCGGGCAGAAACTTTGTCCCACCCACCTCTTCCCTTGTTTCTGGGTGCAAGTGCTGGCGTCTGCACTCTTACACTGCTTTAGCATTGCTTGCATTCGCTTTCTCTCTTGTGCATCTATATGGTCTGTCCTTTAAAAGGATCGGTCCATCTGCATTCTCTCTCTCCATGGCAGGTCGGTGCCTTTTGATGCACCTCGATCCCATCGGGTGGGGGAGAAAACATGCAGACCCTTTTCACAGGCAGCTTCTTGCTGCTGAAGCTCGGATCTGCATTTCCCGCCAGAGAACAAAAGGAGCGAGTGTTGTGCGAGTGACTGCATCAATTCCATTTGAATATTCCATTTGAATACTCTTTTGCTTTATATGTATTTCCATTACATATAAAGCTGCAAATAGGAAGCAGCTGCGAATACATTAACCGAACCAGCCAATGCTAAAGTCCTCAAGCCGGAGGTTCTTGCGGTTGCTGCTACGGAGAGAGGTGTCCGACAGTTGCGAAATACTATCGCTACTGATTATCGACGGGCTGCTGGCTTTGTCGGATTAACTCGGTCTGCCAAGGAGCTGTCGGGGAATGGTCCCCTGAGCCCCGCACCTTATGCTGTCATCTCTTTGTTTGATGGAGCTTGTACGGCAGTCGATATTATTCGTTCATGCCATAAACAGCATCCCAGTGCCCTAATAGCTGTAGAACAAAGCGACAAGATACGAGCATTAGTTTCTACCCTGCGCCACTTTGACGTTCACGGCGACTGGCAGGAGTGTGGAGGAGGTTACCCTGTCGCCTACTTAAAAGACGTAGCTGACATCCTTGATAATTCTTGTAAGAAAATCAAGGAAATGCTTCTTTTGTGTGAAGCAACGCTTGGGTGCATCTATGTCGTTGCTGGTTCTCCGTGCCCTGACCTCTCCTTTGCTGGTTATAGTAAAGGGCACCTTGGACTCACGGGACCGCGGAGCTCAGCGTTTTACTACGTCTGGGCAACAATTCGCGCGCTACAGCTCCTCCTTCCCCCGGCAATTGCCATCCAACCCATCCTGGAGAACGCTGGTTCTATGAAACCCATCTTCCAGCGGCGCATTACTTGGTGTCTTGGCCTTCCAGCCAGTGCACTTTCGATTGCAGATGCTGTAGATTTTGGCAAGATTGCCTCCCGAAAGCGGGCATTCTTCTCCCGATCCAGTCAACCTGTTACGGGGGTGCAGCGGCATTGCATTTATCCGATTGAAGCAGGGTGGTCTCCTGCTTTTGTGATTGACGACCATGGCCGAGTTTCGCGAGCCACCCTCCCCCCCTTTATGCGGCCAAGGGGAGAGATTCAGGATGGAGCCCCACGATTGACAACCGCACTGTATCATCCTCGCTTTCTATTGTATCAGATCTCCTACTTCGGGAGTTGTGCCAACTTCGAGGCTGCTTGCTGCAATCCTGCTGCATCTAAGCAACGCTACCCAGTTATTCCCTGGGAAGATTTCTTTCCTGCACACCTCTTGCCAAGTTGGATTACCTTTGTCACAGCCGGCAACTCTTGCAACGGCTTCATTGATCAAGGTTTGGAGACTACCCTCGAGCCACTCTTTGAGTATCTCCAAACTACTTCGCTTCCCTTTCGCCCGATAAAGCTCCAAGAGATACTTGCTGACTTAGAGCTCCTCGAGGCGTTCAGAGTTGTTCCGCGCTCGACTTCACTTAGTCTCATTGCTTCCCTCGCTGGAAACTCCTTTATACCCAGCGTCGTGCGTCGGTTTGTTGTCACCGACCTGGCAAGCTGTCTACCGATAGCAGCAGTACAGTCACCAAACGAGCTTCGTGCGCACTATGAAGCCTTGAAAAAGTCCGTACATGAACTCATTGACACCTCTGTTAGCCAGCGGCAGGTCTCCCATGAACGGGCACAAGAATGGAAGCGGGATATTAAACCTCAGCCCTTAGGCGACGATATCTTAGCGCCCCCCTTTTGGCACGGGGTTGAGAATCTCAGGGTAAGTAAGCCAACCGTCGGCCACAAGCCGTTTGCCAGTGTTGATTGGGTGCCTCTGTCCAGTACTGGATTAGGGGGAAGCGGCTCGGATTTCATCCATGAGCCACCTGAGGCCACACCGCAACTTTTGGAGCAACTCCCGGCAGCCTTTGAGGTCAAGCTCCGGAATCTCTTCCAGTCCTTTGGGACCCCGCTGAGCACTGTGGCATATGTTACCACATCGCAGATCCTCTCGCAATTCCCCAGGTGCAGCACCCTTCGGAAAATATCCGTTGTTGAATTTTGCGGTACCAAGGCACGTGATCTAGAGGACTTATACATAAGGTACATTTGCTTTATTCTTAATTCCATTCCGAGCGTCCTTGATGGCCGGCTTATTGTCTTCCTACATCTTGTTGATGGTAAGCTCGCTTCCTGGGCCTTTAAACCTGAGGCTGTCCCTGTTCATACAGTCTGCATTGTTGCTATCCCACCTAGCTTGACTGGCGCCCTTTGGTTCCAGGCCGAGGCTGGCCAGGGGGCCATCACCGACAAGGTGTTGCCCCTCTTCAACTCTCCTGTCTTCCCGCACCTCAAGTTACCTACCGATGACTTTGAGGTCCTTGCCGCATATCTTCAAGTCGATCATGCAGCTGTCCTCCTTTTTAATTACTCGACACTTGAGGTTGCATGCGCTCTGAGTGTATCTGGCGGTCCCCTCTCTGTCCGCGTTGCTTCCATTATGTTACATTCTTTGAACACTTGCAGAAGATATGGCTTTATCGTTCGAAGAAAAACAACATGACAAAATGACTCAGAGAACTGAGTCCAATTTTGATTTGTTGTTTTAGGGCTTTTCTTTTACACTGCCCATTTTATTGAACTCATTTATACATGCTGTAAACCAGTTGAAGAATACATTCGTCCGTTGCAGCTTGACCTCTCGAAGGGGCAGGAAGCCCTGAATCGGGCGAGAGTTTTATTTGAAATACCCACCCTCTCCACCCTTTTTGCTTTGTGGTCCATGCAGAGATTGCCTCAGTGTTGTGCTACTTCAGGAAGCTTTGGACCTCAGTTTGAGGACACTCAGGTATGCTTTGTGCATAAGACCTGGTTCGGGTCTTGGCTCTCTGCTTCGCAGTTCGCTCGGTCTTGCTCGTCTTCGACTGGCAGGCCGTTCACTAAGGTTCATTTGTGAGCCGTGCACGGCTTGAGAGTGGCTAGTTCTCCTTTCGGAGGGGACGAAAAGAGTCTTGTGTCTCACAGGACCGACAGTTCGAAGATATCTGCCGTGTGCGGTACTTGCTACACCACCGTGTGAAAATAGCGTCGAGCTTTAACTTCTTGCATGTGACATGTGTGAGTGCAAGCATTCATCCCTGAAGGTTCAAACACGATTGACATCAAAACACAAAGCACGATCTTTGAACGATAAGTTACATTCTTTGAACACTTGCAGAAGATATGGCTTTATCGTTCGAAGAAAAACAACATGACAAAATGACTCAGAGAACTGAGTCCAATTTTGATTTGTTGTTTTAGGGCTTTTCTTTTACACTGCCGTTTCATGAACCCTCATTTATACATGCTGTAAACCAGTTGAAGAATCATCCGTTGCAGCTTGACCTCTCGAAGGGGCAGGAAGCCCTGAATCGGGCGAGAGTTTTATTTGAAATACCCACCCTCTCCACCCTAATTGATTCGTGGAAAGTGCAGAGATTGCATCAGTGTTGTGCTGCTTCAGGAAGCTTTGGACCTCAGTTTGAGGACACTCAGGTATACTTTGTGCATAAGACCTGGTTCGGGTCTTGGCCCTTTGCTTCGCAGTCTGCTCGGCCTTGCTCGTCTTGGACTGGCAGGCCGTTCACTAAGGTTCAGTTTGTGAGCCGTGCACGGCTTGAGAGTGGCTAGTTCTCCTTTCGGAGGGGACGAAAAGAGTCTTGTGTCTCACAGGACCGACAGTTCGAAGATATCTGCCGTGTGCGGTACTTGCTACCCCACCGTGTGAAAATAGCGTCGAGCTTTGAACTTCTTGCATGTGACATGTGTGAGTGCAAGCATTCATCCCTGAAGGTTCAAACATGATAGACATCAAAACACAAAGCACGATCTTTGAACGATAATAGGCAACGCTTTCATTCCTGAGGATTTATGGTCCCGGGAAATTGACCCCGCCCACATTGAGCATGAGATCCTCAATATCATGTCTACCCTGCTTAATGGCTGTACTGGCCAGCCTTCTGGAGCCTGTGCTTATGAAGTTGAATGGCCTGCTCAACAGCCTGCATCACTAACGCCTATTACCTGGCTACCAGATAGCCTCGATGCCAAGTCCCGTACACACACCGCGTTGATCAAGCTTGCCCCAGTAGCTGAGAATGAAGCAGCGATAATGGTCGTCCCTGGCTATGTGCCACAACCAGCCACGAGTATTGCACTCAAAGGAGGATGACGATTGCCACAACATCCCTTATACACCCTCCTGTGAGGGCGGCTCTTCTACGTTGCTTCCAATTCTTAGCTACTCTGCAAGCCCACACCAAGCGGTGTCGTGTACGGTCGTTAAATTTGATTTGGCATTTACAAGGCGTCCCTATAACCTTCCCAACGCTAGCGGCCCTTAGAGCAACCTTACACTTTACCAATGTTCCACCTTCAGTGTCCCAGGCGTCTGTCACGCAGTGCTTGGATGCTCTTTTGGATCAGTGGAAGGCTGGTCTCCTACCTCACCCAAGCGGCCGTCAGGAGCCTTGTCCCCTTCTGGCCCTTGTTCTAGGCTACCCGCCACAGCCTGGGAACTTGGATTCCTTCCAGGAATTACTAGGGGGGGCAATACTCGCCCTGGCCCAGCAAATTGTTTCGACCAAGCTATCGCCCGACCCTTCCACAGGTGTTGGCCTGTCATTTCAAGTATCCACATGGAATGTCTCCAGTTACACGGTGTGGACGAGCACTTCGGCGGTGTGCAAGACTAACACGATCCTTAGTCTGCTAAAGAAAGGTCCGGTGTGTCTGCAGGAGACTAACTGGGATGCGGCTGGCCCGGTCGCGGCTGCACATACTTTTCCGCGTGCGGCAATTGCATCTTCACCGGCGACTTCTGCTTCAGTTAGTTCGGGCGTTGCTATTTTAGTCCCATCTCCTTTCACCCTCACTGCGCAGACTGAAATTTTGCCTGGCTTGGTCCTCTCGGCAAGAGTCCAACATTTCGCCCATCGCTGTGAGATCATCTGCGTATATGCTCATCCAGACAAGCTTGCTGAAGTCGGCCGTGCGTTGGTTTCGTACCTTGCGGCAAGATCCCAACGAGACGAGCTCTTTGTGATGGGAGACTTCAATCACATGGCCGAAAAACAGCCAGGACTATGGGAACTCTTCTGTGCGGAGGGGCTCCTCCGTAGAGTCTCGGGAGGTGGAATCCCGACCTATCGCTCCGGTAATGTGTCGTCTTGCCTAGACGAAGTTCTGCATAATGAAGAAGCAGAAGGCTGCCGCCGCCTTAGGAGTCGGGTATTTTGGCCCCATGCACTCCCGCAAGGCCATGGTGTCGTAACATTGCGGGTACGTAAAGCGCGCATGCTCTCCAATGACGTCGGAGCGTCTACCTATCGAGCGATACCAATACGTGCCTTTCAGCAACAATCGTACGCTCCTTCAACATGCATCCCTGCACATTCGTCTCATCCGGCCAAGGTGCGCCTGGAAAGGATCAAAGTCCTTCTTCCTAACTCACCCACATTGCAAGACCTTCAAAGTCTTTTTCATGTGTGGTGGGCTGGGGAGCTTGAGCACACCTCCTGTGCGGTCTCAGAAGGGAAATATGGCGCCCTTCCATACTTACTGAAGCGACAGCGCAGACGCCCGCACGCATCCTCCTTCACCGTCCCATGGGCCGTCTTTGAGACTTTCCAACACCTGCTTGATGAAGCACGGCCCCTTCATACGCAAGGCCAGCCGGTAACAATCAGTGCTGTGGAGGCTCAGCAAGTTGTCATGCAGTTGACAACACTGGAAACGGTCAATGTTGCCCCGCCTCCCATAATTAAAGACGCTCGGCAGCTGGGGGCACGCATGCCACACAAACACCCGAGATGGGATCTTCACCGATCATCTCTGGGCTCCTTCGGAACCACGCATGTACTGCGGGCTGACGGCTCACCTTGCTCCACGCTTGGAGAGGTCGACGCTGCCTTGCGCGCCACGAGGGCCTTTTGGCAGCAATCCCTGCCGGATTATTCCCCGGAATGGGAGCTCGTCCTCCGCGATTATCAGCCACAGCCTGCAGCCAGGTGTGCTCTTCCCCAGGAGGAGGACATCATGTTCCATCTCTTGCGCACGGGTGACTCTTCGGCGGGACCCGATGGTTGCCCCTATGAGTGTTATCGTCAGTTGCCTACTGAGTCTGCGCGTGCTCTTCACTCTCATTTCGTCGATATCATCCTTGGGAGTGCTCCGCCCCCGACACAGGCACTGACCTTTATTCCCAAAGCTGACGCGGGCCAATACGCGGACAACTTCCGGCCGCTTGACATGCCTGACACTGCTGCTCGCATCATTGACTCCGCTGTCTTTGCGTCAGCCATGGCGGTCATTGCCCCTTGCCTCAATCAGTCGCAGGCCCTTGTTAGCCAGCTAAAGGAGGCCCCTGCCAACTTTATGATGGTCCAGGACTGTTTGTTGTCCGAGTCGCAGCCTTGCAATGTCCTGCTTACTGACATGGCCAAGGCCTTTGAAAGGGTCAACCCGGTCTTGGAGCGTCTTCGCGTCCCACAGTGGGTTCGACAATATACCATTCATCTTCTTTATGGTCGTCAATCCCTGCACCGCATCCAAGGCCTCTTGCTGCCTCCACTTCGTATGAGACAAGGCCTTGCTATGGGACGAGCCACGTCCGTTCTTTTGTTTTGCGTAGCCATGGACCCACTTATCTGTTCGCTACATCGCATTCCACGGGTGCGAATGCTCAAAGCGTACATGGACGACAACTCCACTGCAGGCTCGGAGGTTACATGGGTGGGCGACGCGCAAACCAAGTTCACCTCTCTTTATAGTGCTGGATTCCATGTCCTCAAGCACCAGTGCTTTTCGGCGGTCAGGGTCCCGATTGCCCTGGCGGAGCAATTGCGCTATGCCAGGGCGGAAGGCATCGTCTCGCCTGTCCCGCCGGAGTTCCATGACCTTGTCCATCAAACAGCTGACCCTCTCTTTTCGGCAGCCAGCCTCACTGAAGTCTGTCGTCGAGTTCACCGGTTGTACCCCATTGACGTCCCGAGTTTACAGTGGTTTTGTTGTAAATCAGGCGAAACCCTCCTTCTGGCTACGCAACACGCCCTCCAGGCTTACCTCGCAGGCCATTTTGCCAGCTGTGGGACTGTCAGCTCCTTTTTACGTGCGCCTTGCCAATGCAAGTGCAAATCCTCCTTGTTGTTTGGGAGAGCGCCTAGCCCGGAGCAAATTTACCAGCTTGATGCCACGCCCTGGGGACCCAAACTGTGTACGGAATCGGCGCCGGTCTTGGGCTTTATGCTGTGGGGTGCGCCAACATACGTTGGCAGCACGGCGGGCCCATGTACCCTTCCTAAAGCACAGATTCTCCTCACGGGCCAAAAAGCGGCCTCGTCCATTGCCCGTAAACGGAAGCTTTTCCAGCCCCTCCGTCAGTCATTGCCTGAGCGAGCCATTTGTTGCCGGGCGTACCTGCAACGCTGCCTCCAATACACGCAGCAAGTCATTCCGCCCGACGCCGGCGAGCAGCAACGTACCCTGGTCGCCTGCGCCCGGTACGTTTTGGGGGGAGGGCGACATTGGCTTGAGGCCAAGCATGTTAACGGCGTGTTCCGCATTTTTAAGCTCCCACAACCTGGTACGTGGCGGTTGTCTTGCCCTCTTGGGAGACTGGGATTTCTGCTGCGCTTGGCCCCCAAACTGGCGATTGCTGCTGTGGGGGGAATGCGTCCGGTCTTATCGACTGAAAAACCTCTCCTCGCCGCCGTCTTGGGGCAGGTTACCCGCAGCCTTGTCAACACTACTTCAGCGCTGCCCATACGTGATGCCCTTCAACAATATGCACGAACATTGGTCGCCACCAATTTTAGTGCTTGGAACGAAGGGTCTCAAAGCGAGTCACTTTCGCATGTCCGCAAGCTTTACAAGCGCTGCATTCTTGAGACCGAAGATTCTCAGGCCGCTCACTACTTGCTGGACAAAATTGCCAAGCAGCCGTGGGCGGCGGCTGGCTTGCAATGGGTTGCGGGCGTCCTCACCTGCCCTGCCAGTCTCTCCAGCACGGTGGCACGAGCGTATGCCCTTAGGTGGATAGTTGCCGAAGAGGCTGATGCGAGCTTTGTCTATCGGCAGCATTATACGCGACCCGTCACATGTGCGCAGTGTCACTATCCCTACCCTCCGGCCAGCCTGCACCGCCTTGGGCACTCGGGACAGGGAAGCCTCTGCCGGGGTTGTCTTTTAGCCCTGGGCTGGCCAGTGCTTGGCTTGCGTGTAAGGTTGAGGCACTTGCACCATTTGTTCTTGAAGATGGGGATGAGTGGTGGAACATGCCCAGCCTGGACATAACACCAACCCCTAGGAAAATTGGTGCCATTCCGCCTGCGGTTTCTCACTATCTCGAGCATCCGTGCTTGCTCTGTGGCTGGGCGGACAACTCGGTAAGGCATTGGCTTCACGAGTGCCCCGTCATGGCTCACTCCGCGCGCTTGCTTGCACTCAATCAGCCCTTGGCACTTCAGGGGGGCTTGCCGAAACATGCTGCGTCTTCGCTGGAACTCATTGCCTCTGCACGGCGATATCTCCGAGAGCTTGGTGCAATGTGGACCCCGGGTTGGACTCCGCCGCCAGGGACCCATGACAAGGAGCCCCTGGAACATGCAGTCAGGATAGCGAGCGCCGCTTATTGGGGTGCGCCAGCACGGTTCCGGTCTGTTTTTGGCCCGCCGACAGATTCCTTACGTAATGGTCCGCGCAACGGCTGCCTTTTTTCCCGCGGCCTTAGTGTGTCAGCAGTTGACGCTTTTTCTCGCGCGCGCCACCGAGCTACCGCCCAGCAACCTTCGGTTACCACCACTGTCGATCTTGTTGAGGGCTTTTCGGTCGCGGTGCTAGACCCTCATGCCTTAGAGGTCGGGTTGCTCTATCTTGCTCATGTGGTATCGCAACCGAATGTCCGTGTTGAGCACCGCCTCTGCTCCTGTGGACGAATTCACGCCTTCGTTACCGCTCTTTGCAGCATCCCGGCGGGTGCTTACCTCACTGCTCACGTGCAACGGTACCCTGCAGATGCGCTGTATGTGCAGTTTGACGGAGGATGCAAGCGGCACTTAACAGCTGGGGGGGCTGGTGTTGCGGTGTGGCATCAGTTCGTTACGGGCACGGCGGACATTACTTTCTCTTTGCCCCTACCGGACTGCGCGGATGCTTACGAGGCCGAGGCGGAGGCGGCAATACTAGCCGCGATCCGATCGTTGCAATCAGAAATTCAAGCCCAGATCTTTCTATGATCCCCCAGGAAAGGATCAAGAGACAGAACAACTCGAAGCTCTTAAGGAAGAAGAAGAGAAGAAGTCCGAGGCAGAGTCTCGGAAGAGAAAGTTGGCCGATCTGGAAGAGCAAAAGCGGATCTTGGAAGCTGAGACAAAGGAAAAGCAACGAGCACTGGAGGAAGAAACCAAACGCCTTCGCGCAGTGCAAGAATCGGAGCGTATGGCTAAAGCACTTCAGGAAGCTAACAAGCAGCAAGCAAAGCTCAAGGTACCCGAAGCAGCACTGGACTCGGCGGAAGAATGGTACCGCAACAAAGCCCTTGAAGTCGTGGACAAGCTACGAGCTCGGAAAGACGAGCAGGCGGAAAACTCTCGTAAGGCCGAGGAGAATTGGCTCCAAGCTTGCAGGAATGTGGAGAAGGCTCAAAGTGGGTTCATTGTGGCATCGGAAAGACTACAAAGTGCCATGGGACAAGCCCTCAACATCGCAGTACGCCACGGAGAAGAAAAGGGTCTACTTCAGATCTTGCAATCCATCCACGATGGAACTACTCAAGCACCGGAACCAGCTGAACCCGCTGTTAAAGCCATGCCAAAGAAGATGCCCAAGTTGGGAACGGATGCTCAGGCTGGAAAGGAGAAAGAGAAGAAGCTTCCAGAGCAAAGAAGGTCTGGAAAAGGTAAGAAGCAACCGCCTGAGGAAACCCCAGGATGGGAGTGGACAGAAAGAATTTATGAAGAAGACATCGACGAGAATCGCCCTCTACGAAGCGGAGAAGAGTATTTACCTGGGTCAGAACCTTTCAGTCCAACTTGGACAAAGGAGTTGGTACAAATCCTTTCTGGATTGGCTATGCGCGGGATTGGAGAGAAAGACGGAGAGTATCAGCCCCTATGGGAGTTCCCTTGGCAGATCACTTCGTATGAAGACTTTGAGACAATCCAAGCCCAGCTGGAACCCTACAGCGTACGACTCATCCCGTCTCGCCGGGAGTGTAAGGGTGCCGGACGCTTCACGGAAGTATGGAGTATGCATCCTGCAGGAAAGGGTCGTTTGGACATCGAACCAACAGAGACTACCCGGAGACGTACTGTGTATGGAAGCTTACCTCCAGGAAAAAGTTTGTGCTCGCTGTGTTGGCATGGTGGACATTGGAAGAAGGCATGCAAGTTCAGCCAGCTATGCTTTTGCCTGTACGAGCCCATGCTCACGATACTGGATCGCGGAAACAAGACGAGGCGACTGTACCCGATGCGAGGAATCACTCGTCCCGGATTCCAAGGAGATACCACGAATCCGTACAAAAGATTTTTCCCGATGCTCGCACTTTGCGACTTTGGGAGTATGTCCAGGGAAGTCGCGGAGAGTAACAAGCGATTCTGGAAGCAGGCAAAGGACGAAGGAGACTTTCCAGTTCTGTATCGAGAAGAGCAAGCCAACCGGAAGAAGGAGGCAAGCCAAGCAGCTACAGCAAAGAAGAAGACCAAGCCAGAGAAGCCCAGCATCTGGACAGCCAAAGAGGATGAAAAGAATGTGGTGGTTTTGGTCGAGCCTAGCCCGGAAGCACCAACCCGAGAGGAGCTTCGGCAGAAGTACGAAGAGCACCACAAGGCCAAGCTACGCAGAACGTTGGAGTCGCGTGAAGCAAAGAAAATCTTGGATGCCCCGGAAGCGGATGCAGGAAAAGATCAAGAAGTTCCAAAGGAAGCCGTTCCGGAAGAATCTACAGTACCAGAAGCACCCGCAGTGCCGGAAAAGACGCCTGTCAAGGACAGCATGCAGGACGAAGCAGGCAGTGACAGTAAGATGTCAGATGAGGCCAGCGAAAGTGAATCCCCTGTGGAGAATTCGGAGTCGTCGGAAATCGACGAACCAAAACGCCGTAAGACCGCTAAAGAAAGACAGCAGGAAGAAGCTGGAAGAAGTGAGCCAGCAGAGCAGATCGACAAGAATGATCTGTGAGGCGCTTGAGCAACTCGCTGCCCAGTGTACGAAATTGCGTACAGCAAACGCTGTGCCTGTACTGATAGCACTTCTGCTCATCTGGAGTTGCGGAAGAATGCAAAAAGGAGTGACACGCAACAGGGATATCGTCACACATCTACCTTGTATGCGAAGGAAAGTTAACCGGATGCATGGTATTCGTTGGAGACGTAAAGTGAGTGGATGCAAGCGGAGATTTAGAGCAATGGTACTTGTTTGTTTGCTTGTCAGGACGGAAGCTATGCAAGGACCTCAAGCTGCGCAACCATCATCAGCCGCCGGAGTGCCAGTACAAGATGGAGTAGATGGAGATGGATTAGGTATGGTACCTACTCAAGAGATACTTGGACAATTGGTCCAGAACTCCAGAGTCACGACAGAAGCTATTCACCAGCTAGTTACCTATTCTGGAAACCAAGGAAATGCAGGAAGTTCGTATGAAGGAATACTCTCTAAGGCATTAGAAGGTGCAGTGAAGATGTTGGGAAGACCACCATCATTTGGTGGAGGTAAAACCGATGCACAAGATTTCATGGACTTCAAAGAACAGCTTTATAATATTCTTGCGTATGCGGAACCCAAGTATTCGGATGCCTTTAAGAACTTGGAGAAGTTGGGAGACCATGAAGTACTACCAGCTACTTTCTCGGATGAAACGTATCAGACTATGTCAACGAAGTTGTACTCGCTATTGAATTCTTGGTTGTCAGGAACCACGAAGCAGCATGCACGAGATCCCAGTATCGCTGGATCCCGGAATGGATTTGCTTTGTGGAAGTCATTGCTGAGGATGTATCAACCGAGTACGAGGAGTCGGAGTCTAGCTTTGATGCAAGCGATTCATGGATATCCAAACTTTTCACCCGGACTAAGTGCTGTGGCACAGATTTCGAAGCTGGAAGAACTAGTCAAAGACTATGAGAGATGTAGTGGAGTGAGCTACCCTCGAGAGATTCTCCTTTCGACTCTCTTGAGATGTATTCCCAGTCCTTTGAAGGAACACATCCATCTTCAGCTTACGGATAAAACAACATACAGCCAAGTCAAAGAAAGCGTACTAGTCTACGAGCGGACTACGAGAAGCTGGATGCCGAACCAAGTATATCAACCCCTCGAATCAGGACATGGTCAACAGTACCTGGGAGCAGTAGAGAATGCCCCTACTGGTGGAGGACACCAAGCAATGGAAGTGAACAGAGTAGAGTATAAAGGAAAAGGATGGAAAGGAAAAGGCGGAAAAGGAAAAGGCAAGAAAGGTTATGGCAAGATGTTTGGAGGATTCGGAGCCATGCAGGCAGGTAGAGGATTCAGAAGGTTTGGTCGAGGTAGAGGCAAAGGTAAAGGCCGAGGTAAAGGTAGAGGAAAAGGTAAAGGTAAGAAAGGTGGAAAAGGCAGGAAAGGCAAAGGAAAGAGTAAAGGAAAAGGAAAGAAAGGAAAAGGAAAACGACTTGGAAGGACAGTTTGTAGACTTTGTTATCAGGAAGGACACTGGGGAAATGAATGCCCCAACAGACATTCTGTTCGTAACGTGGAAGCCGAAGAACAGTCCCAAGCGGAAACGTATCCCAACAATCCACCGAACCAAGAACCTTACCCGAAGCCTAATGTGGTCGAAACTGGTAGTATTCGCCAGACGACAAGCCGACCGGACCCAAGGATTGTCACCCGGAGAGTAGGAGTGTCAAGCGGATCAAGTGGATTCAACCCAAAACCATTTTACCACATAGCTACGCCACCAGAAGAATATCCGGAGACCTTCCCAATCAATTCAGAAGATGAGTCCGACATTGACATCACGTATGTCAACACCATCCGTATGGTTCGAGATGTTGCAGATGGAACTGCAGAAGGTGAAGAAGTCACCAACCCATTTTTCGGTGAACTACCCAGTCCAGGTTTTACAGACTCAGATGAGGAACTTGGATCTGGAGAACCTACTGGAATTTGCCAAGGAACCGGTGTGCAAACCAGTTGCGCCACCGACAGAGTCTGGAATCCCACGAGTACCAGAACATTATCCAGGAGAAGAACACTATCTGAGGCAACAGAGGAAGCTGAAAAGTAAGGAAAACCTTACGACCAGAAAGCCATCTATGATGCGGTGAAGCGAGAGAATGAGTGGATCGAGTCTCACCTCAAAGCGACGGAGGAGAAAAAGGAGACCGAGACTGATAAAGTTCGAATGGTTCGTGAAGAATTCCATGATGTAGCAGAGTGGTATGTGATGGATGCAACGGATGAAGACGGAGACTGGTTTGTTGTAGACAACCACGAAGTAGTTCGAGCAGTTCAAGCAGAAGAGACTGTACCCGAAGAAGCACTTGAGATTATCGTTTTGGATTCTGGATCGGATGCTAGTTTGTTACCTAGGTCACATCCGAAAGCGACACGCATGAACGCAAGAACAACGGGTATCATGCTAGAGGATGCCCAAGGGAATGCAATTAGGTCAGCAGGAATGGTCACGGCAGTGATCGCAGTGGAACAAGGAGAGGACTGTTGGACAGCCCCCAGTATTTCGGAAAGCTTTATTGTAAGCGATGCGACAAACATTCTGTTGTCGATGGGAAGACTGCTGAAGAATGGTTGGAAACTGGAGTATCAGCCAGATGTACCTGAGGGTGAGAAAGCTCTTAGTGTTCAGTGGAACCTTACAGTGTCGTCAATGGTTTTGGTTAGCCCAGATGGAAGAGCAAACGCAAGGAGCTTTTACAAACGGAACAGTTGTTGTTTGTTAGGTAGATTGTCTGTTGTCGGAAATGATCGTAACGCCCGTTGGACGGGAGGAACAAGTCGGAGCGATGGAAGCTCACGAAGTAGCACTGACAGTAGGACTGCAGTGGAGAGGAGCGTCACCGTACGTATTCCAAACTATCTACGGGAACTGTTGGACAGTACACCCAGTGGTAATTGGACGATCATGGAAGACGGTACACCATTTATTTTGTATCAAGGAACGACTTATATGGATCCGAAGGATGCTTTCCCAGGATGGAAGTACAGGACGACAATGATATCAGAAGGAGGAAGTGAATGGTCACTAGTCGAGTTGTACTCGGACTATGGTTCTATCAGGAGCCACAATGTGGAAATTGCAGAGTGTCATGGGAGACCAAAAAGGATCTGTGTTATCCTACATGCAGTGAGTGGAAACTTTTTCACTTTCTGTCGAGACTTTGAAGCGATCATGGTCTCGAGAGGACCGGAAACACCTTTTGCTAGAGGTGAAGGAAGAGTTCCAGAAGAGCTTAGTACACCGGTGGTACCGGTAAGTATCGCCCCTGGAAGGAGCGAAGGAGTATTGGGACCAACCTACGATGGAGACGGAAATCCGTTGTCAGAGTTGGAGATGCAGAAATCTGCACAGAAGCTAAAGAGCGAAGAGAAAGAGAAAGTACGAGTGGAAGCAGAACCGCACAAACCCTCGGAAGAAGAGCGACTTGCTCATGAAGCAACACACCTACCTTTTGCTCATTGGTGTGAGTCATGCGTGGAAGCCAAGAGTAAGCAGGATCACGAAAAGAAGAACCCCGAAGCAGGAAAGGACTCAGTGGGAGTACCTTATCCAATAATTCAGTTGGACTTTATGTTCCTACAAGGCAAGGACACACCAGCATTAGTTGGAATCTGTTCATGGACAAGGATGTCAGTTGTGATCCCGGTATCTGGAAAGCAGACGGAGAGAAAGACCGTGGAGAAAGTGTTGAAATGGGTACACAGTCTTGGACACTTGGAGGAAGTCGGATTTGTTGGAGATTCGGAAGAGGCAATGTTATCACTGATAGCTGCAATCGTGGAAACTCGAAGGAAGATGAACCGCAAAACACACGATCAAAACAGCAAGCCGTATCAGAAAGGAAGAACGGCAAGAGTGGAAAGGTTTATCCAGACGGTGAGGAACCAAACAGTTTGCTTGGTACGAGCAGCCGAAAGAAAGCTTGGTATAGAGATTCCCGAAGGCCATGCAGTGTGGGCCTGGGGATTGTGCCATGCGTCATGGTTGCTGAACAGGTACCACAGACACGCCGCGATAGGGTCAACCCCTTACGAAAGTGTCGTTGGTAGACCTTACCTTGGGAAGATTGCCCCATTCGGAGAGTATGTGTATGCGCTGAAGAAACCCGAGAAGAAAGGAACAGCGAATTGGATTGGAGGAATCTACCTTGGTAAGAACTCTCAGGATATGCACTTGGTAGGAGTTGAAGACGGAATCTTGGCAACAGGATCTGTAAGGCGAATCGCCACTGGATGGAGAAAGGAACCAGTACTGAAGCTGAGTGTAACTCCATGGAACCCCAAGAAGCCAAAAGGAACGTATACCAGACAGCCGTTACCAGCCCCAGCATTGGCAAGTATCGCAGAGGAAGAAGGAACAGCACAGGAACCCGTAGTTCGTGCGGAAGATCGAGGACAGTCCCAAGAGGAACAAGTCGAGGAACTGTTAGATCTGCTGGACACCAGTGGAGCCTCAAGTGGAGGCAGGGCCTCAAGCGGAGGCAGGGCCTCAAACGGAGGCATGACCAGCACGGGATCTAGTTCTCATTCCCGGAGTTCAAGTTCAATGCAGGACGCACCACCTGGAGAACCAGAAGGACGTGTCAGTGATGATACTATGCTAGAAGACCTCCGGAAGAGAGCTGTAGAAGGAGGACAGGAAGTCGAAGGATCGCCGAAAAAGTCACGAGAAATGCCATCAGCACCATCATCGCCTTCAAGAGGAATCTACCCGCCTTTGTTCGCAGGCAGGGTATCTCAGGAAGATGACCCCTTTCATTGGGATGAACATGAGGATCTCACGGCAGTAGAAGGAGAAGACGTGGAGTATGAAGATCTCATGGAAGAAGAGATGGAAGAAGTTCCAAAGAATGACCAAGGAGAAACACCACCCGAACTAAGTCCAGAGGAACTGGATGCCTTGGATCAGGAAGCAGCCGTGGAGGAATTGAATCGCCTTAGCAAGCTAGGAGTAATCGAGGAATTCATGGAGGCGAATGCAACAGGTGATGAAAAGCGTATGGATTTGCGCGAAGTCTACGACTGGAGGCATCGTGACGGACGTTGGAAAAGGAGGTGCCGCATAGTGGCCAGGGAGTACAGGGCAGGTGCGAGCAGCACAGCTGAGACATTCAGCCCGACGGCAAGCAACGCCGCGTCGCGCCTAGTCTTGTTGTTACACCTGGTGTATAACTGGGTCGTAGTTGTACTTGATATAAAGGACGCGTACCTTCAGGTCCCGCAGCAAGAAGAGGTGCTAATCACAATTAGTGATTGGATGAAGCGAGCCGCGAACCTGAAAGAAGGAATAGTGTGGAGGCTCAAGAGATGCTTACCTGGTCAAAGAAACGCCGCAACAAGGTGGTATGAACATTTGCGGAGTATACTTGAGAAACTGGGATTCGTGATTCGTGTTCTCAGTACATGTACCCGCATTAGCTAGACACACCACAAGGAAGCTGTGTATCTCTATCCATGTAGATGATGAGCTACTAGCAGGAGAAAAGGAGGAAACCATTTGGTTGGTAGAAGAACTGGAGAAGGTATTCAAGGTGGAGAAAGAAGGACCGTACCCAGCGAATGGAGTAGGAAGTGGAGAAGAGATGCGATATCTCAAAAGGAAGTATGTCTTCACCCGAGAAGGAATTGTTGTCCAACCGAATGAGAAGTATGTTCGGAAGCTCATTGAGTTGTATGACCTTGGAAAGTTAAAGAGTAAGGCCACACCAGAGCATGTGGATCTGGTGAAGGAAGACCGGACCAAGGAGTTGAGTGCTGAAGAGACAAAACGGTTTAGATCTGGACTCGGATCGATTTTGTACCTTGCACAGGACAGAATTGACATTCAGTATGCCTCAAAGTGTTTGGCATCAAGTATGTCGAAGCCGACGGTGCAGGCACTAAAGTGTCTGAAGCACTTGATTCTGTATTTGAGTGGAACAGCCACAAGGGCGACTCTGTTACCGTATACCGAAATCGGAAGCCGGTTGATTACGAAGTTGAATGGCCATGAAGACGAAGAAATTGTCAAGGACGCAGGACATGTGGTGGAAGCGTATCCGGACAGTGATTGGGCAAGCCTGAAGACCCCGGATAGAGCCCGAAGGAAGAGTACATCATCAGGAATCATTGTACTGAACGGAGTACAAGTGTTATCATTTTCTAGGACTCAGAAGGCCACGTCATCATCAAGCTGTGAAGCAGAGTTGTATGCACTAAGTGGAACTTGTGGAGAAGCAATCCTAGTCGGAAGGCTATTTGAGTTCCTGGTAAACGCGCCTGTACGCGTGGAGATACGGTGCGATTCATCATCTGCGCGACAGTGGAGTCAACGACGATGAGTTGGACGTCTGAAGCATGTGGACGTTAGGCTGTGTCAACTGCAAGATTGGGTGCGAGACAATCTTGTAAAACTTGGTACAGTGCGAACCGCGCTCAATGTAGCGGATCTGAACACCAAGAAGTTGTCATATGCCCGAAGGTCATTTCTACTGTATCACTTGTCTCAAGTAGAGTATGATGAAGAAGGAAACTTGGAGTATACTGGAGAGAAAGAGTATGAAAAGCATGAACAAGAGAAGAAACTGAAGGAGTATGTCGGAAGTGGACAAATCAAGAGTCTCATTAGAGCCATACAGGTATTTCATTTGATGAAGCCGATTACCGCAGTAGTGCTCAAGGAGGAAGTATCTGACGCCCAAGTAGAGACCTGTGGAGCCTTGGAAAAAGGTATGAGCGCCATGGACGGAAACTTCACGAAGTTTGAAGTTGGAATGATGGTATGCGTATTTTTGCTCGCAGTGCCGTATGCCATCTCGGTATGGACAAAGCTTGGAAGAGTTTTGGAAAACCTGCGAGGTATTGGACGCGTGAAGATCAGTACGGGAAGCCGGGCACGTGTATATCACCGTGCTACTTGCTGGCATGCCCAAGGGTCTCACAAGAAACCAGGCCGGTGGGTCTGGAAGGACGTACAAGAAGCCGAGCAAGATGGCTTTAGGGCATGTTGGATTTGTTTCCCAGAGACGAAGCCAGAAGGAAGTTCGAGAAGACGCCGAGAGCGCACAGAGCCGCCAACCCCAAACGAAAGCGACTGGGAAGTAATGGAGCTTGACTTTGAGGTAGAGTCAACTGGCGGATGCACAAAGAAGTGCTACTGGTGCGGAGTACGAAAGTGTACAAGGGAGAAGGTAAACCACCAGAAATGTTCTTGCACGGAATGCATCAAGACATATGCGATGGAACAATGGAGGAAAAGTTATGACAGAACAGTAGCGGAAGGATCTGGTGATGCCACGGAAAAGGAAGAGACCCGTGTAACGGATGACGTAAAGCATGCATGGAATGCTGGACAAAAGAGTGGCAATGGAAAAGGATCTTTGAAGAGACGTGGAAGAGCAGCGATGGGAACACCAGCAATCGTACACACAGATGGTGTGCGTATGCCCATCATAAGTGAGGAAGACTACCGACGTGGTGGAAGAGTCACATCTGGAAGAAACAAGCAGGATGTGGAGATAAGCGATGAGAACTTCGTTCGTGGAATGGAAGCCCTGGGAAGAATCGTTTCACCGGAAACCCAGGAAGAACCGGAGAAGAAGAAAGAGCCGGAGATGATCGAGTACCGCGGAAGGATGATTACCGTGGAAGAGATGGGGAACAAGATGCTATCCCCAGAAGCACAGGAATCGTATGAGAAGTATTGCGAACAATGCAATGAGACGTATGACGCGTCAGGAGAACGCGCGCAAGGATCGGATATCCCGATGGACCTGTTTGGGAGTCCGAAGCCAATGGATGTAGATCCAGGTACACCGGACAGCACGGAACAGAGAACGTTGTTCGGAAGTCAGTAAGTCCTACATCGTGTACGAGTATGAGGCAGAGAAGTGAGTGTAGGCAAGACTGAAAAAGTTTCACCTCGGAACGCACAGCAGCGAAAGCGCAAAAGAAGGAAGAGCGCTAACGCAGGAAGTTTGTGTGGAATGTTTCACTAGGACGAAGTACTTGTTACTGTACGAGTCAAGACAAGGACGGTCTGACACACCTCCTTAATTGGGGGACGGTCAAAAGGTGGGTTGCACGGAGTGTTTAACCCAAGGACTTGCAATGGCTAAGCCGATGCAGTCACGGGCGGAGGTATGCCCGACCGATGACCGATCGAAGTACAGCACAAGGACTTCGAGGCAGGGTGTTGAATTCTGTACATAGGAACGCCCCACACCTTTGGTGAGCCCAGGCTACGGTATAGTATTGTATAGCTGTATACTATGTGACCGACGCAGCGCCTTTGGTTCAAGAGTAAAAGCGTGACCGCTCAGGGTTTTACAGTTTAACTGATTTGGTGGTGGCTGCTCCTTGATGAGCTTGCTGGACTCAAGGGATCGCTTCCCCGTGCTCTGGCGGGACGGAAGTCCCCAGTCCGGGACGGCAGCTTGGTGCAAATGTCCTTAGCTCCTAAGCGAGACCCCACCGCCAAGCAAGAACCATTGCCGACCAATAGCCGGCGGGGCGCTGGTTCTAGCCAGCGGCGCACTACTGGGGGAGGCAGCACGAGTGTTGAGGCGACACAGGGAACGCCACTGCTGCACTGCGGTGTGTTGCTGCCAGTACAGCTGCTGTTCTATCTCACCCGGGCGCTAGCTGACGACCCTACGGCCGCTCCACTTCTGCAGCTCACCAACGTTACCCCAACCCGTGACGGCCAGCACATTGAGGTGCGAGTCACATGCAAGGTTCCGGCTGCCTTGGTGGGCCGTCCCCAGATTGCCATTGCTGACCGCCTGATGGCGGGCTTTGAGAATGGACTCCTTCCGGCCAGACGCGGCGAGTTTGACCCGCGCATGTTCACGTATCCGGGCTCCTATCGCGGCACCTTTCGACTGCTTTTCCCACTTGCGGACATCTCACTGGGGTTACAAGCTCAACCGTCTCTGTCGATTCAGGCTGCGGGCCTACTTCATAGCGCCCTGTGGCGACTTCGTGCTGCGGCAACCTCCGAAGGCTGGGATCTCCGAGCGGTCGTGGCCTACTGGATACGCGGGCCACAAAAGAAGAAGTTTTACTTTCCGACCCGCTTATGGCGCTTTGCGCATTTCGACGCTGTTGAGGCCAAAGCGATGGTCCTCCTTCAGCGGTTAGTCGCCCGAGAGGAGAACCAGGCGCAGTCACTGCCGGATGGCGAACGCCCCTGGTTCAGGTTGGGGCACCCCAGGGCGCAGGACCGTTGGAAGGCTGCGGCGGAGGAGTTCCGCAGGGAAGGGGGCCTCGGGCCCCGCCTCCAACTTCCCTGCATATCCACCGAGTTAATGCCACATCTCCATTGCGAAGACCATGACAATCATCAGTATTCATTTTCACGACTGACGGAAATCTACAAGGAGAGGAACTATCAGATGCTCTATCTCCTGAAGGAGAGTCACTTTCCTTCGAGTGGCCGTGACATGCAACGACTGCTCGACAGCTGGCCGCACGATGCAGCGGCTGGCTCCTCCAGGTGACCTCCGCCTTTTGTCGACCGTGGGACTAACGACATACGTCGTTGTGTCGATTCCCTTCCCAGCTGTACGCAAGGGCTACATGACCCTGGTCGAGACCGGGCTCAACTGGGCGGGCTGGCGGGACCTTGCCGCCTTGTCGAATAGACGCCGATAGTACAGGCTCGGCGGCCAGAACACCTGGCAATGGTCTGGTATAGCTAAGTGGTGACGGACCTCGTGAGGCACGTCGCTTCACCTCTAGAGGAGTCTCCAGGTGGTGCCGCGGCAACCGACGACATACGTCGTTGAGGTTCATTCATTATCTTTGCTGCTCTTGTTCTGGCACGACGACCGCCGGAGTCTTGTTTGGGTCGGTGTGCACTTTCGCGATGGCTGCTTTTGGCCGCTGCTTGCCTTTGCAGTGGGGGATGGGGGGGGGGCCTTGGCTGCGCTTTTCTGTGGTTGCGGCGCACCACAGTTGTCCCTGAACACAGCTGGTGCAGCTTGATTGCCAATGCACTTGGCTTTGCAATTACGTCGTCTGGTGGTGACGGACCCCCAAAGGTTGGTCGGGTCGTCTCTGACCGGCAAAGCTTTCCTGTGGAAGCCGCTGAAACCGACGACATACGTCGTTGAGGTTCTTCTCCCTCCATGCTACTCCTGAGTGGGAGCTACAACCACTGCCTGGGCCCCTGGGCCCGGTGTGCACGCTCTACTTGGGCGACCCGTTACCGGGACTTTAGGGCGATCCTTAGCTTGCGCTGCGCTGGGTTTCGACGCACAACAAATTATTCCCACGGTCTACATCCTGCCCGGCCGTCGCGCTGTGGGCAGCGATTGGTGGCCGTCGGTCTCTTGCATCCAAGACGCCACTGTTTTGCACACCGAGGATCGTTCGGTTTCGTCCTTCGGAGTGCGTTCGCATCTGGCCGGCTTTGAGTTGCCGCGACTCTGGCCACCGCATCATGTGTGGAAGCCGCTCACCACAGGGAGCATTGGACTTTTAGATTTTGGTGTGCACGATCGTGACGGAACAAAACACAGGGGCTGCCCGTTGTCTGGCGAGACTAGAACGGCTGCCGGAGCTTGGTCTTGGCTCCACCTGTTGTTTTGGGCAGCTCAGAGCGACGGCTCTTTGTTGCTCCGGATCGGTCGCTGAGGCTCCGTAGCTGGGCTGAACGGCTAACACCGGCGAAGCCTGTGCGCCGCAGCCCTTGTAGAGCTTCGCTTTTTGTCTCACCGCTTTGTAGTGTTTTTGCTTAGTTTGTTGTCTGCTTGTTTGTAGGGACCGGGTGCTACAGCCGTAGTCGACGAGGCCCAGTCAAGCCAAAAAATGGGTCGCAGCGGCTAGGCAGTTTCAAGAATGGTGTCGCGAGCGAGGTCGTTCGAACTCGAAGGTTTGAAAGTTTGAGAGTTTGGAGGTTGAAGTTTGAAAGTTTCAAACTTTGAAGGTTTGAAGGTTCGAAAAGTGCTGGAGTTCGAAAGTTTGTGCACCTTGGTGTGCACAAGCTAGCCGCGGTCAAACTTCGAACTTTTCGAACTCGAAACTTTCAAACTTTCAAGCTTTCAAACTCTCGAACTTTCAAGCTCGACTGGCTGCTTGAAACTCAAACTTCAAACTTTTCCCGCGGGCGAGTTCGATCGGCCTTCGAAGTTTGAGAGTTCAAGACTTTGAAAGTTTGCAAATTCGAAGGTTCGACGGTTTCAAACTTTGAAAGTTCGAACGTTCGAAAGTTTGAAAGCTCGAAAGTTTCAAAGTTCGAAAGTTTGAAAGTTCGAAAGTTCGGAGTTTGAAAGGTTGGCTTCAGATTTCCTCTTCGGCTTGGGCTGAGGTGACGAGTTTGAAAGTTCGAAGGTTTCAAACTTCGAAAGGTTTCATGTTCGAAGGTTTGAAAGTTTCAGAGATCGAAAGTTTGAAAGGGATGAAAGTTCGCGAGTTTGAGAGTTCGAAAGATTGAAAGTTTGCAAAGTTTGAAGGTTTGAAGCGCGTCGAGATGCAAAGTTTGAAAGTCCGCTGAGTTTTGAGCTTGAAAGTTCGAGAGTTTGACAGTTTGAAAGTTCGAGTTTGAAAAGTTTCAGAGTTTGAAGCGCTCGACATGCGGTCACGTATATGGGTGTTGTTCGCAACCTCAATTAAGTATCTTGAACAAACACGCCTTCTTTGTTGGCGATTCCGGTTCACTTCGCCCTCATTTTGCGATTCCGGCCATCATAGCCCCTCACCACATATCTTAATTACGCTCCCATTGGGCGATTCCAGCACACCGTGTAACTTAAACGCACCCCTTGAGTTGGCGATCTTAAGCACACCCCTCATTTAGCTTTTCCGGGTCATCGTATTGTCGTATTACGCTTACTCATTTGGCGCTTTCGGTTAATTTTACATCTTACACACGCCTTCTCTTTTGGCGATTCTAGTATATCTCAAGCACGCCCAAAGGACGTTTTGGTTCATTTCTTCGCGGCTTAAACAAACGGGGAGTTTGCTGTCTAAAAGCGCATCCCCCCCCTCCCCCTCCGTTTGCAAAGCTTCCGAACCACCCAACATGAATATTATTTTCGCTTTTAACCCCCCGATGCGTTTTCGTGTGGCTTTCTCCTTTGTGTGTCTTGGAGAAGACTTTTCCCGGCGACTAGTGGTACTATTCGGGGGGGTGGCGAGGGGCTCATGGGTGAAATATGATAGGGGGGCTTTGTAGTGTTGGATCTGGGCGAAGTATGAGAGAGGGGGTTGGGTGAAGTATGTAGTCCTCCAAATCACTGGGGTTGGGTGAAGTACCTAGTCCTCCAAATCACCTTCCAAATCACTCATGATCATAATGCTCTTTTCTTCGTCTTTAACCCCCCTGAAGGGTTTTCGTCTGTTTTTCTTCGTTTGTGTGTGTTGGAGAAAACGCGGCTTAAGAGAGCAGGAAGTTTGCAGTCTAAAAACAGCGGGGGGTTGGGGGGGGGGCGAACCCCCCCCCATTTGCAGAGTTTCCACATCATTCATGAAAGAAGGGGGGTTTTGGGTGAAGTACGCTTGCAGTCTAAAATAAGCGGCGGGGGGAGGGGGGGGTTGGGGGGCGCAGAGCCCCCTCCCTCATCTGCAGAGGTTCAAAATCACTCATGATTCATGATGTCTTCTTCGCTTCTAATCCACCTGAAGCGTTTTCGTGTGCTTTCTCCCTTGTGTGTTGGAGACTGGGGGGGCTCGAGTCTTGGATTTGAACGAAGTATGAGGGGGCGGGGCTCGTACTCTGGTTTTTGGTGATGTATGAAGGGGGTTACGTTTTATTTTTTTCGCGGCTTAACAGAGCAGGGAGTTTGCAGTCCAAAACAAGTTGGGGGGTTGGGGGGGCGCAGCCCCCCCCCCTTTCAGAGCTTCCAAATCATTCATTCTTAAGTTTTGTTCTTTGCGTTTAGCCCCCTGAAGCATTTTTGTGTTGCTTTCTCCTTTGTGTGTGCTGGAGAAAGGTGGGGCTTAAAGTCATGGATTGAGGAAGACTGTAAGGGGACGCCTCGACGTCTTAGATTTGGACGACGTATCAGGGGAGGGGGATCTTAAGAGAGCACCCCCATTTGCACAGCTTCTTAATCACTCATTTTAATTCTTCGCGTTTAAACCCCTGAAGTGTTCTCGTGTTGCTTTCTCCTTTGCCTGTGTTGGAGAACTGTGGAGGGCCGACCTCGCGAAGCCAGAATTGCTTGTGTTTTGCGGGCCTTAAAATGGGGTCGCCCGACAGCCCCATAACTGTGCAGCTTTGAGATCGTACAAAGACAGGGAATTTTTGCCAGAGGTGACTCTAGCATTTCTGAACAGAGCAGATCAAGCCATGCAGAGTTATGGTATCGAGAAGGTGGGCCGGAACAGATCATACAAGAGCGGCGGAATTTTCTGGAAGGTATCTCCACCAGATCTGAACAGGACTTCTTGAGCTGTGTAGAGTTATGGTATCGAGAGGTGTGGCTGACGGTTCGGAATTTGTGCACGGTGCTTAACTCCAAAACCCCTCATGCACGACATGGGCTCACCTGGCTCTCGCCAGATTTTTTTGCTCTTTTAGCAGAGACCCATTTGCAACATTCTTTGCCTCTGCCTTGCTTCTGATTGCATTTGCTGTTGCTAGACCAGTGGTTGCGTTCCCTCAAAAGATCCAACTGCACTTTTCGCTGTTCTCGGAGATTGCACCTCTGCTTCAATTTCTTTTTGCTCTCTGAGTCAGTTCCATCGTCAAATCGGGTCTTTTTTGCTTCATGGTTGCGTGTGTCTTTGCGCAGGATGGTTGCATCCGCTGTCACAAACCGACAAAAAAAAGATCGCTCGCAGCAGGCGCTCCAACCGACTTTGTTGCTCAGCAAATCCACATCTCTGCGCAACACAGACCCGTGCCGCTGCCGCCCCGCAACACAGGTTTTTCGGTCTGCCTCAAATGGAAGAACTGCTTTTGAATCAGGTTAGTGACCGCACTCGTTTTGTCTCGTTTCGTTTTGCTTCGAATGTTTTTAGCTCAAGAAAAAGATCGAGTGCTGCGCACTCTGTTTTTCTTGTTAGTGGACTTCTGAGAGCTGTGAAGCGCCACGGCCTCGCCTGTGCAAGGTTGGAGTTGAGAGTTCTCCCAGAAGGTACCTGTGCCTGAGAAAGCATCGACATTGACCTGTTTGGACCAGATCCTGTTTGTCCCATGAGTCCGCCTGCAGCTCAAAGGTGGAAGTGTTCTGGCTGCTGTGTCTGGAACGTGTTCGGCCACCAGTGCCGCCGACGTCCACTTTCGGTGCGGACCAACTGCAGCACACGCGGCTCCAAATGTGGGGTCGAACAAGCTTAGCAATTTTGGCTTCGCTTGAGTGGCCCCCCTCTGTTCTCTCATGTCTATCACTTCCACAGGCAAGCTGTCTGTTGGAAATTCTTGTTGGAGAACGATTTTTCCACACTGGATGCCTGCCTGTGGGCGAGTCGCCTTGATGTAGCAGTGTGGAACGCACGGGCTTGGGCTTGGGCCCCAAAATGAGGAATTCGTGACCCCAAAATAGGGGCCGCCAAGCGGCCCCGATTTTGGGGTCCTCTGGTTGCCAGTCAAAATATGTTGAAGGAGGTTGACTGGATTTCGCGGCTCCTTTTCTGGGGCCGCGAGACGGCCCCATTTTTGGGGTCGCAAGTTTGATTCCTGCACCCACAGCGGCTGAATCTCGTCAGCTGCGCATGTCATTGATTGTATTGACTTTGGGGAGCGTCTGGTGGAGGACCGTTTGGAAGGTCGGAACTTGTCCAAAGCAGCTGTGTTGCTCGCCCTTAATAGTGCTGCAGCCAGCGGAATGCAACTGTGGAGGGCCGACCTCGCGAAGCCAGAATTGCTTGTGTTTTGCGGGCCTTAAAATGGGGTCGCCCGACAGCCCCATAACTGTGCAGCTTTGAGATCGTACAAAGACAGAGGAATTTTTGCCAGAGGTGACTCTAGCATTTCTGAACAGAGCAGATCAAGCCATGCAGAGTTATGGTATCGAGAAGGTGGGCCGGAACAGATCATACAAGAGCGGCGGAATTTTCTGGAAGGTATCTCCACCAGATCTGAACAGGACTTCTTGAGCTGTGTAGAGTTATGGTATCGAGAGGTGTGGCTGACGGTTCGGAATTTGTGCACGGTGCTTAACTCCAAAACCCCTCATGCACGACATGGGCTCACCTGGCTCTCGCCAGATTTTTTTTGCTCTTTTAGCAGAGACCCATTTGCAACATTCTTTGCCTCTGTCTTGCTTCTGATTGCATTTGCTGTTGCTAGACCAGTGGTTGCGTTCCCTCAAAAGACCGAACTGCACTTTTCGCTGTTCTCGGAGATTGCACCTCTGCTTCAATTTCTTTTTGCTCTCTGAGTCAGTTCCATCGTCAAATCGGGTCTTTTTTGCTTCATGGTTGCGTGTGTCTTTGCGCAGGATGGTTGCATCCGCTGTCACAAACCGACAAAAAAAAGATCGCTCGCAGCAGGCGCTCCAACCGACTTTGTTGCTCAGCAAATCCACATCTCTGCGCAACACAGACCCGTGCCGCTGCCGCCCCCGCAACACAGGTGGAAGAACTGCTTTTGAATCAGGTTAGTGACCGCACTCGTTTTGTCTCGTTTCGTTTTGCTTCGAATGTTTTTAGCTCAAGAAAAAGATCGAGTGCTGCGCACTCTGTTTTTCTTGTCAGTGGACTTCTGAGAGCTGTGAAGCGCCACGGCCTCGCCTGTGCAAGGTTGGAGTTGAGAGTTCTCCCAGAAGGTACCTGTGCCTGAGAAAGCATCGACATTGACCTGTTTGGACCAGATCCTGTTTGTCCCATGAGTCCGCCTGCAGCTCAAAGGTGGAAGTGTTCTGGCTGCTGTGCCTGGAACGTGTTCGGCCACCAGTGCCGCCGACGTCCACTTTCGGTGCGGACCAACTGCAGCACACGCGGCTCCAAATGTGGGGTCGAACAAGCTCAGCAATTTTGGCTTCGCTTGAGTGGCCCCCCTCTGAAAGGGGGGCTTAACATCTTGGTTGTAGGAAGACTGTAAGGGGAAGGGGGAGGCTCGAAGTCTTGGATTTGGACGAAGTATGAGGTTGGGGGGGCCCGTAATCTTGGTTTTTGGTGAAGTATGAAGTGGGAGACGCTTTCATTAAGTTTTTCTCGGCTTAACAGAGCGGGGCGTTTGCAGTCTAAACAGAGCGGTGGGGTTCCCCGAAGACTCCAAGCCCGGCCCCCCCCCCGCCCCCCCATGGTCTTCCTAAATCCAGAACTACAACCCCCCCCCTTCATACTCTTCCTAAATCCAGGACTACCTGTCGCCCAGGGGGGTCCCGGGCTATTGAATCGGACTCGGAGTTACCGGGCCCAGACCCTAAAATGAGGACGTCAACATGGTTTCAAAATCAAACTTTCAATGTATTCAAACTTCAAACTCTTCAAACTTACAAACCTTCAAACTCCCAAACTCTCAAACTTTGAACATCTCAAACTTTCGAACTCCACGGCTCTCAAACTTTCAACTGTCGAAAATTGAAAACTTCAAACCTGCAACCCCCCAAAGCTTGAAATTTTGGAAATTTCAATCTTCGAAGCTTTCGAACTTTCAAACTTTCAAACTTCCTGGGTTTCAAACTTTCAAACTCCAAGCTCTCAAACTTTCGAACTCGAGCCTGAGGGCTGCTCTGTGAACCCCTACGCGTCTCCAGCGGTCCTTCTCCTTTTCAAACTTTCGAACTTTCAATCTTCGAAGCTTCAAACTTTCAAACTTCCTGGGTTTCAAATTTTCAAACTCCAAACTCGCGCCCGCTTTCGAACTCGAAACTCTCAAACTTTCAAACTTCAAACTCTTCATTCTCCAAACTTTTCAAACTTTCAAACTCTCGAATCCCGTCCAACATGTACTACGTTCAAACTCTCAAAGATTCGAGTTCGAAAAACCCCACTCGTGACACCTCTCCAGTTTCAAGCCCAGGGAGGACTTGCAGATGGTCTGGATTATCAGTTTTTGGGCTTTCGGTTAGTGCCCAACTACCACAAAGCTTCACCTGTGTACCGTTACACTCGTCAGCAACTGAAAAAGCGTCAGGATTCGCGAGACTGGACATTCTTGTAAACACTTAATGACCAACGTATGGAAGACCCTGCTCACTTTCGCAGCATTGTTTGGGAGGTGGCCGTGCGGTACTGGGCGCGATGCGCTCCTCACGTCCGCCTGACGCAATGAGTGTGACGCGTCAGGAGTGCTCAACACCCGACCAATGTTCGAAAGGTGACTGATAGCTGGTTTTACCCCCCGGTCCTGGCCATCGGCTACGGGCGTGTGTAGGTGGTGTCTGCCGCAAGCTAGCGAGCGCCAGGCCGTCGGCCACGTGCCCGGGGGCCGCTGCGCCATATCTGTGCGGGGCGCCACGGTATTTGGCTGACGCCCCCGTTTAATACTATTCGAACTTGGCCGCCAATATGCGCCGGGCTCGCCCCTACGAACTCAGGCAGCATTCGGCAGCCGTTTGGTTATAGTTGTATAGGCTAGAGGGTCGCCATGGCCTCGGTACCGGACCATTTGTTTGTATCGCCCTTCAGCCGATACCGGTTCTCTTTGGAGCACCGCCGTCGGACGCCACCCGCCAGGCGCTTCGGGCCATTGGCTCACAGGAGCGTGCGGCTGCCGGCCGGTGCTCCGTCGTCACTACGCGGAATATCGCCACCGTGTCGCTGTTTACCTGGCGCAGTGCAACTTCTGCAGCTTTAGAGTGGCGACCGACTTCCAGGTGGCGGTGAGACTGGGCATCCAAGTGCGCACTACCATTGTTCAAGTCGATCTTGAAACGGTGGTGACGCTGGCATCGGTGTCCCGCCTCGTCGGTTGTACGGCTTTGTACGGGTGCTGCTTTCCTACGCACTTCGGTTATTCAGTCTGCCCTCATTGAGACGCAGCCCTGGGCCTTCGCTTGCCTCGAGCTGTGGGGGGTGCCGTATTTCCCCATGGAGCCGCTGGCTATTCTGCCGCTCACGAGTCTGCGACCACTGGCGGTTCTTGACTCACGAGAGATATAGATTGGTATCCTGTGTAGCCCTTGCCCTTGCGAGACTCGCCGTGCGGGAAGCTGGGCTGGGTTGGCCTCGTGAGTGGATCTCCTCGCGTGGGCGTTTCTCACTGCCCCAGCCCTTGCGATACCCAAGCCTGGAAACTGGGCATGGCAATTGCCATACTAAGGCGGAAAATACACTGCTGCCAGTATGGGAGCGTCTTTGCGCATGCGCCATGGGCCCCTCCTACATAGGGATAAAGGGTCGCTCTGGTTGCTGTGGGCTCGCAGCGTCTCAGCTCACTGTGGGTAGGCCGGGTTGCTGGCCAGGACCACACTCCCGGACACCCATGTGGAGCACATGATCCACTACATCTCGGGACGCTCACTTTGCTTGCTATTCGGTGCCCCCCCATCAGAGACGACCAGGCTGCATTTATCTACCACTGATCCGCAAGTGAAATGGGAAGCGGGCCAGGCCCTTCGGCAGCAGTGGGCGGCATACCAGGCTCAGGTCTCTGCCTCCTTGGCCCAACGTGCCTTCCTTGGCCTCTATGTGGTGCCCAACTTTCAGTTAATTGTGCGGTTAGGGTTCCAGGTACGTGCTACTATCTGGCAGATTGATTTTGAAGCTTTACTGCAGCTGGCGCCGGTGTCGCGGCGTGTATGCCCTGTTATTCTCGCTGTGTACGAGGGCACCGAATTCTTTCGTGAGGTGGCCATAAGATCGGCTCAGGCAACCATGCAGCCTCTGTGTGAAGGCTGGCCGGGTCTGGCCGGACGACTTTTCTTTCCGGTGGACATCTTGAGTGAGCTGCCCACCAC
This sequence comes from Symbiodinium sp. CCMP2592, assembly GCA_905221615.1. Classification (NCBI taxonomy): domain Eukaryota; class Dinophyceae; order Suessiales; family Symbiodiniaceae; genus Symbiodinium; species Symbiodinium sp. CCMP2592. Next base: position 68,738 of record CAJNDT010000333.1, read on the forward strand.
GCGCCTCCGCTCCCCGTTCGATGACTCCTCCCATCCGAGCCAGAGTGATTCCGGCGCCCTATGAGCCCGGCACTTGCGCAACGCACCTGTGTGTGTTACTGGGCTGTGCCCCCGTGTGCCACAAACGTTGCCCTTGCGAGGTCCAGGTGGGTGGAAAGCTGGGTTATGATGGCGATTATGGCCATTGCTGGCACACACTTTGTTCCTGGATGGCCTCGTTGTCTGCGGGCCCACAGAGGGTGGGAAGCTCGGAATGGATGCTCCAATGTGGCCATTGGTGGCCTGAACATTGTTATGGTCGGCGCTTTTGCTGACTGTGACTCGTTGGTGCAATGCCCTTGCGAGACCCACCATGGGAAGCTGGGCTGCTAGTGCTTGACGACTTAGACCGCACAGCGCGCACCGCCTGTCGTTGGTCGCCGGTTGTCATTGCGTGTACCGGACATGGTCGGCTTTCCACATAAAGGGCTCAAAAAGCAGGGACGCCAATTCTGGCGTTCCCTAGACCCGGTGGAGCCAGCTAGCTAGTTCGCCGCTGATTAACAGGTGCGACGGTCGCCAGTGATTGGTTTTGCTCTGCCCTTGCGAGACCCACTTTGGGAAGCTGGGCTGTGTGCGCGAGACGAACGTCTTGCCGATAAGCAACACCGCTCTGTTTTACCCATCTGTGACCCACATTGGGACGACGGGCCGTATGTTTGATGATCGACTTGATGCCGTGCATTTCCACGGCTTTTACTTGTTTGCATGCACATGAACATCTGCCATTCCGTTTGGCTTTGCCCTTGCGAGACCCATACTGGGAAGCTGGGCTGCGGGTGCCTGACGACCGGCGTGCCGCCGGCCAATCTCGCCGCCTACACAATTGCATGCGCCTGGAGCAGCGGCCTGTGTGGCTGCCAGTGCGAGCCCTCCTTGTGTGACGATGATGCATTTCCGTGGATGCGGTGGATGCACTGGCCTCCTTCACTGTCAAGAGACATGGCCTTGCGTCATGCTGTCCTATGGAATGCAGGGCTGGGCACTTTGTCGAACGTGGATGAGCAAGTTCCACCACGGATGCCCGACCGTATGCTTGCCATTGCGCGACTCAGAGCGACTGAGGAGCGGGGCATCTGAGAGAGGGTATTGCCTGAACGAGGTTTTTATTCGCCGAACGACGTCTGCCGGCTAAGTCTGCAAGTCGCGGCCGTCTCACCCACATTGTGTAGTTTCAATTGTACAGTTCTAGTTCTTTGCTTTCTCTTAGTTCTTACTGGGATCGAGTGCAGCAACTGCTGTCTTTGAGGCCCGCCCACGCCAAAAAAAAGGGGCCACAACACTGAAACCTGGAGCGCCCATTATCCCTAGACTAGAAACCGCCCACCATGGTGGGATGCCCGTCCACCCACAAGGCCTCCGACAGCGTAGGCAGCGACCTCAGCCGATCGAGCTGCGCAAGTGGGGCCTTGCCGCTGCTCCCGTAGCCGTAAACAAAGGCCGGCCCAACACAGCGATCATCGGGAGGGAGATTTTTTGCCATAAAAAGGCTGGGTCCAGGAAGGCTGCACACTCGACAGTTGGGCGAACTCAGCGCAAACAAGGTAGAGTTGGCACACTGTTCATGTGCGCCCCTTGCCCAGCGGAGGGCTTCCTCATGTGGGTTGAGCACCTGCCGCAAGGAGTCGTCCGTATTGGGCGTTTTCATGCTTGCATCAAAACACCCACTGTCATCGGGCTGCCAATAGGGCGTTTGCAGCACAGCACCCAAGTATGCCCACGCTGTGACCACGTCGCCACTGTGCCGTGCCTGTGTGCCGAAGAGGGGGGCGCCGGCCAACAATTCAGCGGTGCGGCGCTCATAGGGCCGTTGACGCAAAGTAACGAGATGCACGAGCTTCGACAGTAAGAAAGAAACAACTTCCGCCGCCCAATCCGCCAAAGCCTGTGATGACAGGCCAAATCGACGACTGAGCTGGTGCAAACGGTCGCATGTCTCGGCATTCATGCTTCTGGGCTAGTCGCTATGTTTCGACTAAGACTCAGAGCTACTGTGCAAAGGCCAGGAATGAACAGCGCGAGGCTTTTGTTAGCAGGGTCTCATGTTGGTTTCCGGCCGCAGTTGGCTCGGGCAAGAGCGGAGTGCATCCGAGCATTTGGACTTTTGTCGCACCCTGCTAGATCAACTACGGCACTGAATCTTACGGGATGCTGTGCGTGCACTCATGTTCTTGCACGCGCTTGCGTTTGACTGCTGACAGTCACTTCGCAGGTTCTCTAGACGTGATTCGAGGATTGGGGTCTGAAGCACTTCAGCGCATGCTACTTGTTTTCGCGCCAAGGTGCCAACTTGTGAGAGAGGGCAGCCCAATTGATCGGAAGACGCTACATGCCCGTGTCTGGCGTTCGGGGCTGCCCAAAGATGCTGGGCGAATGCACGGAGCCAGCATGGTTGGCAAGTGCTGAGTGCTGGGTCCAGTCCTGCTGCAGGACCCTCGCCGTGATCATTGTACCTTTCACCAATCTGCATTGCCTGGCACTGCATGTCCCAACTCACAGATGCAACAGGAAATGATGCCGACAGGTCTGCCTGTGCTTTGCACCCCGACAGACTTCTGCAAGATAGCACTCGCGCCGGGTACGGGGCTTGCCTTGGACCACTGGCAGCAGAGGCGAGCTCAGCAAGCACACCGTACGGCTGATGCCCATGCTGGCCGAGCTGGCCTGGCCTAGCCTTCATCGTGCGCAGTTCAGCTTTTGTTTGAGTTACTTCCTCGTGCTGCATGGCAGTCCTCACATCTGCCAGCTGGCCTAAGCGAAACGCCTTGGCATTGTCGCACCCTCTGCCGCTGCAGTCGCGCTGCAGGCTGTGCGACGGCAACTTCGTCTTCTTCATGCTTCAGCTTGGAGTCGTCTCGTGCTGACATTGGGCTGTAGTCTCCGACACGAGCGCGGTTTCCGTCCGAGACTCCAAAGTGGCCCATGCTCCCAAGTGGGGGCATGTAGTCAGATTCACTCCGGCGTTATTTGCATGCAGACAGAAACCGACCCAGCCAGCCGGGAGTTGATGGAGCTGAAGGGAATCGCACGGCCATGCTACGATCTCGTGCTCTGTCGGCTGCTGTTGTGATGCGGGCCTGGAGTGGGCGCCGAGTTTCGCGTGGGCTCGGCAGGAGGGCGATGCTTTGTGGCTGGAACGTCGGGTGCCCCTTGCATCAGTGCCTCTGACCGGTCTCAGCTTCGAACATCAGGCTGCCTGCTTCCAGCAGCCTTGTCCCATCGTATGCCGGCTGGAAGGACCAGATCTTGCGGAGACCTTCGAACATGGGGCTCTCTGCTTGTCTACGAGACATCTCCGGCGCTTCTCATGTCTCGGCATTCATGCTTCTGGGCTAGTCGCTATGTTTCGACTAAGACTCAGAGCTACTGTGCAAAGGCCAGGAATGAACAGCGCGAGGCTTTTGTTAGCAGGGTCTCATGTTGGTTTCCGGCCGCAGTTGGCTCGGGCAAGAGCGGAGTGCATCCGAGCATTTGGACTTTTGTCGCACCCTGCTAGATCAACTACGGCACTGAATCTTACGGGATGCTGTGCGTGCACTCATGTTCTTGCACGCGCTTGCGTTTGACTGCTGACAGTCAGTTCGCAGGTTCTCTAGACGTGATTCGAGGATTGGGGTCTGAAGCACTTCAGCGCATGCTACTTGTTTTCGCGCCAAGGTGCCAACTTGTGAGAGAGGGCAGCCCAATTGATCGGAAGACGCTACATGCCCGTTTCTGGCGTTCGGGGCTGCCCAAAGATGCTGGGCGAATGCATGGAGCCAGCATGGTTGGCAAGTGCTGAGTGCTGGGTCCAGTCCTGCTGCAGGACCCTCGCCGTGATCATTGTAGCTTTCACCAATCTGCATTGCCTAGCACTGCATGTCCCAACTCACAGATGCAACAGGGAATGATGCCGACAGGTCTGCCTGTGCTTTGCACCCGACAGACGTCTGCAAGATAGCACTCGCGCCGGGTACGGGGCTTGCCTTGGACCACTGGCAGCAGAGGCGAGCTCAGCAAGCATACCGTACGGCTGATGCCCATGCTGGCCGAGCTGCTGGCCTAGCCTTCATCATGCGCAGTTCAGCTTTTGTTTGAGTTACTTCCTCGTGCTGCATGGCAGTCCTCACATCTGCCAGCTGGCCTAAGCGAAACGCCTTGGCATTGTCGCACATTGCCCGGTTGAGTGGGATTGGGACCGAGGATTTTGTGCGTTGCCTCTCGCTGCCTGTCATTGTTGTCTGTTGTGATAGCAGCTTGCCAGCAGCTGCAAGCAGGGCACGTACTTGCACACGTGCACGCCTCTGCCGCTGCAGTCGCGCTGCAGGACGGCCGCTCAATCATGCGCTGCAAGCTGTGCGATGGCAACTTTGTCTAGATGCGTAGAATGTCTTGTTGCTTCAGCTAGCGGTCGTTTCGTGCCTGAAATTGGTCTTGAATTTCAGGCCAGAGTGAGGTTCGCGTCTAAGGCTCCACATTGCCGAAGATGCTCGGAAGGTCGTTGACGGTTTCCAGTATGATTCTGCGCCGACAAGGTGGCCCTGCCCCACGCAGTTCGGGGCCGCTGCAGAAGGGTAGGATCTCACGGCGTTGCCACGATGTGCTCAGGTTGTTGCTGATTTGATACGAAGGACCTTCGCGCAGGCCACATGCTCGCTAGTTGGTAACATCTTGAGGCGCGGTTTGAGCTTCGTCTCCGTCAAGCAAAAGAGTCTCTGTCCATGAAGGTTGCGAACGGCCAAGATACACCGCTCTGCATGGAATGCTGTCTGAGAGTTGACAGCAAGAGGCGTTCGGTGTTGATGCAGCCCAATGCTTGTCGAGAATCTGAAATGGGATCATGCGCTCAGCTGGTTGGCTTGAAGGGGGCTTGGATGGCAATCCACGTTTCTTGCATAGTCGGCAGCTCTGGGGCGACGCCGTGCGGCTTGATCACTGGGTGCCCGTTGCATCAACGATCCCACTAACCGGTCTCGGCTTGGAGTATCAAGCTACCTGGCTGCTGGAAGTGCTGTCTTGCGATTTCTGGCGGTGGCAGCAGTGGGGTGCGCGCTTTCGTTTCCAAGCTGGCTTCCTTCCCAGCAGCTTCCAGCGGCCTTGTGAATTGCTGAAGGACCAGATCTTGCGGAAACCTTCGAAAACAGTGCTCTGCGCTTCCTTCCGTTTGCACTCTGTCGCTCCTCATGTCTCCGCGCCCATCCTTTCATTGCTCGTCGCTCAGGAGTGGAACAATTTAACCCTAAACCCTCAACCCTGAAACTTCGCATGTGGGATTCGGGCTGCATGATTCTCAAGAGCTAGGGCGCTCTCCTCAGACCAACTAGGGTAACCAGGGCGCTGCATCATGGGATGCTGCGCGGCCTCTTGTTCTTGCATGTGCTTCCAGTTGCCTTCTGACAGCCATTTCGTAGAAAGGATTGAATTGGAGACGACTTTAGCTGGAGTTCTGCTGCGCGCTACCTGCTTCAGTACCAAAGGAGCCGCCGGGAGAGACAAGGCCCTGTCGCAGGCCGGTCGTCTGCACGTAAAGCTGTTCTGAGGCATCCGCGCGGGACGGTGCTTTCCGGTTGGTGACCGCAGGAATGCACCTGGGAGCTCCCAGAGCCGCCCGGTGCAGGCAGCTCCCAGGACGGCCGCTGCGGCGGCCGCTGAGGCCCTTCCGGCCCAATCGCAGGCTTGGGGTTTTAGGGCTCAAAGCCTCGGCCTTTTTGAGACTCGCGGCTTCCGACCGTGTGCAGGGATAGCCCAGAGCAGAAGATGCATGGCATGGGCCTAAGGGGTGAGTTTCCTCATGACGGCTGTCCTGATGCGGCTTTTTTTTGCGGTGGCTAGCTGGAGCAATGCAAACACCCTGACGATTTCGCAAAGTGGCTAAGCCTAAGCCTGGTCTGCTGCTGTCCTGCACCACGACCGAGTCTTTACCCGCGACCGCGATTCAACATCGGCAAGCGGAGGCAATCTAAGGAGGCCAGTCATGCCCACCATTCGGCCAGCAGGCCCAGCTTTCATCCTGAGCAGGTCACCGTCTACATAAGTTAGTTCTCCTTCTCCTTGTATTATACTGGCGTTCCCGGAAGGCCGCCTTGCCGACCATACATCTGCCAGCTTCCAAACCGCGAACTTAACCGCCCTGCGTGGCACTTACGAAAGACTGGTCGGCTGGTTCCTTGCAGCGCGACCGTCGTTAGGCCACAGGCAGTGCCAGAACCTGGCTCAGGCTCGCGAAGGGGGGCCTAGTTCTTTTTTGCGCCCCAATGCCGCCAATACTGTGTCCTGTGAGAGAGTCGTCCCAACAAGCGCACGTGCTTGTACATGTGCTCGCAGGGGATGCCATGGTGACTTGAGGTGCATGCAGCCTGGCGCCATCGCCTGCAGCATCAGACAATTGCGCACACGTGCATTCCGCTTCGGCAGATGCGTGCTGCAGCCTGTGCACGCAAGAACATCCCAGGTAGGTGCCGTCTTGTGCTTGCTTGTCCTCGCGTTGTCACATCCGGTGCAAGCCAGATTCTCGCACAAGGCGAAGATGAATGAAGAGGATCCCAGGCCTTGTCGCCTTGCCTCGAGCACGGGGTCAGTAAGTATCCCCCCGGGCTTGGTAAATGTAGGATGGACGTAGGACACATATTCCTGCAATTGCCGATTTACACGTCATCAGTTTCTTTCTGAACCTTGCTCTCGCCTACCGAGCACTGCCTTGGTGGTACGAGGAGGTTGATGGAGCAAGCAAACCATGGAATGAACATTGCCGATTTCTGTGTCTCTTGCCGCGTATTGTGCAGCTGCAGAATCTGCACCCAAATGCATCATCCTACAGTCAGAACGCACACGTACACATCTGTGGGGGAGTGCAACTTGTCGACTACATTGTCCACTTGTCCTCGTCTACCCTGCTCTGTTTCTGCACACTGAGTTGGGGGCTTGAAAAGTAGCACAACCCCCTGCTTAGCAATGTTGATTTGATGAGAGCCTGGAGTGCCAAGGTGTGCAGGATCGTCACGCCTCGCTTGAAGACTCGTTTTGGTACTAGCTTGAAGAGGTTTTTGAGTTTGTGACGTCAAAGAGATGGTCCGGGTTGATGCAGCTCAATCGCAAGTTTTCGCAGCTGCCCACGTAGCACGTGATAGAACAAGATGCGCAGTGCACCGGATGCCCTTTCCAAGAGGCAGCAAGAGTGGGTCCGTGTTGGTGAAGCCCAGGCTTGGGGGAGCATGTTCTCAACTTGTTGGATACGAGTTCAGAATGCACAAGCCTGGCTTCTTTGGACTTCAAGCTAAGGGCATCCGAGACCGCCCAGTCCACGGAGGGTTTGAGGAGCCATGACACATCACTGGTGTTTGGCGTGTCCAAGACCCACCCTGAGAGCACCGATGCCAGCAAGTCCGATGGAGGCTTGGGATCGTCTTGCCCCAACAGTCCTGTCCGTGTGCTCCGTGCGTTTGATTTGACTGGAGCGTCGGCATGGAGTGCCGACGGCCAAAGCCACGGTGCCAGGATTTGGCTTGGCAGGAGCCCCGACTCGGCCACATTCACATAGCGTCGAAACTGGTACTACTCTGGCTTCATCTTTGGTAGTGTGGCGCAGTGTAGTGACCGCGGCGACAGGATGGATGGTCTTGCCACCCATCCCCACAAACATTGTGCTGGTATGGTTCCCTCATTGCATCTCCATGCGGTTGAGTTGGGCTTGACATGAGAAGGCCGCTGCAGAGGTCGAACTGCTTCACTGCAATCACATGCTCAGCTCATGGCCGGTTTGGCTTGGAATTGGCGCAGGGGCGGGTTCTCTGCGGCTTAAAAATGTTGCATCAACAATCCTGCTGAACGGCCTACGTCAAGCTACCTGGCTGCTGGAAGTGCTCTCTTGCCATTTCTGGCGGTGGCAGCAGTGGGGTTCGCTGTTTCGTTTCCAAGCTGGCTTCCTTCCCGGCAGCTTCCAGCGGCCTTGTGAATTGCTGAAGGACCAGATCTTGCGGAAACCTTCGAAAACAGTGCTCTGCGCTTCCTTCCGTTTGCACTCTGTCGCTCCTCACGTTTCTCCTTTCACCATTTTGGATTCGTCGCCATGTTCGGATGAAGAGCTGCTCTGCGAAGGCCAGGAAAAAGCAGCATGAGTCCTGTGTTTGCGAGTTATCGCTTTGGAGTCCAGCTGTCTTTGTCACAGTTTAGAGTGCCGTGCATTCGAGCATGCGCGCGCGTCACATGCCACGCTGCATCACCTAGGGCAGTGCATCCCTGTGCAGCCTGCTGTTCTTGCACAGGCTTCCAGTTGCCATTGCTGTGCTTCAGGTGCCATTGACGCAGCGGGAGAGAGAAGGAAGGTGCATCGTCTCCGTCCCCGTTCGTTTCCACCAGGAGGGTCTCGGATACGTCTGGCTGTCGGGAAACCCGGTGCATGCCAGCACACCCAGAGAGGCCGATGTCACGTCCTGTTTCTGCTCTTCGCAGCTCGAGGATGTTCAGCAAACGTGCATAGCTGCCAAGTGCTAAGTCTGCTAAGTCGCTAAGTGCGGTGTGCAGGCCGTGATTATTCTAGCTTTCGCCGATCTGCTTGGCCACGCTCGGGTGCACAATCCAGGCTTACAGGATCGTCTCACTTCACCACGGTTTCGCTATGTTGTGCTGGCCGGGCTTGCGAGATCAAAGCCGGAGGAGGGAACCGAGTCCCAGAGTCCGCAGTAGGCCAGACTTGCGCATCGGGACAGCGGGCACTTCAATTTGACGGCTCCCCGGATACTCCAGTTGGCTACATGGCCTTTGCAGCTTCTGAAGCGTACCACCATGATATTTTCGCAAGCCGAAGGCCTGCGCCTCGTCTGCTTCTGCCTTGCACTTCTGCCTTGCACCACGACCGAGACACCATTGGCAGCGGCAGAAAACTCAGCATGCGGATTGCGGAGAGGAGGCTTGTCATGCCATGTCAATCGGGCAGCAGACCAGAAGGTTTGATCGTGAGCAGTTACATACTTTAGTTTCCCATGCATGATGTTTATCCTGAGGAGTGCGGTCCTAGCTGCATCTGTCAGCGAACTACCCACCCAGAGCACTCGGAAGCTGCCTGTACCACCTGTCTGCCTTGCACCGTGACCATTGCGATCATCGATATTCCACGTCAGCCATGTCAGCTAGGCTATTGCACGGATTGCATTGTTGAGCTGGACTAGGACCGAGGCTTGTGGCCGCCGCCTCTTCCTCATCTGTCGGGACAGCGTCCCAGCATTTGTGCACATGCCCTCTTGGCAAGAGCGGCTCCGGTGGTGTAAATCGGCTCCAAGACGTTATGTGCCAAGGAGCAGCACTGTTAGCACGTGCAACGGCCCATGCCGCGGTGATGCACGGTGCCCGCAGATTGGCGCCGTTGTCCTCGATGAAAGCTTCCAAGCGAGCAGGAGGCTTTCGGGCAGATGTGCATGCCGCTTCAGACTGCGGCAACCCTTGTGACGGCAAGAATGCACGCTGTCAGGTAAGAGTCCCGTGCTTGGGGGGCCTCGGGTTGCATCTGGTGCAAGCGTTGTCGGATCAGCGGCTAAAGGCATCGGACGGGCCCGAGCTTGGACATGCAGCCAATGCAGCCCTCAGCCAGTGCCCTCTGGGCTTTTCCTTGCATCAGGCGGGGTTCCTGAAGCTGAGGGGGATCGCATGGCCTTGCCTCCTCGCCGTGCAAGTACTTGCGTGAGCTCCTGAGTCTGTGCAGCTCTGAAAGACCTCAGGTGGCTACCTCTGTCTTTTCGGGTTCGATGTTGAATTTTGGATTCCGCGACAGGCCAGCGGCGATCCATCTTCCAGCAGGGCCAGGGCAAGAACTCTCCACTCCCAAAGGCTCCGCGTCATTGCACCTTGGGCGCTGGACTCACTGCGTGGCTCACCGTGCCGATGCAGATGCTGGATGCATCTGGATACATGGAGTTGCGGTGCTGAATCGGTTCTCAGCTGCACACCTGTTTCCACAAAGGCGGAATGCACCAGTGCCACGTCCAGCATGCTGGAGTTGTATGATCTGCGTGCCTTCGCAGGAGCAGCACGTGCGCCGAGAGGAGCCTGTCAACTTGGCGTGCCAGACTGTGACAACGAGTTCAAGCTCGCAGCAGCCGTAGTGCCTGCGGTGTCGGCCTGGGAAGACTCAACCTTCTTGTGTCAAGCAAGCATGTGGCATCGCCTTGGGCCATTTGCAACAGCCCCAAAGCGGGATGACAGGCATTCTGTTTGCGGCAGCGAAGCAGACCTGAAAACGCGCGTCGTGGTTCTCTCGGCTCCGGCCAGGCAGTCATTGGAGGCTCCTCTCGGCGTGACCCTCGTCGGCAGACAGCCCCTTCTTTGAGAAAGCAGACGGGCACTTCGCATCTCTGCTTCCTCTCAGTCTCTCAACTTCGCCGTCGTCCTACCGCGATGCTGCAAGCACTTCCCAGGACTCATTGAAGAGACAACGACTCCCGTTTCGAAAGCATGAAGGGCATCGCCTCCTGCGCATCTTCCCCACTGCACATCCGTTCAGAAGCTTCCATACAAAGCACTTCAATGAAAGCGGGGGTGCCGTAGCTGGCGTGCCGAGGTACTGCAGCTGCAGCTTTGAACGTGCGTGGCAGAAGGCTGCACGTCCTTCTTGGAGCTAGCAGTCTCCGGGATTTCCCGGTGGAGAGCACGCATAAACATCGATTTCTCGCGGAAGTTGCAGAATCCGCTCCTGCTTGTGCCCCATCGACTGCAGCGTTGCGTATCGCGGTTTCAGCAACATACTCGTCAGTTTAGGGACGGATGGTCGACGGTGCGCTTGCGCTCCGCAGGCCGCCACGCTGGCAGTTTTTCGAAGACCGGTTTCCGTGCGGGCATGCGTTCGGAGACATCGTGCCCTGCACGAGTATGCTGGTCCGCAGCAGCATCTGAACAGGTTGGATGTGTAGCCGAAATCTTGTGCTGCAAGAGGTGTGGCTATGCTGATGAGGGGGCAGCAGCAGGCCCAATTGCACAGACTCTACGTCGTGATGTGCTTTTGCAATGTGCTGTGCCCAACGTCTTGTGAGAGTGCAGTTCAGAATTGTCCGAACATGTCGTCGCGCACTCGATGGATTTCATTCGTTGGCCAAGCCCGAGAAAGCAATTCGCGGCTAGCAGCGCCGTCCGGGGTTCTCTGAGTCTGAGTCTGAATAAGCATCGGCGCCATGTGCACGCAAAGAGTTTGGCTGCCAGTGTGCTTTGGCGTTGTCTAGAGTCTAGGCAAGGATATGCACATGTCCTGCAGGTTCATGGCGAGTACACCAGCGCATCCTGCGCACTTATTAGTTACCGTCCGGGGAATGTCTGGCGCTGCCGAAATCTGAAAGCGTAAGCTCGATCCGACGTCGGGAGAAGGGATGCTGCACTCGAGTGGCAGCTCCCCACCGCGTTCTGCCGTGCAGGCTGGAGCAGGGTCCTTCCAAGAAGCCTAAAGTGCCTGGCGTCTGGAATAGTTGCACTCGCAGGATGCGGGACTTGTGAAACTCCTCCGTGTGGACACGGCGTCAAGCAAGCTTTTCGGGAAGACGGTGCTGCAGTGCGTGAGCTGCTGCCGACCGGAGAGGCCCAAGTACCTCATCCAGAGACGGGCACCGAGACAGATGATTCGGGTCTCCTCCGGCTCTCCTCGGCGGCGTGCAAGCTTTGGCCCCGGGTCTCGGACATAAAGTCAGCCGGGATGCCGGACCGCGTACGTCGCTCTGACGCACCGTAAGACGCTCTAGTACCGGGGCTCTGACAGCTTGGAGGCTTTCAGGGGGCTGAGCGGTCACTTGTGCAAAGATTTGCCCGTTCGCTTGTGCAAAGGCGTGCCCGTTCGCTTGTACGCGCAGAGGTGCGTTTTGTGTTGGCAGGGCCAATGAATTCGGACTTCGTTACTTGTAACTTCGCGATGTTGGGGAGGTCTGAAAGTGCATGAAACGTCGGCAGGGCCATGGTTTCCGGCTCTGGGCGTGCATGCTGGAAATCGCGCTTTTTGGTTCCGAAGTTGTTAAAGTGCTGGCAGGGCCACAGGATTCGGCTTCCCCGCGTCGGTGTTTAGCCCCTGTTTTCAAGCATTTGAAACCCCCCTGGGACCAACCAGAACGTACTGCTGCCAACGCGATTTCTCTTGCTCCACGCGCCAAACACGGACGTTCTTAGCCCCCCACCCCACCCCCCCACCCCCCCCCAAGAACCAACCGGAACGTGAATTTCGAGCCTCCAAGAGTGCGTTTTCCGTGGGAGCGTCAAACACGGACGTTCTCAGCATGCTGGGGCCAACGAGAATTCTTTTGCTGCACGCGACAAAAACACGGACGTTATCAGCCCCCCACCCCACCCGCCCCCCCTGGGACTAACATGAAAAAAATGGTTCTTGGCCCCCCACGTCAAACGCGTCGAACACGTACTTTATTAGCCCCCCCCTGGGACCGAGAAGAACGCGTCAAACACGGACGGTATTAGCTCCCCACCCACCCCCACCCTCCCCCCCTGGGACCAACAAGAACGTGCTGCTGCCAACGTGACTTCTCTTGCTGCACGCGTCAATTACCAACGTTATTAGCCCCCCACCCCACCCCTCGCCCCCTAGGACAAACAAAAACATGCTGCTGCCAACGAGCGTCAAAATCGAATGTTATTAACCCCCACCCACCCCCCACCCACCCGCCCCCCCTGGGACCAACCAAAACGTACTGCTGCCAACGCGACTTCTCTTGCTCCACGCACCAAGCACGGACGTTCTTAGCCCCCCACCCCACCCCCCCACCCCCCCCCCAAGAACCAACCGGAACGTGCGTTTCGAGCCCCAATGAAACTGTTTTTGCTGCAAGCGTCGAACCTGACGTTATAAACCCCCCCCCGAACGAACCCCCCCAGAAAGCCAGCCCCAACCCGACCCCCCCGCCACCCCGCCCCCCGCCAGCCCCACCCCTCCCAGGACCAACCAAAATGTACTTTTCGAGACTCCAAAAGTCTGTTTTCGATGGTGCTGTTTTCAGGCCCCGAAGCATGCTCTGAAAACGCTTTTCCGGAAACCAACGAAAACATGCTTTTCGAGACTCCAACAGTGCATTTTCGATGCTCTGTCACATGTTTCCTAAAACAGCTCGAAACGCACTTTTCTGCCAGCACTTGCCAACCGGGCAAGTGCACTTTCCTATGGTTTTTACAATGGATTCGACACTTTTCCATGCTTCTTGAAGCCATTTCCGAAAAAGACCGAAGTGCACTTTCCTATGGTTTTTACAATGGATTCGACACCCGTCTTTGCGCAAGAGACGCGAATTTCTTTGCGTAAGCGACGGTGCTTCCCTTTCAGGGTCTCCGGTGAGGTCATGTCGCGGTGCTCAAATCACCTGACCGGCCAAGACACTTCGCTTTGTCAAGAGCTGTACAGCCCGAGCCATGTGATGAATTGAGCCCATGTGTTCTGCAAGAGACTTGCAGACTGATGGAGTCGACATTGATGACCACTTGCACACCGAACGCCAGCCTTTCTGGGCTTTCACAGTCCATTCGAGCTTGAGGAGATGCAGCCTTGGGATTCGCATCCAGCTGCCATGTCATAGTCGCGAAGCAGCAGAATCGCTCGAGCCAGGCGGGGAGGATGCCCCTGCATGTTGCATGTCGACACTTTTGAGGTGAGTTGAGGGTATTAGCAGCTGCTGCGTCACCCAAGTCTACACATAGATCATAATAACATCTGTGTGCAGCAAGCCAAAGTGGTTGTTTCTTCCCAGGAACAGGCTATAAATGCCTTTTGGCTGTCTGGGAAGCGTTCGGATTGAGTTTGCGGTCCGCCAGGCGACAAGACAGTGTGTCACCCTGCCGGCACTAGTGATAGTTGCCCTCAGCTTCGACACCTTCGATGCAATTTCCGTCCAGAGCTGAACAAGGAATCCCTGTTGGATGACTGGTTGTTCCAATCCGGTGCAGACAGTGAGATCCTGCATGGCTCGTTTCTGGCACACTGGTGCCCTGCCAATGCTACACAGCCGAGAAGCACAAACGTGCAGCTGCTGCCTTTCCGTCCTTACCTGGACAGTTCCGTCCCTCTGAGGGCTGTTCGATGTTGACGAACACGGAACGCCAGAATCGCTCACATCTCATGGCGGGTACCGCTGCAAGTTGCGTGTCGACACTGTTGCTAGTGTTTTGAAGGTTTCGTAACCGCCACGTCGCCGAAGTCTGCACGCATGGCTTAGCATCTGTGTGCGACATTCCAAAGTCAAAGTGGTGGAGTGCTTTCTCTTGACCCGTCATCCCACGAGGAGGCTCGAAAAGCCTGCTGGAAGCGTTTGCATTCAGTGTGCACTGCACAAGGCGGCAAGACTGCATGTCACCCGAAAGGCGACGCAGTGGCCGCCTAGGGCACCACCAATCAATTGCCTGCAGTGCCAGGTGACCAGCACCATCTTCAAGCGGTAGGAGATGCATGCAGTTCAAGGTGAGGCGCCGAAAGTGCCGCCGCAGAAGGCCGCGGGTGTCGCTTTTGGCGCATCAACCGCACATAGAAGCTCCGGGCTCGGGGGAATGGGGTTCGCAAGCAACTCGGCCCTTGTTCCTTTACGAGACGCCTCTGCCAAGTGTGCCGTGCGTCATATTCTGCCCTGCAGCACTGCGAGCATTCTTGCATGGTGCAGGCATGAGGCGCACCAATCCTGTCAGCCAGCAGTGCTGAGCAGGCAAAGGTTCGAACGATGTGACGGTATGCGCTTCACAGCCGAAAACAGATGGTCCATGCAGGTAGAATGGAGACAACGCATGAAGCAAAGGTGTAGCTCACATGGCTTGGCGTCTTGCATGGTTCTGCCGCATATCTGTTTCTGCGTGTAGAAGTGTGTATATAGACAAATGTGCACGCTCTCCTCGGCATATGTATATACGTATGTTATGTGTATGTATGTATGTATGTATGTATTTACAGATATTTCTACACACATGTACATGCATGTACTGTATATGAGGCAATGTGCTTTTTCTTGGCAGGGCTGCCTCGTGCGATGCTGCCGTCCCGACGAATCATCTGCACACAGCGACAACGACATGCTGGCTCGGCTCAAGGTGGCTGTTCCACGTAGCGGTTTGTGTTTTATGAGCACCGGGCATTGAAATGACGGGCTCGTGCAGCAGGCCGCGGGACCATGCAGAACCTCATGTCCTGATGATCCTCGACAGATCACAGCATGTTTTTTCAGAGTCCTGTAGACTTCAGGCCCCGAGGCCCAAGAAGCTCTAGAAAGCATTTGTATGAGAAGCATACCCAAGCCCGCCAGCTTCCGGCAAAGCCGCGTTGCTTGTCCCTGGGCTGTTGCATTTCCCAAAAGCCATCAAGCACTCACGGCCTCTTCAGGAAAACAGGGTGCACAAGGTTGAATGCTTGCAGGTTGTGAATTGCGGAGTGGTTTCCCAATCGAAGGCATGGGTTTGCTGCTAGAAGGCTCCAAATCGGATGGCGTTCCGGAGCCGACGCATCGTCGATGCCTATCCAAAGCCTTCGAAAGCTCAACGTGTGGAGAATCGGCGTTGGGTTTGGGATCCTTGACCCTGAAAGCTTCAATTCTAAAGCTTGGATCGCCCATTCCGACACCAGTATCTCATAACCCCAAAAACCCCGCTCCGTGGAAGGCCGTCGTTGTTCGTCCCTCATCGCAAAGACCCGGAGGCACGAAGGGCAGGGGTTTGGGGATTTTCGGGCTTGGGTTTGCTTGTTTTAGAGTCAGTTTAAAGTGTGAGGTTGACGGTTTTTTGGGGTTCGGTGTTGCCCACGCAGGGTGGTCTTCTGCCCTACGTCCGACAAACCCTTTGCCGGCATTCCTCCAAACCATCATGAGACTCACATGTGACGCCACGACCTTGTTTTTTTTTTTTTTTTTCGGATTTCCTTGTCAGTTCCAGCTTCGGGGCGTTTCCTGCTTGAGGAGTCGTGTGAGCTAGCACGGTGCTTGGCAGACCTCTTGCTGGGATAGTTGGCCTGTTGCGGTATTTCGGGACTTCGGATTCTCACGTGCAGCGCTCGGTTCCCACTTCTCGACTACTCTATGATTTTCCGGCCAATTGCCATTCAACGAAGGATAGAAGACATTCTTTGCAACGTGTTTGTCTGGTGCCAAAGAGCTGTCAGATGTTTTTTTCCCCGAAGGTTTGTCGGAGGGTTCGCATGTATCGGGGCGTCAGGTTCTGCACACGGGAGACTCAGGCCCTGATCAAACTGGCGACTGGATGTTGAGCTTAGTTTGCATAGATGAACAGTAGCATCAGTACAGTCTCTAGAGCTCATGGTTTGCCCGAACAGAGGCAAGAATTGAAACTCTTGCGGCGATGTTTCCGAAGAGCCATGAGCAACTCCTCCGCATACAGCCACCTTTACTAGTTTGTGAACATGAATGACGGTAGCACCGGAAGCTGTATGGCACTCACATAGGTCAAGCGCCTGGGTATGTCAGAAAGCGCTTCAAATTGCTCAGGTCGCACAGATGATGCCGGGTTGATGCTTGTTCTCGGGGTGCCACTTCTGCAGCGGCTGACAGCTGCCCGGTAGACATCAGAGGACAGCCCTGGCCCATGAACAATCCGCCACAGTGTCGGTGCATGCCTTGTGCAGCCAGCGCCTTCCGCGTACCGTTTTATGCTGGTGCAATATTGCCAAGGTGTCAACTACATAATTGCGTCATTTCTGCTAATTGCTCCCCACTTGTACGGAAAGCATAGGCTGCAAGCAAACGCTGCCAATCAGCTCGGCAATCAGCATCACGACTTGTTTCGAACGAAGCTACTGCTGCCAGCGCTTCGATATCACAGCACGCGCTGCACGTGCTTTTGAGCCTTTTCCATCCTCACGAGCTGCTTGCATAGGATCTCACAGCACTGGGCCGGCATTGCTGGAGCTTGCAGAGGATTCGACCTCAGTGAAGGCCTGCGGCAATTGGCCATGTAGCTCCACGTTGCGTCCACGTGTCTGCAGAAGTGCACAGACTGGGAGAGCGGCTGCTTTGCTCGCGAGGGAGCTCCAGATGCCGGGCACGGTGTCATTCTGAGCATCCAGCGAAGTTCCGCATCTGGGGACAAGCGAACTCTTGGCGGCTGCGCTCATCTGTACTGCTTCTGTGAGCGTGACGTCTGGCTGGATGCGGGCATGCTGAGCCATGACACCGTAGCATAGGCATAGGTTCCACACATACTGCGACCCTGCCCTGAGCAATGAGTAGGGCCTAGGGCACTCACAAGCACTTCACAGGCGCAGCCAAGCAGAGGGTTTCCGTGCTTTTGGCGTCCGACACAAGACCGAGCTTGCACCACGAGCTAAAGTCACTTGCCCCATGTTCGTTGGCGGTCCTAATGGTGGGGCCTGTTTCCCCATCTGCCGGCATCTGCGGGCTGACCAACACAAGGCATCCTGACGTTTGCGCCAGTCGGCAGGTAGAGCTGGAGTGCAGCTTCACCGGCTGTGTTCTGTGTCTGTTGCAGGTTAGGAGTGGCTTGCGTGGCTCCCGTCCCGCGACGACTCTTGTATAACGGTTGTCGCATGGTACTGCGACCGCACACTCGGCACGTATTCGTGCCGCCGATGCACGCAAGCTTGTACTTGTAGTCAGTGTTGGGCCGCCCTCAGAAGCAGTGGTAAGGCCAAACCCCTTGCATTGAATTAGGGCCTTGCGCATCGAAGCGGCTGCAACCTTGGATTACCCATCTCAGGACCTTCAACGCTTTGCTTTCGCGGACCCGAGAGGCTCCAGTAGTACCTCTTCCAGAGACGGGCACCGAGACATAGACTGACATAGACGATTCGGTTCTCCTCCGGCTCTCCTCGGCGTGCAAGCTTTGGCCCCGGGTCTCGGACATAAAGTCAGCCGGGATGCGGGGCCGCGTACGTCGCTCTGACGCACCGTAAGACGCACTAGTACCGGGGCTCTGACAGCTTGGAGGCTTTCAGGGTCTCCGGTGAGGTCATGTCGCGGTGCTCAAATCACCTGACCGGCCAAGACACTTCGCTTTGTCAAGACCTGTACAGCCGGAGCCATTTGGTGAATTGAGCCACATGTGTTCTGCAAGAGACTTGCAGAATGATGGAGTCGACCTTGATGACCACTTGAGCACCGAACGCCAGCCTTTCTGACAGTCAGTTCGAGCTTGAGGAGGGATTCGCATCCAGCTGCGATGTCATAGTCGCGAAGCAACAGAATCGCTCACATCTGCAGCTCGAGCCACGCGGGCAGGATGCCACTGCATGTTGCATGTCGACACTTTTGAGGGTGAGCTGAGGGTTCTAGCAGCTGCTGCATCACCCAAGTCCGCACATGGATTAACCTCTGTCTTCGACGATCCGAAGACAAAGCGGCGGAGCGTCTTCCCACCAGAAGGCTCGACATGCCTTATGGCCGTTTGAGAAGCGTTGGGATTGAGTGTGTGGTCCACAAGGCGACAAGACAATGTGTCACCATGCAGGCACTGAGAGTTACCTTCAGGGCCAACCAATGAGACCTACTTGCAGCTTCGACACCTTTGACGCGGTTTCGATTCAGAGCTGAACAAAGAATCCTTGTTGGATGACAAAGCATAGCATGCGATCATCCTCACCCTCGGAGCTTTCTGCCAGATTCAAAGACCAAGGTACTTCCAGTAGTCAGGCCCCGCGGCTAGGCTTGAGCTTTCAAGTCGTAGGTAGTTATCCGCAAGCGCTGTCTCCCGGAACGTTGTCAGTCCGTGAACTGTCGCAGGAGTGCGTGGGACTAACAAGCCAACAAGCACCCACGGGAGGGCCTAGAAACTCGGCACTCCAAACTCCCACAACAGTGGACACGCGCCCTGAACCCCTGTAGTTGCCTTAGGGATTGGCACCTCCCAAAACCGAAACTTATAATGTGTACCAAAGAGGGTAAGTTGTGCTCCTTAGGTCCTTAACCAAAAGGGTGCTTTTGCCAAAGCTTATTCAGGACAGGAACCGCAGCATCCCGCAGGCCCTGCAAGATGACAGCTACAGCTCCACGACGCATCAGTGTAGTCCACATCAAGGGAATCCAGCCGAGTTTCGCCCGAGAGTCCCCGAGTCTTCGCATCGAGGCTTCTGCGCCGCAGCGAGTGTCGAGACCCGTGATCCGCGCCGCAAAGCAGTGTGCCTCGGTGCATCAGGGATTGCCTTTGTGGCCCTGGGCCTCCTTGTCTCCGGAGCTCTATAGGGCCATTTGAAGGCTGACTGCCCGAACAGGCTTTGCACAAGGCACTGTGTAGCGTGTCGGTGCAAACAAGAACCGGCAAGACCATCCTGCACTGCTCTGGCGGCTACGTTTGGGTGTGATTGCTGTGGAAGCTGTCTCCACACTGCAGGGGGACACTCGCCGGCACTGTGGGTGCACATCCAGAGATCAACCGGCAGGTGGCCTAGGCCAACAAGGGCAAGGATTGCCCTAAGCAACTCGGCGCCTGGCCATGGCAACATCAGCGTGTGGACGTGATGAGTGCAAGGAGAGGCCAAACTGCAGAGGCTCGTCGGGGATCTTTGTGCCAAAACTGCATCAAACCGTGGCATATGTACATGCTGACACACATGCAAGTGCCGAACACTTCGTCGCATGTTTTTTTAACGTTAGACAGCATGCGACGAGGGGTTTTTTAACGTTAAAAAACATAAGCCTTCTTTGGGATTTTCAGCCAATAGGCTGGAGGCACTTGCCAGTCGCCCCGGAGGGCCTTGTGTCGCAAGCCTGTCGCTGTCCTGCGACGAAGAAGCGTCGCATGCCCATCATGGAAATGCCCTTGGCTCATCCACGCATAGCCGTGGCATTCCCGAACAAGCACCTTGCATCCACTTACATGCCAGCAGTACTGCTCACGGAAGGCTCGAATTCGAATGCTTTGTGGCACTCACATCAGAGCTTGCCTCAGCACTCGTACAGCATCACATAGATCTGGAGTGCTGAGTCCTTGAAGGGCTGGCAATCTGCAATGATGAGCCTCAAAGTTTGCTGCTATCTGGCCTCTGGTCAAAAGCTCTAGCGGCGGCCTAGCCCATACTCGCTTTCCAGCTCAGAACCATGCGTCATCTTCGCGCTTCATGCATCTTGCCGCCTTGCCAGAATTCCGCACAGCCCTCCACTCGTAAGGTCTTTTCGCCTCTGTGTTTGATGGTCTGCGTCTGATGCGTGCTGTGGGCTGCGTGCGTCGGCAGCAAATCGAGGCCGCGAGTCGCGAGAGCCAGGCGAAGGCCGACGCTCTGCGGTGCCTCGCCGCGGTCGCTGCCTCGTGGAGTTGGAGGCGCCCCTCCTCCGTTCACGTCCAGGCCCCGGTGGCCCCGGTGGCCCGGCGATCGCTTCCCTGGGAGCGCTCTGCGGCTTCCATCGCCTTCTGAAAGAGTCGCTACTCTCCACCCTCTAAAGCCACGAGCCGCCAGAGTCAGAGTTGGAATTTGCTGAGGCGCTTGAGGCGCTTTCCGCTCTCCAGAGAGCCCTCGGGGCTGACGACGCGCGGCGCCGCGGAAGGGGAAGGCTTTGCCTTCCGCACCGCGGAGAAGCGCCGCGGAGGTGGTTTCGCCCATCGCTTCTCGGTGCCTGTTGAGGCGGAAGCTTCTCGGCAAGCTCTACACATGCTTGCTTCTGTGCACGCCCCGGGCACGGCCGTTGTGCTCTGGGATGCCCTCTCGATCATGTGCTGCTGCCTGCGCGACGGCTAGTTCGTCTGCACAGAGTGTCTTGGTCCAATATCTTCAGCCAGCAGCCGTCTCGTGCTTGGCGGGTTTCAATTGTAGGCCCGAGTGGAGCTCTCGTCCAAGACTGCGAGGGCTCCGAGTGGTATTCGGGCCTGCGCCCGTGTTCGAGCATGCAGCCATATGGCCAGCAGCTCTTGGAATATGGCCGAGCTTCTACCCATCGAGAGGCCCCCGCCGGGGGTCTACAGACGCGGAAGTGGATCACAAGGCCCTGCGATGCTCAGGTGCTCGGTTGCTTGCTGATCTGTTGAGGGCCTGGAGCGCGCAGAAAGTTTCCTGCCTGCTCGGCAGGCGGGCGATGGCCGGTGGGGTCCCGTGGCACAAATGAGCCGTCGCAGCTTCCAACAGCATCAGGTTACTTGTAACTGGCTTCTGGATGTGGTCTCTGGCCAGCTCTGGCTCTGGCGGAAGCAGCAGGGTTCGCACTTTCGTGTCCTTACTCGTGGCTTCCTTTCTGGCAGCTTGCCCACACTCTCGTCATATCAGACTGTTCGTTCAAGGGCCAGTGCGGCGTCGAGCATGGAGTCTCTGCCGTTTCTCTTTGCACAACTGCTTCGCAGCTCCTCAGGTCTCCGCTTTCATCGTTTCATGTTTCATGGCTCACCGCCAGGATGCTTAGATGGAGAGCTACTGTGCGGAGGTTTGGAATGAACGAGACGGGTCTTTGGCTCGTAGATGATCGCAGATTTGACTTGGACTGAGGCTCTACTCTTCCCAAGCCAGGGAGTACATCCGAGTACCTTCAGGTGTGCGCCTAGTTAGAACTGGGGAACCGCCGCATCTCACTTTGCGAGCTGCTGTGCTTCGCACTTCCTGACAGACAGCCAGCAAAGCGACTCGACTCTCCTGGAGCTCCAGGACCGGCCTGGGCCACCTTTGGATGAGCACTTCGCAGCACTACCCACTGCGGCTGCTCTCACGGCGTTTAAAGTTTAAAGGATATCTCTGAGAGAAAGAGAGAGGGGAGGAGCTGAACGCGGCTGCCCGCGCGGCTCTGCGGCGGCCGAGGCTGTCGGCAAGGCGATCAACTGCGCTTCTCCTGGAAAGCCTGACCCCACGCAATTCTACGATCCACAGCGTGCCCGCAGGCCGTGCTCTTCCAGAACTGACGGCTTTGACGAACAGCAGAGTACCGTGGGAGTGACCACGACAATTTGGTGCCCACTGCGGGCAAAGAAAAAAGGGGACGTCTCGACTGCTGGCCGCGTACGTTCAGTGCGGAGACTGCAGAGACTGCGGAGACTGGCCCCGGCCTTGCCCAGCTTGAAGGTCTCAGCTTCGAGGCGGTGTAATGGCCCGAAAAGCTGGCAGGCGCTACACTCCCCTCGGGTTCAGTGCCAGTCCTGCTGATCAACGCCGACCCTTAATGAAAGCATTGCGATTGTCAGCCTGGGTGGTGAATTGTTTTATAAAGGGTCCCTGTTTAGTACATACCTGAATCAAGACTCCCATCTGGCTGACTGTCTCGCTTTGGCTTTTGCCCAAGATGCCTGGTTGAGTTGGGGCACGGAACTTCTCGGTGCCTGTCACTGTTGAGATTAAGCTTCCAAGCAAACAGTTGTGCACGTGCATGTGCATCTCCACAGACCTGCCGCTGTCGTCGTGCGGCGTGGAATGCTCTTGATCATGTGCTATTGGCACCCTGTCACTTCCAGAAGGAAAGCATTCGTCTGTCTGCATAGAGTGTCTTGGTCTTCTCCTTCACATGGGATGGCCTGGTTCTTGAATGTTTGACCTTGTGCTTCAGCTTCAGTCGCGAGTCAGGTTCAAGTCTGAGGCCCCGAGATGCATTCAGATCCGTGCATGGGCATGCCGCTAGATTCCCCACCCATCAGGAGACAGATGCAGCCAAGGGGTCCACAGGCTCATCATGATTGGATGGTCTCGTCTCGCTTGTCTCAACCGTGTGCTTGGCTGGTTGTTGATTTGATGAGGGCCGGGAGTGTACTAGTAGTTCCACGCGCAAGGACGTCGCTGGTTTCAGCTTCGTTTTGGGGGAGCTTAGGGTGTGCTTGCCCATGGAGCACCTGATAGGCCAAGATACATCGCTGTCAATGTGAAACCCAACTTTGGCCAATGTCACGGGGTTATATCACGCTTTCAGCCTGGAGTGGGCAAGTTCTTGCGGTGCACCGATTGGGGTTTTGCCGAGTTGCCTCGCTGGAAGGTTGCAGGCGGCCGCTGTGGTCGGGCTCCTGTGGCCGAGGACCAAGATCGCATGGGTTGCATGGGTTGCATGGCGCCGCGGTCTCTCTTCGCCCTAAAGCGCGAACAGTGCCATCGCCGCCGACCGATAGCGCGGAAGCACAAGAAGGCGAAGGCGTTCTTGTTAGGCCAAGGGAAGGACGTCAGCGTGTGTGATGGGTGCAAGGAGCGGTCAAAGTTCTGTTGTACTCGCCTGAACATGGCGCAGATGCCTTGTCCAAGGCTATGGGCGGTTTGCTCAAACTGTGAGCCATTCTTGTGCTGGATTCGCATAGGCCTCCTTTGGGATTTTCAGATCGGCTGGAGGCACCACCCCGGAGGGCCTTGTGTTGCACGCCCGTCGCTGTCCCTAGGTTAGGGCATGCGACGAAGCTTCGCATGCCCATCATGGAAATGCCCTTGGCTCATCCACGCATAGCCGTGGCATTCCCGAACAAGCACCTTGCATCCACTTACATGCCAGCAGTACTGCTCACGGAAGGCTCGAATTCGAATGCTTTGTGGCACTCACATCAGAGCTTGCCTCAGCACTCGTACAGCATCACATAGATCTGGAGTGCTGAGTCCTTGAAGGGCTGGCAATCTGCAATGATGAGCCTCAAAGTTTGCTGCTATCAAGCCTTTGGTCGCAAGCTCTGTTCAGCTCGTTCCGCAACGGCCTCGGAGTTCATTGGGGTTGCACGGGGCTGCTGTTTGTAGCGAGCCATGAAAGGATGCAGGAGACAGGAGGAGCTGTGAAGCTCCCCATGTTCCGCGATCTGTGCGAAATCTGGCCCTTCAGCTGCCGCGACCAGGCCCATAATAGCTACCGGAAAGCAGGCCACAAGAAGAACACGATACTGCCAACCCCGCTGCTTCCACCGCCAGAACTTTCAAGAGACCGCATCCAGCAGCCAGGCAGCCTGACGTTCGAAGCCGAGACTGGGTAGTATGTTCCAGCAACATGGAACACGCAGGCAAAGTAAGGTTCGATGTGGAGACGGGTTGGTGCGATTGTTGATGTCGCCATGCTTCGCCGGGGAGAGCTGCAAAGGCCCGGAATGAGCCGCACAAGTCCTGGAGTCACAGCTCATCATGTTGGACTTGGGCTAAGGCTGTACTCTTGTCAAGACCCGGCTGAGTGCAGTCGATAGTGTAGAGGTTTGTCACTCCTCGTTGGTTTCGCTCCATCACTACCACGCACAGGATGCTTGGCCATCCTGCTGTTCTTGCATTCGCACCCTGACTTCGGACACCCAGTTCGTAGATTCTCGAGACATGCTGTGAGCTTTTGCTACCTGCTTGAGTGCAAATGTAGCAGCCTGTGAGAGAACGCAGCTAGCGGATGGCGGGAAACCAGGCACGTGCTCTCTGCACGCTTCACTTGCTCGCGGCTTGTTCAGCAAACGTTTGGAGCCAGCGTAGTTGCTAAGAACAGTTGAGCGTGATGTGCAAGATGTGCAAGCCTCGGGCACGAGTCCGGCTGCGATCGTTGTAACTTTCCGGGATCTGCTGTGCTGGGCACCCTTCGCACGAGTCCACAGAACCACCAGGCAGTCGCGATGTTGCTTGGCTTGAAGACTCGCGCCCGTGATCTGGGCTCCACAGGCCAAGAGTGCCGGCAGTGGCGCCCAGCCAAGTGTGGTCAGTCTGGCGGTGGGGAGGGAGGCAGTCATATGCATGAGTTTGAATTCAGGCCCAGCTTCCATTGCGAACAGTTCCAGGAATATTGTAGTCATTTGCTGATGCTCGAAGTCTGTTCTGATACACCCTGCTACTAGCTGCAACTTTCGAAGCAGCGTTGGACTCGTGCCCATGTGCTGGGTTTGACAGCCAGGAGCTGCTGCAAACGGTTCATGCGCATCGGTTGGACCACGAGCCTGTGGCTCTCATGGTGAGTGGCTGAGTCCTTACTTCAGTCAATTTCCCAGCAAGGCAACACTGGATCCGTGCCTGTCTGCTGGGCTTGACAGCCGAGCATCAGAGCAATGCAGCCGGGGTTGGAAAACCTGCGGTCCCGCGCATGAAGGCAACAGTTAGTTTTTTTTTCCCACGCTTGAGGGCGGTCCTGATGCGCCCTTATCTTAACTACATCAGCCAGCTGCCCTGAGCGAAGAGCCCATGCTCTTGAACAAGTTGCCTAGTTGAGTTGGGCTCGGACCGAGGCGAGGGTGCGCCGCTTAGCCCTGCCCGTTGCTGTTCTGCGTGGGACCAGAGCCTTCGCAGCGAGCAGAAGTGCAAATGTGCGTGCATCTGCACGCCTTTGGTGCTGCGGTTGTGCGGCGGAGCACCGCTTCAATCATATACGACAATACGTGCGATGGCACGTTCGTCTGTCCGTGGTAGAGTCTCTTGGGGTCCAACACTTCAGATTTGGCCTGGGAGCGATGATTTTTACCAAGGTTCCGAGATGGCCGGGCCCGCAACTTCTGCAAGCTTTCGGAGCTTATTTGGTGTGATTGCGCACCGACAGAAAGGCAAGAAGCTAAGTGGTAGGATCAAGTGCTCTTGCCATTGTCATGATGTGCTCATCTGGTTGCTGGTTTGATGAAGGCCTGGACGGGAGGTCCAATGTCTTGTGTGCTCGGCATCACGGCGACACCATATGGTTTGAACGCCTCCAAGACCGCATGCCCGTTGCATCAACGATCCCACTAACTGATCTCGGTCTCGAACGTCAGGCTGCCTGGCTGCTGGACGTGGTCTCTTTGCAGTTGTGGCGGCGGAAGCGGGGTTGGCAATTTTGTGTTTGCACTGGTGTCTTCCTTCATGGAAGCTTCAATGATCGGCCTGTTCAGATGCAAAGTTTTCGAAACATGGCGCGTCTGAGCTCTCTACATGACTCCACAGCTCTTCAGGTCTCCGCTTTCATCGTTTCATGGCTGGTCGCCATGCTTCGATTGACCACTTACTGTGCAAAGGCCCGGAATGAACCGCACGAGTCTGTGAACGGCCATGTTGGACTATAGACTTATTCTGCGCTCTTCTCAGCGCATGATGGACGAAAGTATACAGCCGAACATGTGCACTTCTGGTCACGCCTCGTTTGCCCAACTAGTGCACCACGTCTCACAGGATGCTTTGCGGCCTGCTGTTGTTGCACGCACTTCCTCTTGACTTCTGACAGCCAGATAGTAGGTTCTCCAGAGTCCATGCGCGCTTTTGTTTGAGTGCTGACAGCCAATTCGTGGAATCTCTGGACATTCTCGACCACCAATTCTCAAGACATTCTCAAGGAATAAGGACGATCCTTGAAGCACTTCAAATGCATGCTGCTTGTTTTCGCGCTAATGTACCAGCCTGTGAGAGAGGGCAGCCCAATGGCCGGACTCGGGTGTCTCAAGCTGAAGTTCTTTTGACACATCTGTCAGTGCCAAACTCATGTGCATGCTTTCTGCACGATCAGAAGCCCCTGCCGCATGTCCGTTTCTGGCGCGCGGAGCTGCCAAAAGATGCTGGGCCCGCTGGGCGAATACATGGAGCCAGCATGGTTGGCAAGTGCTGAGTGTGAGGTGCAGTCCTGGTGCAGGACCTTGGCCGTGATCATTGTAGCTTTCACCGATCTACTTTGCCTAGCACCGCATGCCCCAACTCAATTATGCAACAGGGAGTGATGCTGACCGGTCTGCCTGTACCTTGCACCCCGACCGACTTCTGCAAGATAGCACTCGAGCCGGGCACAGGGCTTGGCCTGGATCACTGGCAGCAGAGGCGAGCTCAGCAAGCAAATATCGTACGGATAACGCCAACCATGCTGGCGCAGCCGTCATCGTGAGCAGTTCAGCTTTTGTTTGAGTTACTTCCTGGTGCTGCATGGCAGTCCTCACATCTGCCCGCTGGCCTGAGCGAAACGCCTTGGCATTGTCGCACATTGCCCGGTTGAGTAGGATTGGGACCGAGGATTGCGTGCGTGGCCTCTCGCTTTTTGTCGGTGTTGTCTGTTGTGATAGCAGTTTCCCGGCGACAGTCAGGGCACATGCTTGGATGCGCGCACGCCTCTGCTGCTGCAGTCGCGTTGCAGGACGGCTGCTCAATCATGCGCTACAAGCTGTGCGACGCCAACTGCGTCTGTCTGTGTAGAGTGTCTTGGTCCTTCACAGCTAGGAGTCGTCTCGTGCTGACATTGGGCTGTAGTCTCCGACACGAGCGCGGTTTCCGTCCGAGACTCCAAAGGGGCCCATGCCCCCAAGTGGGGGCATGTAGTCAGATTCATTCCGGCGTCATTCTGCAGACGGAGGCCGACTCAGCCGGGAGTTAATGGAGCTGGAGGGAATCGCAATGCCGTGCTACGATCTCGTGCTCCGTCGGCTACAG
Organism: Symbiodinium sp. CCMP2592; assembly: GCA_905221615.1. NCBI lineage: Eukaryota > Dinophyceae > Suessiales > Symbiodiniaceae > Symbiodinium > Symbiodinium sp. CCMP2592. The sequence continues at coordinate 95,928 of CAJNDT010000333.1, forward strand.
TTGTGATGCGCGCCTGGAGTGGGTGCGGAGTTTCGCGTGGGCTCGGCAGGAGGGCGATGCTTTGCGGCCGGAACATCGGGTGCCCCTTGCATCAGTGCCTCTGACCGGTCTCGGCTTCGAACGTCAGGCTCCCTGCTGCTGGATGTGGTTTCTGGCCAAGTCTGGTGGCGGAAGCAGTGGTGTTCGCGGTTTGGTTTTCTCGCTGGTGGTCTCTTTGCGGCTTCCAGCAGCCTTGTCAAATCAGATGCCTGAAGAACCAGGACTTGCGTACACCTGCGAACGTGGGGCTCTCTGCCTGTCTGCGAGACATCTCCGGCACTCTGCCGATCTGCGAATCGAAGCTGTTGTGATCTTCGCCAATCGATGCTGTTGTGATCTTCGCCATGTCGACCAAGAGCTATTGTGCCAAGGCCAGGAATGAGCAGCGCCGGCCTGTGTTGTTAGCAAGTTCTCATGCTGGATTCCGGCTACAGTCGTCGAAGGTGCGAGCGGAGTGCATCCGAGCATTTGGACGTATGTCACGCCTTGCTACATCAACTAGCGTGCTGCGTCACGGGATACAGTCTGCGCCCTCCTGTTCTTGCGCGCGCTTTTATTTGAGTGCTGACAGCCAATTCGTCTGCCAATTCTCGGGACATTCTCAAGGAATAAGGACGATCCTTGAAGCACTTCAAATGCATGCTGCTTGTTTTCGCGCTAATGTACCAGCCTGTGAGAGAGGGCAGCCCAATGGCCGGACTCGGGTGTCTCAAGCTGAAGTTCTTTTGACACATCTGTCAGTGCCAAACTCATGTGCATGCTTTCTGCACGATCAGAAGCCCCGCATGTCCGTTTCTGGCGCGCGGAGCTGCCAAAAGATGCTGGGCCCGCTGGGCGAATACATGGAGCCAGCATGGTTGGCAAGTGCTGAGTGCGAGGTGCAGTCCTGGTGCAGGACCTTGGCCGTGATCATTGTAGCTTTCACCGATCTACTTTGCCTAGCACCGCATGCCCCAACTCAATTATGCAACAGGGAGTGATGCTGACCGGTCTGCCTGTACCTTGCACCCCGACCGACTTCTGCAAGATAGCACTCGAGCCGGGCACAGGGCTTGGCCTGGATCACTGGCAGCAGAGGCGAGCTCAGCAAGCAAATATCGTACGGATAACGCCAACCATGCTGGCGCAGCCGTCATCGTGAGCAGTTCAGCTTTTGTTTGAGTTACTTCCTGGTGCTGCATGGCAGTCCTCACATCTGCCCGCTGGCCTGAGCGAAACGCCTTGGCATTGTCGCACATTGCCCGGTTGAGTAGGATTGGGACCGAGGATTGCGTGCGTGGCCTCTCGCTTTTTGTCGGTGTTGTCTGTTGTGATAGCAGTTTCCCGGCGACAGTCAGGGCACATGCTTGGATGCGCGCACGCCTCTGCTGCTGCAGTCGCGTTGCAGGACGGCTGCTCAATCATGCGCTACAAGCTGTGCGACGCCAACTGCGTCTGTCTGTGTAGAGTGTCTGGGTCCTTCACAGCTAGGAGTCGTCTCGTGCTGACATTGGGCTGTAGTCTCCGACACGAGCGCGTTCGTTTCTCTCTGAGTCCGGTGAGCTTTCTCCCGCTTGGCCCCGGCGCTCTCTCAGGCACCGCCTTCCGGCCCGGCGCTCGGACTCCGCTCAGAGCTCCGCCGCTCCGCTCTTTCGGAGGCCGGGGGGCTTTTTCCTGAGTGGAATCGCCTCGCCTCGCAAAGACCTGCTTAGCGCGTTGCTCGCTTGATGAGGGCCTGGGCCTGGAGTGGATGTTGAGGCCCCAGTTTCCCATGTCCGGCAAGTCAGGCATTTCAAGACCGGTTAGTACTGCAACAGCCGGAGCGTGGTTTAAGCTGTCGGGGCACCATGGGGCGATAGCGCAAGATACGCCGCTCTGAGCCGGATTCTGCAAGAGCGACAGGATCCGTGTCGAACCGCTGTGCTTTTGGCCTTGGCCCTTCGAGATCCGAGCGAGAACGGCGTCGATTCGAGATCCGAAAGAGTGCACGTGAATTTTCTGGGGTCCTGCTCTGCTGTGATTCGGCTTGGGACGAGCAGCCCCAGAAATTGAGTCGTCTTGTCACACATGCTTACAGCCGGTGTGGCCGCGGGGGGAACGGCTCTGTGTGACTTGAAGACTCGGTGCCTGCATCACTCCCCCAGCCGGCGGTCGCAGCAGTTGCCTGTCTGCTGGATGTAGTCCAAACCAGATCTATGCGTGGGAAGCAGTGCAGGGGGCTTTTTCGTGTGGTTGCTGGTGGCTTTCTGATAGCTTCAGTGGGTGCCGCCCCCAGCTACATGCTGAAGGACTCGAACACCGAGCTCTCTGCCTGTCCATAGCTTTACACAGTGGCTCCGGCGCTCCTCATGTCTCTGCATGCATGACCGGGAACTGTGCGAAGGCCAGGAATGATTTTTCAACGTTAAAAAACAGTGTTGGAGCAAAGTACCCCGATGAGCCTTTGGGTAGGCGAAACTGATCCGACGCATGTTAATGCAGTTCAATTAGTTCAATTATGAAATCCCCAACCCCCCAACAATACGCCTTGGGGTGGGTATATTATGAGTAAATAAGCTGGCCCACTTCAAATAGCCACGTTGCAACTTCTTTCCTCCACGAAAACACATTAGCCGTGAGGAGATGGATCCGCCGGCCAGCAACCGGGGTACTGGTGGCCACAACTTCCTTGGCTGCCTGCAAGTTGATATGCGCAATTTGATTTGTGCCTGTTCTGTGCACCCTTGCCTGGAGGATGTGACTTAAAACTGCTTGACAGAAAGCCCTCCCCCAGGGTGTCCTGACAAGCACTTTCGGAGGAGGCTATTTCTGCCAGCGCTTCGACGGCGCTGCATGCACTGTATGTGCTGGTAAGCCCTTTCCCTCCACAAGAGCTGCTTGCATCGGATCTCACAGCACTGGGCCGGCATTGCTGCAGCTTGCTCAGTGAAGGCCAGCGGCACTTGGCCACGTAGCTCCCCGTCGCGTCCGCCTGCGGCACTTGGCCACGTAGCTCCCCGCCGCGTCCGCATGTCTGCAGAGGTTCACATACTCATAGTGCGGCTGCTTTGCTCGTGAGGGACTCTTCTCACCATTGTTCAACTGAACCCTGACCCAATGGCTCCCCGACGCAACTTCAGGACCCATGTAAGACCCTTTGCAGAGGCGACCGTTCACCAAATGTGCAATGGAAGGCGGAGGTAGGCACAACACAGAGGCACCAAAGATATAAGTGGGGTGTGCCGGGATGCGTTTCATGCGGCACCTTTGCTCTGGCGTCACAGAAGAACCCTCATCAAGATGATACCTGTTGTGTGCCGCGCTAAGGTGTGAAAACAAATAAGGTATACCCCTTGACGCAATAGTCAACCCTACCTTCTCCAGAGAACAAAGCTGAACCTGGGCGAGCTCCTTCAACGCTGATTGCCCGCTCTGCGTTGGGAGCGTGACGGTCCAGTGGAAGCTGCATAAAACAGCTGGATTATGCCAGAAGCCACGTCGCGCAGGCTGGGTTACTATGCAGCACAGCCTGCCCTGAAAGCATGCTCGAAGCCATGGGCATCTCGGCCTGGTTCGAGAAACCAGGCAGATTCTGGAAGGCCTGAAGCCCGACACTGGGTGGCCAGGCAGATTCTGGAAGGCCTGAAGCCCGACACTGGGTGCCCCGTCGCAGGACCACATCTCACGACGGCTGTCTAGATACTTCCTGCCTCGTAGTAGCTGGGCATTTTGGGAGCGAAGCCTGGATATCGGGTCTTCTTGCACGGCGGATGCAGCCTCACTGCCCTGCGGTGAGAGCTGACGCTTCCGTGCTCCTTCAACGTCCTGATTGCCCGCTCCGCGTTGGGAGCGTGACGGTCCACTGGAATCTGCATAACACAGCTGGATTATGCCAGAAGCCACGTCGCGCAGGCTGGGTTACTATGCAGCACAGCCTGCCCTGAAAGCATGCTCGAAGCCATGGGCATCTCGGCCTGGTTCGAGAAGCCAGGCAGATTCTGGAAGGCCTGAAGCCCGACACTGGGTGCCCCGTCGCAGGACCACATCTCACGATGGCTGTCTATAGATACTTCCTGCCTCGTAGTAGCTGTGATTGCCCGCTCCGCGTTGGGAGCGTGACGGTCCACTGGAAGCTGCATAACACAGCTGGATTATGCCAGAAGCCACGTCGCGCAGGCTGGGTTACTATGCAGCACAGCCTGCCCTGAAAGCATGCTCGAAGCCATGGGCATCTCGGCCTGGTTCGAGAAGCCAGGCAGATTCTGGAAGGCCTGAAGCCCGACACTGGGTGCCCCGTCGCAGGACCACATCTCACGACGGCTGTCTAGATACTTCCTGCCTCGTAGTAGCTGGGCATTTTGGGAGCGAAGCCTGGATATCGGGTCTTCTTGCACGGCGGATGCAGCCTCACTGCCCTGCGGTGAGAGCTGACGCTTCCGTGCTGAGGCGGTAGCCAGACGAAGGCAAACCGTGGCCTGCCACGCCTGCCAGGCCTCGGCGACCCGCCGAGGGTGCTCTCGCAGGATGATGTGTTGCCTGTGACAGACAGCCAGTTCGCAGGATCTCGACAGCGAATTAGAGCTCTGGGGCGTCCTCTGGGCTTCATACGACGTGCTTGACTATAGGTCTCTACCTGCAGTGCCAGGCACCCACAGACCGCATCTTCTCTCGGTGAGTCTAGCACCGACTGGAGGGCAACTGGCACCTGCGACGGCAGTGGGTGCTCTGTGCTTTGCCTCCTTTGCCTTCGAGAGAGGAGAGGCTGTCGCTGGGCTCCACTTCCACTTTCGCTGCGAGCCTTTGAGGCTCAAACACATCTTCCAACTCCACTCGGTGGCCGTGTACCGGTGCTCACCGGAGGTCCCTCCGCGTCTTTCTGCCAGATCGGTTTCAACTTGGGTTTTCCATGCTGCATCTCCTTGCGGCCTGCGCTTCAACGTGCCTCCGCATGACTCCTGACAGCGAGATCGAACGTCCACATGCTGGAGACTGGGGCGACTACGACTAGTGTTGATGTTCAGCTGCATGCTGTCTAACCTAGTGACGTTGTAGCATTAGGCGAGAGCAGCATTCTTCAACAGAAGGAGCAAGAGTCTCGAATTATCCTCAACGTGGGACTCGAGGCTCATAAACTATTAAGATCACTGTTGCCAGGCTGCCCCTTCATGAGACATATTCAAGGATGAGCCCGGAAACGAACGTGCCGAGGCGACATCCTTGCCGCGGAGTTGCCTTTGCTGTTCGAGCCCGCTCGAAAGATAGCATCGTTGGAGAGGGTTCCTCTTCTTCACTTAGGGTGTTGAGCTTGCAGTGCCAAGATGTAGGGTGAACCGCACATTGAGATGTTGTCGGCAAAAGGTTGATGAATGTGAGTCGTGTCCATCCTGGACCCATGGGTGCTTCAAGTCCAATCCCTCAGTCCCTAGAATCCCTAGAACGCAAGTGTGAGTCAGATCGGACACTGGCACACCTATGTGGTATCTTCCCGTACTATGTTCAGAAAGGTGCTGCAAGTTGTGGATTGATTGAAAGTTGCAGCAGAGTGAAGAGGTAGGGCCCCTGTGAACAGACCTTCTGTTGACCATGGTCCCATTTTTGCTGGGAAGCTACTGCTACGGCAAATGGGCCGAGTTTAGTCTCACCTTCGACACCTGCCCCTGACGTCGCCGCTCTTTTTTCGAGCGCAACACGTTCAAAGGGTGTCATCGGCATAAGTTTCGTGGTAGCAAGCTTGCAAAGTGAAAGGGCCGACACTCCCTCTTTCTCTTCCTCACTGTCGCCATTGTATCTCTAGCATTCTCAAAGCCCTCAGATTGCCTGCACGTCTTGCACACAACGAATAAGAGCAGAGGACAAAAGAGCACCTCGGAAGCCAGTCGGACAGCAGGCCCAGGTCATCACTGTCACCAAAAGCACATGTGAAGGCCGGGTGCTTGTAGCTCCCTGTAAGGACATTGCAGGATTCTGCATCAACATGTCATGATTGGCTCCGCCCGCAACATCCGAGTGTCCTCTGGCAGGAAGCCCGCCAAGCGCATGAAAGGAGAAGGCCTTGCACCGTAACTTATTCGGTATTTGCATGAGTTAGTTCCTGGGCTTGACGGCTGCCTGATACGCCCTTGTGATGAATACGACTGCGCCCTGTCTTTGGAGCTTGTTGCCGGGTTGATATGGCCTCTTGCTGAGGCTTGACCGCGGCTGTCGCTGCCTGTCGCCGTTGGGATTGCAGTTTTGAACACCGTTTTAACAAAAGCTTCCGAGACAGTGGCATTGCACACGCGATTTCGTATGTAGGCCCAGCCCGGTACCGTTCTGCTGTCGGGCACCATCTCAATCATCTGTTGCAGTCTGCGCGGCGGCAAATTCGCCTGTCTGCGTAGCATGTCTTGGTCCTTGGCTTGCGCCAGTTTCCGTGCCATGTTCCATTTTCTGTCCCTTTTGGACCCGTGGTTGGCACATGGGGCAGGCAGGTAGATTGCCTGCAGCTTTGGAAAAGTTTGCAGTACTTTTCGGGTGTAGTACTGCTCGTCAATGCAGCGGCAGCTAAAAAAGCTAGGCTGACTAGGACGGCATCGGCTTGTGACGATCGCGTTCTCAGCTGGTTGCTGGTGTGATGAGGCTCTGGCATAGAGGCCAAGTTTCCTGCGTCCTCGGTCGGAGCATGGCCTGCCGGGTAGCCACTCAACAATCTCGTTAGCCCATCTCCGTTTCCGACCTCAAGCTGCCTGGCTGCTGGATATCGTCTCGCATGAGGTCTGGCGGCGCAAACGTTGGGGTGCGCAGCTGGCATCGGAAGGCTGAGGGGCCAGACGTTGCGAAGATCTTCGACCATGGGGCTCGTTGCCTGCGTCCCTTTACATGGGCAATGTGGCACTCCTGGGCTGTCTGCTTCGATCATTTTGGTCACGTCCCCATGTTCCGACGGAGAGCTGCTGCGTATAGGCCAGGAATGAACTGTGCAATTCTTCTGCTTACGCGTTCTCAGGTTGGACGAAAGCTGTCTTTTCCACCCAGTACGCAGTACAGCCGAACACCTCTGCGTCAGTCACGCTTTGCTCGACAGACTTGGACGCAGCATCTCACTGGATGCTACGCGCACTCCTTTTCTAGCACTCGCCTCCACTTGACTTCTGACAGCCAGTTGGTAGGATCTGAATAGATGCTCGAGATTTGGAGACGAGCCTGGATGCACCGCAGCTGCATGCTGCCTGCTTCAGTGCCAATGCGGAGACGCAGCCCAATCGCTCCACTCGGTCGTCTCCAGCTGTACTGGAGTTGACACAAAAACTGGTCGGGAAGGCCCAGAAGCCGGGAGGGCTTTTCCGTTTCAAAGCTGCTGAGCGAATGCAGAGAGCCGGCCTGGCTGCCAAGTGTTGAATGGGGGTGCAGGCCTCGTGAGGGGCGCTGGCCGTAATCATTACATTTTCCCCCGATCTGCTGTGCTTGGCCCCCGCACTCAGTTGCGCAGATGCAGCAGGCAATCCCTGCCTGGTCTGTGTTTGCCCCGCGTCAAGGCCAGCTTCCTGAACAAGGCGGCACTGGACTCGCGCCCGTATGCGAGGTTTGGCAGCCAGCAGCCACAGCAGGAGGAGGCCAGTCGTATGCACATCAACTTGATGGTAGGCCTTTCTTAGCTTCTCGTCTTGTTGTATAGCGTAACTGTCCTGACATGCCCAACGCCAGCTTGCCCCGGCTGGCCTAAGCGAAGCACCGTGGAAGTGTCAGAGGTTGCCCGGCTGAGTTGGACTGGGAGCGAGGCTTGTGTGTCGCAAGTCTTTCAGCCTGTGCAGGTTCTGTGTTGGGACAGCAGCTTGCCAGCGAGCAATGCCCGTGCTCTTGCGCGTACGCGCCTCTGCAGCATCGGTCGCGCTGCAGGACGCCCTTTCGATCATCTGTTGCAGTCTGTGCGGCGGCAAATTCGCCTGTCTGCGTAGCATGTCTTGGTCCTTGGCTTGCGCCAGTTTCCGTGCCATGTTCCATTTTCTGTCCCTTTTGGACCCGTGGTTGGCACATGGGGCAGGCAGGTAGATTGCCTGCAGCTTTGGAAAAGTTTGCAGTACTTTTCGGGTGTAGTACTGCTCGTCAATGCAGCGGCAGCTAAAAATGCTAGGCTGACTAGGACGGCATCGGCTTGTGACGATCGCGTTCTCAGCTGGTTGCTGGTGTGATGAGGCTCTGGCATAGAGGCCAAGTTTCCTGCGTCCTCGGTCGGAGCATGGCCTGCCGGGTAGCCACTCAACAATCTCGTTAGCCCATCTCCGTTTCCGACCTCAAGCTGCCTGGCTGCTGGATATCGTCTCGCATGAGGTCTGGCGGCGCAAACGTTGGGGTGCGCAGCTTGCATCGGAAGGCTGAGGGGCCAGACGTTGCGAAGATCTTCGACCATGGGGCTCGTTGCCTGCGTCCCTTTACATGGGCAATGTGGCACTCCTGGGCTGTCTGCTTCGATCATTTTGGTCACGTCCCCATGTTCCGACGGAGAGCTGCTGCGCATAGGCCAGGAATGAACTGTGCAATTCTTCTGCTTACGCGTTCTCAGGTTGGACGAAAGCTGTCTTTTCCACCCAGTACGCAGTACAGCCGAACACCTCTGTGTCAGTCACGCTTTGCTCGACAGACTTGGATGCAGCATCTCACTGGATGCTACGCGCACTCCTTTTCTAGCACTCGCCTCCACTTGACTTCTGACAGCCAGTTGGTAGGATCTGAATAGATGCTCGAGATTTGGAGACGAGCCTGGATGCACAGCAGCTGCATGCTGCCTGCTTCAGTGCCAATGCGGAGACGCAGCCCAATCGCTCCACTCGGTCGTCTCCAGCTGTACTGGAGTTGACACAAAAACTGGTCGGGAAGGCCCAGAAGCCGGGAGGGCTTTTCCGTTTCAAAGCTGCTGAGCGAATGCAGAGAGCCGGCCTGGCTGCCAAGTGTTGAATGTGGGGTGCAGGCCTCGTGAGGGGCGCTGGCCGTAATCATTACATTTTTCCCCGATCTGCTGTGCTTGGCCCCCGCACTCAGTTGCGCAGATGCAGCAGGCAATCCCTGCCTGGTCTGTGTTTGCCCCGCATCACGGCCAGCTTCCTGAACAAGGCGGCGCTGGACTCGCGCCCGTATGCGAGGTTTGGCAGGCATCGCGCGACTGTCATCGGGCTTAAAGTGGCCGGAGCGAATGGCTTTCAGAATGTCCTCAAAAATCTTCATCAAGCGGCACAGTTCGTCACGACTGTAAGTCAGAGGGGACCGGGACTCGGGGTCCAAATGGTGCCCTGCGATGCGGCGGTCCTCCAAAGAAACACCTCCGAACTTGGCTAGCCAGCTGAGAAAAGTGGCCTTCATGCTGTGACTGCTGATGCGGGACTCCGAAGGTATGTCAATGTGACTGGATACAAGAAACTCTCGCAGGTACATTGTGAGCTCACCAAGTGACAGTGACGCACCACGGCAGCGAAGCACCATGGAACTGTCTCAAAGCTGTGCCTGGTTGAGTTGGACTGGGAGCGAGGCTTGTGCGTCGCACCTCTCGCAGCCTGTCAGAGCTGCCTGTTGGAACAGAAGCTCAGCCGCGAGCAACGCCCGTGCGTGCCTTTCGATCATATGATGCAGTCTGTGCGGCAAATTCGCTTGTCTGCGTAGCATGTCTTGGTCCTTCGCTTCAGGAACCACTTCGTGTCTGAATTTCAGACACCAGGTTTCCGTCTGAGACTGCGAGGGGCCTTTGCGCCCATGTGTGGGCTTCATGCAGTCCAATCTGGTGAGGCGAAGGCCGGGAATTCTTGTCGTTGGCCGCGCCAGGATCTCCTGCTACACCTCCTCCTCCTGCTCCGCCTCTGATCCGGGCCGCCCGACCCAAGAGCTGCGCCGCCTCGAAAGTGCTCTTTCAGCTTTTCTCATCTGCTGGCAGCTGGCAGCTGGTAGGCCAAGACACGCCGGTGTGAACTGGATGCCTTGAGACTTGGCAAGACTCCGTCCGCGTGAAGCCTTCGCCGATTGGCGAACGCGAAAGGTTACGTGCTGAGTCCGTTGCTGATTTGATGACGGCCTGGAGCGGGCGCCAAGTTTCGTGTGCGCTCGGCAGGAGGAGCGAGGTGCTTTGTGCCTGGAACTTGGGGTGCCGCTGGCATCAGCACCTCTAGCCGGTTTCAGCTTCGAGCATCAAGCAGCCTGGCTTTTGGACGTCGTCTCGCATGGGATCTGGCGGTGGAAGCAGCGGGGTGCACGGTTCGACTTTCTGGCAGTTGGATTGCTGAAGAACCAGATCTCGAATTCTGGGCTCTTTGCCTGCAGCACTCCTCGCGTCTCTGCTTCCATCATGTTGGACACGGAGGTGTGCTCCGATGGAGAGCTAATGTGCATAGGCCAGGAGTAAACGGCGTGAGGCTTTCGTTTTTCAAGTTCTCACGTGGGGTCAGCTGCATTACGGAATACAACGGAGTACGTCCGAGCATGTGCGCGCGTGCCATGTCTCGTCGGATCAACTGCAGCAGTGCATCTCGAGGGATGCTGTCTGCTGCCCTCTTGTTCTTGCACGTGCTTCCAGTTGACTTCTGACAGCCAGTTCGCACGATAATCCACATATTCATGCTGGGGTGACGACTGGAGACGAGGGTGGCGACCTCCTTCCGCGCCACTGTGACGCCCGGAATGAGAATGAGAAGGCAGTATCGCTGGCCTCGGTCGTTTCCAGTTGAAGTTGTCTTGACATATCTGGCTGTGGGAGAAACCAGGTGGCTGCTTTCTGCGCCCACAGGCCGCTGCCGCAGGTCCGTTTATGGCTCTCGCAGCTCTCACGGATACTCGGCGAATGCATGGAGCCAGCACGGCTGCCAAGTGCTGAGTGCGGGGCACAGGCCGTGTATGGGACGTTGGCCGCGATCGTTCCGGCTTTCACAGATCTGTGCTGGGCCTCGCCGCCGACGTCACAGGCCGTTGTGATGTTGCTCTGCACTTTGCCCTGCCGCTAGGCAGGACTCAAAGACACTGGGCGTGTGCCGCTGCTGTACAGGGTCAGCTCAGAGCATCGTCACGGAAACCTGCCAATGAGTATGCTCGCCGTGATCTCGAGTTTGAGAGAAGGCCTTTCGCTTTCATCGAGCACTTCGGCTTTTGTCTGAGTGTGTTGCCCACGCTTGACGGCTGGCCTGATGCATCCTTGTTGCATCTGCCAGGTGCGGAAGCAAAGTAATCACCAACAACTTCTTGACTATTTCGCAAGTTGGACGGTCCAGCATGGTGTGCTTCTCTGTTGCGTCCGGCTTCACTCGCAAGTCAACGTCGTCAAGCTGTTGCGTCCGGCTTCACTCGCAAGTCAACGTCGTCAAGCGGAAGCAAGCCGAGGAAGTAGGACCAGCATTGATCGCGAGCAGGTCAGTGTTCACATGAGTTAGTTTTCCATGCATAGCGGTTGCCATGACACACAGCGTGCTCAAGCAAACTAGCCGCCTCAACAATGGAGCAAGTTGCCTGGTGGGCTGGCTTGCGTCTGCCTTGCAGCGCGAGCGCGGAGGTTGGGCCCAGCACTGACAGGCGCCGGCAGATCCTGGCTCGGCACGGCGAAGCCGAGCCCGGTGTTTCGAATGGCCTGTCCCGACACGCCCGTAGCATCTGCCGCCAGCTGCCAGCTGGCTTGCTCATGTTGCTCTTGCGCATGTTTCCTGCCTTGGACGCGGGCGGAGGCTTTTGCGCCCTGCCCATCCACGCCTGCCAGTACTTTCCGTTGCTGGAGAATCGCCCCAGCGAGCAGCGCGCGTGCTTGCACATGTGCTCGCCCCTGGTGCCGTGGTTGCATGCAGTGCACGCAGCCTGGCGCCATTGTCTGCTGTAGCAGGAGCGGACGGTGTGCTGCAGCCAGTGCGAAGGCAACAATATCTGTCTGGATAGGGTGTCTTGGTCCTTCTCTTTTAGCAGCCGTCTCGTGCTTGACCTTGGGTTGCTATATGTCGGGCGCAAGCCGCGTTATCGTCCAAGGCTGCCAGGGGCACATGGGCCCGTGTTTGTGTATGGGCATGCCCGCCAGATGTCCAGCAGGAAAGTGGCGGAGCTCTGCCAGCACGATCCGGGGTTCCTGAAGCTGAGGGGGATGCCACGGCCAAGGCCGTGCCACGATCTCGTGCTCAGTTGGTTGTTGGGTTTGATGCGGGCCTGGGCTGCACGAAGAGTTTGTTGTGCAGGACCGTCGCGAAGGCCACATGCCTTATTAAAGACTCGAGAATAAGCTTGAAGCCTGGTGCCAGCGTGACTGCCCATGGAGTACAGAATAGGCCAAGACGCACGGGTGTGAAGCAGATGTCCTTGCTAAGAGGCTGCCGCAAAAGACGGTTCGTGTTGCTGAAGCCCAACCTGTTTGGGGCTTTTGCATTGGGCACACTTGGCCAGCTTGTTGAGTTGACGAGGACCTGGAATGCATGCCCAGCTTCTTGTGTGCATTGGATAACTGCAAGCAACGTTGCTTCAATACAGGACTGCACTTTTGACAGCCTGCGAGGGATCGTTTCCTCCTGTTAGATCGGGATATACTGTCGTCCATGGAGCACCTGATGAGGAGCCAAGATACGCCGCTGTCAGCCGGAGGCCTACTTCAAGAGTATTTTCCAACCGAGACTTTCTGCAAGTCAAACGGATCTGGCTTGGGATCAAAGGGACTGCGCCGCCTTACAAAAATCCTGTCCATGTGCTCAATTTGTTGCTAATCTGATGGGAGTGTGTAGTGCACGCAAATCTCTTGGTGTCTGTGCCAAGAGGACGAGTGCAATGGTAACTTGCCTGCAAACCTCGGTGGTACTGAGACTTTGGCAGCTTGAAGAGAAGTTTCTATTACGAAGTGGCGATGCATGAGGCACGTGACAGGCCAAGACGTACGGATCCCTTCTTCAAGGATATTCCCTGTGGCTTTCCCATTACCATGCATCCCCGCCTTGTCGATTCGCGGTTGAGGAGTTAGGGTTGGGATGAGACCAATCGCTTCACTGCTGTCACGTGCCTAGCACATCGCCGGTTCCATGACTGCCTGGAATTCGTGGGTGTGGCAGGGGCGAGCTCAGTGTCGTGAAAATGTTGCACCAAAAGCATTGTTTAGCTATGTTTAGCCCATCTCCACTTCCAATTTGCCTGGCTGTTGGACGTCGTCTCGCACGGGATCTGGCCGCAGAAGCAGTGGGGTGCACGGTTCGGATTTCTGGCAGTTGCATTGCTGAAGGATCTTGTTGACATCGTCGAACGGCTCCGACGCTCCTCTCGTCTCTGTTTGCATTATTTTGGTCGGAGGTGTGCTCCGATGGAGAGCTAACGTGCAAAGGCCAGGAGTAAACGGCGTGAGGCTTTCGTTTTTCAAGTTCTCGCGTGGGGTCAGCTGCATTACGGAATGCAGTAGAAGCCGTCCGAGCATGTGCGCGAGTGCCGTGTCTCGTTGGATCAACTGCAGCAGTGCATCTCGAGGGATGCTGTCTGCTGCCTTCTTGTTCTTGCACGTGCTTCCAGTTGACTCCTGACATCCAGTTCGCAAGACCATCCATATACATGTTGGGGTGAGGACTGGCGACCTCCTTTCGTGCCGCTGTGACAGGCGGAATGAGAAGCCCCGGTCGATTCCGGCTGAAGTTGTCTTGACAAGCAGGTGGTTGCTTCCTGCGCCCACAGGCCGCTGCCGCAGGTCCGTTTGTGGCGCTCGGAGCTCCTAAAGATGCTGGGCGAATGAGCCAAGTGCTGAGAGCGGGGTTTCGGGACTCGTGCGTGACTCTGGCCGTCATCATTGCAGCTTTCACGGCACCCAAGTGCCGGTGCGCAGATGCCGGCAGTCGCTACGTCAGCATTTGCCCAGCGCCGGCAACAAGGCGAAGCAAGGTCAAGGCAAACGGCGGCGGCGGGCCCGGCGGGCCCAGCGGGCTCTGAGCCTGGTGATAGCCACCGTAGTGAAGAGGAAGCGTCTGGGACCGGAAGCTTTCATCAGGTTCAACGATACAGGGTGAGTTCCTGATGCAGGACTGCTGACACGTGCTGTGTTAGCTCCTCTGCCAGAATAGAAAGTAAGCAGCCTGACCCGTTTCCTGGGTTTCTGCCCTGCCACCGCCACTGGACTCGTGCCTGCGTGCTTGGCATGACAGTTTGGAGCAGTCACAGAGCCAGAGCATGAGCGGCATGAGCTGGCCTACAGGCCTGGCTGTCGCAAGCTTGCAACCCACGTCAACCCCCGACGACGCGCCGCACGTCTGTGTCTGCCACGTCGCCTGAGCGAAACACCATGGCTTTTGCGCGGGTTGCCTTGCTGAGGTGGACGAGGACCGAGGCTTGCGTGCCGCCCAAGCCTCCCCTCTCCCTGCCTGTCGTGCTCGTCGGCAAGTGTCGGGGCAGATGCATCGCTAGCATCCGTGCATGCGCATGAAGGTTTTGGCGCGGAAGCAGGGCCCGCAAGCCAATGCCAAAGAAGGCACAGAGCCGCTGCGCATCCTGCAGGCTGTCCTGGCACGCCCTTATGTTAGCTGCATCTACCAATTTGCTTGCTCGCACACGCGTTGCATGATTTGTTTGCGGGAGGCGGCTTTTGTGCCTTGCCCATTCCTGCCTGGTAGTACTTTCTGCTACGTGACAATCGCACCAAGGAGCAGCATGTGCTTAAACATGTGCTCGCCCTTGATGCCGCGGTGACACGCAGTGCATGCATCCTGGCTCCATTCTCTGCTGCAGCAGCGGAAGTGTGCGCATGTGCACGCCCCTTCAGATGCTGTCGTTCTGCGGGACGCCCTCTCAACCATGTGCTACAGCTCGAACGGCAAGGTCATGCTTGACCGTGGGTTGTTATGTCAGGCGTAAACCAAGTTGTCGTCCAAGGTTGCGAGGGGCACACGGGCCCATGCTTGTATTTGGTCATGCAGCCAGATTTCCAGCAGTAAAGTGGCGGAGCTCTGCCACGATCCTGCACTCGGAAGCCGACCGGGTCCGGGGTTCCTGAACCTAAGAGGAATCACACGACCTTGCCTCCTCCCAGATGCCATGCAGGGGTCGCACACAGCCCTGTTTGCAGCGCAAATAGTTGCATGAGCAACTTCCCGCAGCTTTGCCAGGGTCGACTGACTGAGTGCCTCAAATGTTCGCAAAGAGGCCTCGATGCCCTCAGCGTGTTTTACAGCCGCTTTGAAACATTTCCCGTAGCTGCCTCCGTCTGTTCCGGTTCAGGACCGAGGCACGCTGCGGTGCTCAAAGGCTCCGCGTCATCGCACCTTGGGCGCTGGACTCACTGCGTGGCCGATCGTGACGATGCAGACGCTGGATGCATCTGGATGGAGTTGCTCTGCTGAATCGGTTCTCAGCTGCACACCTCTTTCTGCAAAGGCGGAATGCACCGGTGCTTGGTCCAGCATGCTGGAGTTGTGTGATCTGCCTCCGGCACACATGTCGTGGGTCCACGGCTTGAGAACCGAGAGACGCTTGAGCCCGGCCTCCACAGCTGTTGCTTGCGACCTGCGACGCATGTGCAACTGTGTGCGGCAGCCAGCAGGGCCAGTGGCATCAGGTCCAGGCAGTTGGCTGTGGCTGTCCCGTCAGCGTGTGGTGGACTAGTGTCGGCGAGCTTGCATGGATTATCCCACAGGTTTGCGCCATTCGCGCATGCATTCAGAAGCCGACGGAATGATCTTCCATGCAAGCGGCAAGTCTTGTCAGGCAAGGCAGAGGGACGAAGGAGGCATCCACTGTTGGCGGCAAATGCCATGATGCATGTCTGAGGCCTTCGCAGGTCCTTCGAGCTGCATTGCCCTTGCTCCTGCTGCAACCTGGACCTTCGCACGTCCACAGCAGTTTTGATTGCTGTCCATGTTCGCTTGGCTTGGTGGAGCCCGCGAAGTTCATCGCATGATATGTGCCCGCACTGGCGATGCCCAGCGAGGAAGTTGCCAGGTGCACCAACGCTCCCTGCACCGCTCGTCGGCCACAGATTCTTGGACGTTACCGATGGGTCGGCCTTTCGATGTTCCAATGCAGGGTACAAGCCTGTGCAAGCCACATGCTGCCCCGGTGGCCCTGTGCTCATTCGACGACGGGTCAATCGTTTCGGTCGAGGTGCTCATCACGCGAGGCTCTCTCTCCCGGTGTCTGCAATCACGGACGGTTTCAGTCCCCGTAGATCTGCCGAGGCTGGCAGCTAGTCTCACACTAGGAATCTCCCGGTCCCACATCGTGTGTTCGCAGGCTTTCACGGTGCTTGCCTCCCTTGAACTTCCATGACTCCCGCAGAGTATGCGTGCGTGATGGGGCAGACACTCTCGAATGGTCTCGGTTTTGCATTGCCCATCGACCGACCTGCCCCTAAGCTTTCCGGTGCTCGAGATTACAAGGGCTTTTGTGCATGCGGCCGTAGTGTCTTGTACTTGATGAGGCTTTGGTCCGCAAGGGAGAGACAGCGGCCCGTTACCGGTGGAGTTTCGTGGCAGCTTGGCGGCCGGAATCGGGCTGCAACCCTCAGCATGAAGCGGAGCTCGCTTCTCCAGCCGCTTGGTTCGACCGTTTGGCTGTCCCTTCGACAGGGTCTGAAGGAATAGTACGTGCCGAGCTCCTCTTGAGCCTCAAGTTGCTTCCCAAGGCAGCGCTCGCTGGGTGCATCGGGCAGCAGCCGTTTGCTGCGTGTCGTTCGTGGTCTGCTTGTGCTTGCCTTCTTCTATTCCAGCCATGTGGTGACGTCTCCTTGGAGTTGCCTGACTTGCTCGGGGCGATGTACAGACTCGTTTGCTCAGTACTTTGGACCTGAGGAATCGATCCAGTTCCCAGATGCCACAGGTAGGGCGGCATGTGCGGTCTGTGTTCCTCCGTTCTCTGTTCACGATGCCTGGAAGCTGAGAGGCTTGGTTTTCGAGCCGACTCTTGCCTGAAGAGGACAGTGATCGACGTTCGGTCCACAGCTTCGGCAAACTTAGAGGTGTTTCTGCCTGCAGCGCCGGCATTGGCTTTGCTGGCCGTGTTGATTTTGCTGGTCAAGACTTGCAGCAATGGCCCAGCGTGTTCCAGGACCTGCCCTGCCCAGCATGCTCTTTCAAAAGGTTCCAATTAATTTTCACAGTTGCGCCGGGCCACGGCCGTGGCCACGTCGCCACATGGCAGCTGCCGCGGCCGCTGAGAGGGGCAGTCTAAGAAGGGGCCAGCTAAAGCCCAGAAAAAGAAAGGTTTACCCGGCAAGAGAAGGCGGTGCCGGACTCGGACAGGCGAGGAGCTCGGAGCGAGGAGGTCGGCGGGGGTTCAAGGCCGGAGCCATCGGAATGCCCGGTGCAAGAAGCTTTCAGAGCCGAAGCCCAGCTGCCCAGCGGTGCCGACGACCTGCCGGCTGACTTGCACGACTCACCAGCATCTCCTCGAATAGTGTCTTCAAAAAACTCCTTACTCCTCGCTTTGCTTCCGCAGCTGAGGCGCAGAAGATCGCAGAAGTGCGAGCACCCGCCCTCTCTCATCCGAAGGGCGAACCTAATCAAAGCCTGAGATCCGGGCCCCCCCGGCCGAAGCGCAGCTCTTCTCTGCGGTGGGCAAAGTGACGGCCCCCCATTGAGCTCTCTATGCAGGGCTTACCCTGCTAGTCACTTAAACTCAGCGCTACTTGCAGAGCCTGACTCGAGCCTTGTAGCTAGCGCGGAGATCCCTCCACCTCACTCGCTGGGCACTGTGGAGCCCAGCACTCACTAGTTCTGGTTCCCGGCAGTTGTGCATCGCGCGACATTCGAAGGCTGTGCTCGTGTGGCTGCCTTCTTCGCCCGCCCAGGTGCAGATTCGAGGTGAGCCTTCGCATCTGACCGCGCTGTCCGAAACGGTTGGCGGCTTCGCTGGATTGCTAGGTGATGCAGATGGTGCCTGTGTGTCTGCAAGAGACGATGTCCGTGGCCACTCTCTATCGAGCAGGCGGGGATCCCACTGCGTTGGTCGTGTGGCGCATCAAGGACGACAGTCTATGGTGCGCATCAACTTCTCTCGACTGGGCCGAGCGTCGAAGCCTGAATCCGAAACTCGACGTGGGGCACGTTGCCGTGGCTCTTGCTGATCCACTGCGAGATGCCATTGTAGGCTCTCCGCCTGTCTGAGCCAAGTTACATGAGACTTGCGGGGGTGGCCACCCGGGCATGGACAAACTTCCTGAAGGGGCAAGTTCGTCCGAGCCTTGCAATCACTGCCGGCAGCAAAACGAGGCCGACCGAAACCTCGCTCGCATGTTGTGCACAAGCGGCTTCAAAAACAGAGCCCGGTGCTGTCGCTGGTCGATTCAACGCGATGAGAGTCCTCATCACCGGCGTTCTTTGTGACCTGTCTTCCGGTAGACAAGTCGGCCGAACGCTTCGGTTGCTGGCGAGAGCTTCGATGAATGCTGGAAGACGGTACTTGTAAGAGGTGTGAGGGACACGCGATACCTTGGGGCCTGCGTGCTACTCGAATGCCCTTCCCGGTTGCGAAATGCGTCCTAAAAACATGTCAACGGCTTTAAGCTGATGTCAGCCTGGTGACTTGCCGGCCCGGCCCTTGCCAGGCAGTCTAGCAACTTCTTGGCCCTCGCGTGGCATAGCGAAAACGGCCGCCGCCCGCGGAGCTTTCCTCAGGCTGGCACGAAGTACAGAGCAGTTGTAGCTTCGAGTGTGTCCGCCGGCCCTTGGCTGGCGGCTGCAGTGTTCTCGAGCACACGGCGACCTATCATGCACTCCCGTCAAAAATGTGCCGGGCTGAAGCATCGAAACATGACCTGTGGACATTGTAAGGGCTGCGTCTGCGTGGCATAGCGATGTATGAAGTGTACATCAGATCCTGCGGGTTTGCCTTGCTTTGACATCGAGGTGTAGGTCTGGCTGACAGGGCACCTGGGCTTCTTGGTCGGAATTCGCTTGTAGATCCAGCTGTGCAGAAACCAACAGGATTCAGGCGCAAGTTCTGCTGGTTGCCGCCACGGCATCCTGCCTGCCTTTTCTGGCAGACGCCTGCACCCATCTGGCTGCCAAGAGCCGAGCAAGAGCGCAGAGGGACTGTGGCCGCGACGATGGGAGCTTTGCTCTGCCTCTGCCTTGCACCGATGACCGAAGCAACGATTTTGTTGTTCGTGCTGGACTGCGCCCGATTCAAGGCTTCCCCAAATTTCGGAAATCTTGCATCCCTCCTCCACTGGTGGGGACTCCATCGTGCAGGCCTTGCCCCTGGCGCTCCATCGGCTTGAAGCCCTTTGGAGGAAGCCTCTTCTTGGCATTCGTGCCTCGCGCCTCTGAGTTGCCGGTTCGTGAAATCACCATCCACGACCACACGGTGCACCTTCAACTGCCAAGCTTCGGGTGGTTTGCCAAACCTAGCGACTCTGCCGACACGCCGTGTCTAGCCTGTGCAGCTACTGCCCAGCTGGCGAGGATGGAGGCTGGTGCTGTCCTGCTATCGCCTCCTGCTGCTCGATCGCGAATCACAAGCTTCTCACTCTGCTCCGTTGCCGCCATTCGCCTCGCATCAGCCACTGCGGCACCTTCTCGATGCCAGTTGCAGTGGATCGATGACTTACTTGGATACTGCGGAGAGGACTCTTCCATGGCAGAACGGTCCTGCACCATCCGTGCTTGCGCCGTGGCGCCAGGCACCGCCCCTTGAATGCATGACTTGCGCTGAGCTGAGACCGCAAGGGCCTGCCAGCTTGCTTCTGTGGCGGCTGCCGCAAGCCCAGCGTCAGCCGAAGGACGTGACCGCTCCTGAAATGAGGTCAGGCTTTCGTTGCACAACCTGGCAAGCGCGCGGCCTCCGCCTGTGCTCGTGCTCTGCTTGGCATCTGCTCCGCGCGGCTTTCGGCTGCTGTGACGCTCCAGCGCCAATCGTCCTTCTGCCAGCCGTGTTTCACGTCACAGATTGTCATGGCCAGCCACAAGCTGTGCGGCGCACAAACGTCAGCACATCACATTCGATAGCGCGCTTGTTGTACCGAGCTTTTTGGTAAGCTTCCGCATGCGAGGCTAGTCGACTGCTCATCCCCGGCCATGGCTTCAGTGCTTAATCCCAGATGTCAGCCGTTTGGGCTGTGCAGACTCGCGCCTGCCATGCTCAGTTCTTTGCCAACCTGGCCGTCGATGTTGTTGGAATACTGTGGAGAGGACTCTTCCATGGCAGAACGGTCCTGCACCATCCGTGCTTGCGCCGTGGCGCCAGGCACCGCCCTTTGAATGCATGACTTGCGCTGAGCTGAGACCGCAAGGGCCTGCCAGCTTGCTTCTGTGGCGGCTGCCGCAAGCCCAGCATCAGCCGAAGGACGTGACCGCTCCTGAAATGAGGTCAGGCTTTCGTTGCACAACCTGGCAAGCGCGCGGCCTCCGCCTGTGCTCGTGCTCTGCTTGGCATCTGCTCCGCGCGGCTTTCGGCTGCTGTGACGCTCCAGCGCCAATCGTCCTTCTGCCAGCCGTGTTTCACGTCACAGATTGTCATGGCCAGCCACAAGCTGTGCGGCGCACAAACGTCAGCACATCACATTCGATAGCGCGCTTGTTGTACCGAGCTTTTTGGTAAGCTTCCGCATGCGAGGCTAGTCGACTGCTCATCGCCGGCCATGGCTTCAGTGCTTAATCCCAGATGTCAGCCGTTTGGGCTGTGCAGACTCGCGCCTGCCATGCTCAGTTTTTTGCCAACCTGGCCGTCGATGTTGTTGGAATACTGTGGAGAGGACTCTTCCATGGCAGAACGGTCCTGCACCATCCGTGCTTGCGCCGTGGCGCCAGGCACCGCCCTTTGAATGCATGACTTGCGCTGAGCTGAGACCGCAAGGGCCTGCCAGCTTGCTTCTGTGGCGGCTGCCGCAAGCCCAGCATCAGCCGAAGGACGTGACCGCTCCTGAAATGAGGTCAGGCTTTCGTTGCACAACCTGGCAAGCGCGCGGCCTCCGCCTGTGCTCGTGCTCTGCTTGGCATCTGCTCCGCGCGGCTTTCGGCTGCTGTGACGCTCCAGCGCCAATTGTCCTTCTGCCAGCCGTGTTTCACGTCACAGTTTGTCATGGCCAGCCACAAGCTGTGCGGCGCACAAACGTCAGCACATCACATTCGATAGCGCGCTTGTTGTACCGAGCTTTTTGGTAAGCTTCCGCATGCGAGGCTAGTCGACTGCTCATCGCCGGCCATGGCTTCAGTGCTTAATCCCAGATGTCAGCCGTTTGGGCTGTGCAGACTCGCGCCTGCCATGCTCAGTTCTTTGCCAACCTGGCCGTCGCAGTTGTTGGAATACTGCGGAGAGGACTCTTCCCTCGCAGAACGGTTTTGCAGTGTGGCTGCACCAAAGTGCCGGCACTGCCGCCCTTTGGATGCTGGCCGCGCTTTGCGCGTGGATTCCGTGGTGGACTGTTTGGCGGTGCCCGTGGCCGCGGCCACACTTGCTCCGTGCACCGAGAGATCCGCGAAGCCAAGATGCGTCTTGCCACTCCCACTGCATGGTAGGCACGAGGCAGCTGGGCCTTCACCGCCTTGCGAAGCGAGTTCTTGACTACAGAAGATGACTCCTCGTCGGCTTCGCTGGGTCACTTGTAAGGCTCCGACTCAGATCAAGACTCTCTTTCAGCCCGCAGCCTCCTCTGTGCGGCCGTGTTCAGGGGAATGCATAGATTGAATTTCATGAAGATGCGTAGGATCGCAGTTCCGATCTCACAGAGGCACGGAAGGTCCGGCAAATGGTTGGGGTGGCACAAGTTCGGACGAGGGAGAGCGGTAAGAGCTCGTTTCCAGAGGAGCTTTCCGAAATTACGGCAAGCGCCATGACACAGCTCTTCGAAGTCGGAAGTTCGGTTGAAGTTGACTCTGGCGGACCCATCGGCCTCGCGCCCACATTTTGCATGCTCCACCCTTGTGTCGGTGATATTATGCCCCCTGAGGCATCGCTTCCAGCGTCGTCACTTGCACCTGCGTATCTATTCGCACGACATCGCACCACGCGTACACAGTCTTGCGGCATAAAGGCTAAACTTTCTGTTTGAGACGCACAGTGAGTCACTGCTAGCGGTCGGAATTTGCGCAGGTACTGTTGACCCGGCTACTCAGGGTAGCAATCCATCAGGATTCACAGCGTTAACTAAAACAAAACAAAAGTTCAGACGTGCTGAGCCCCGTAGCGAACTACAAAGCAGGCCCTCACGAGCTTCGCCACGCATGGCTAAGCAAGCTCTGTCAACAGAGCGTGTTGGCAAAAAGCGGAGTGACAACTACGAAACGGAGGTGGATGCTACTGCCGAACAAACCAACAGAGGTAAGAGTTTTGACAAACAGTCGAGGCCCTAGGAAAAGCATCTCAAGCCCTAATGTCATCGTCAGTCATGTGACATCCACCCCCTGCAAAACTGTCACTCAGACCTAGTCTTAAAGTCTCCTCTGCACTCAACGGCCACGCATCACTATGCCTCAAAACGTCACGGTCGGCAGTGGCTCCCCTGCGAAAGTGAATGCTTCGGTAGTGCCCCGAGTAGGGCGTGGCACCAATGTGGAATGCTATAGCAGTAAACAGGGTGGCTGTCAGACCGAAGCGATGAGGACTGTTAGCCTCAGCTTTGGGGCTTTGCAGGTGCCTCGTTCACTTGCACAGCCTCGCCCTTGCAAGCCCAAGCCCTGCTGCCACGAGAAGGCGATTCCCAAAGCCAGCCTGTTGGCTTGATGTCGGGCTGAGGTGCCAGGTGCCAAGAGCTCGGAGAACGAAAGGCTGGTCAAGCCTTCGTGCAACAGCATGTGCCCGATGACACATGACGCAAGTATCTTGGCTCTTTCCCGGAGATTCGGGGACGCTGATGACATGTGCTGACTGCTTTTGACGGCTTCGTAAAAGGGCCACTCACTCTCCTGAAGCTCCCAGGTCTCGGCACGGGACCGGTGGGCGGGGTCTGCGTGTCTCCCATATGAGCCGTAGGCCTTTCCTCGCAGCTTGCTGTCACCGAAAAGTTGACTCTGACACTGTGAGGGATGTCAGCGTGCAAAGAGGCGCCGAAGGCAGAGAGAGCAGCGTCCGAATGAGCAACGTGGGAGTCGAGTTAATCAGCTGACGCTCGCCAGAAATTACGTTTACAGAGACCAAAGTCACCTCGTGATGTTCGGACGTCTCGGCCTGCCATAATCGCATTTACTGCCCGAATCTGCCCGAGATCGTAGCAGCTGCTGCGTTCCAGTCTTTCAGGACAACCCTTACAGGCTCTGCAGCCCAGCAGCTGAGACTGCGAAGCGCTTGGGCAACTAGGATAGCTAGGATCGCTGGGCCAGGGTCACTCCTGCAGTCCTGCAGCCCCTTGACAGTCGCGTGGCGGGCGGTGTGAGGCATGGCACCGCGCCGTGACTGCCATGGCCAACCACCCCAACCTTGCACAAGTCCTTTAGGGCATTCTTGCTTAGATTGTTAGGGCAGGACTATCGGGCAAGGTTGCGGCTGCGGCCATCAAAATCATGCTTCGACGCCACAGGTCGTGACTTTCCTGTCAACTGCCGGGGCGAGATCCCGCCTGTCGCTTTGCAGCCGCATTGCGTGAGAGTCCCTTCAGCACGTGGTAAGAGTATCCTGCCTGGCCGAAGAGTGCCCAAACTCTGCATCACCAAGCCACCAAGTTCTTAGCAACCACATGCTGTGCAGTTCCAGATGCTGGTAACCCTGCATCATCGGCCACGCGTAGGCTCTCTTCGTTTCTGTTGAAGATGATGGCATGTCTCATCGCCAGAGCTGCCTGGGACCTAGCGCCATCTGTCTGCTGCCTTGGTGCCTTTGCATCGGCACGTGCGAAGCGTGCGAAGCTCGAAAGCCTGGCCTGCAAGGCCTCCCGCACCTCTTAACCGACGTTTCCACGAAACCGGGGAGTTTCCAAGCCGAAGCTGTATGCAGTGGGATGTGCCACCGGCTGACGGAGTTCCAGCGGAAAGATTGGACGGTCCATTCGACGAAACCTGCACAAGCCTTTGTGCAGCGTTACAGAAGACCTCGTCCGATGTGGCGACCAGACCTGGATGCCAGGGCCGTTACTAAGCGGTCAAAGGGCCGCTTCGGTGGAGGTCGCGGCCCTGCAAGGGTCAGCTGTAGCCCACCACTTGGCCGCCTGCTTTGTGTTAATTGCGTGGTGCCAGCTGTATCACACGTATCACGGAGCGAGTCTCGGAAAAGGCCGAGTCATCAGCGGCCATAGTTTTTGCTGCAGCAGAAGCCGGCAACCTTGCGTCATCAGCCGTCACATGTGAACTTTGTCCGTATTTGTCCAGGTAATTGCTCGCGTAACTTGTGACGGCCAGATAGGCGGTTTCGCGGAGCCCTGCGTCATCTCCGCATGCAGCCTGGGCACTCTTGCTCGGACGGCAGGCGTGACGAGCTGACTCGTTTCAATGACCACCGGCCTCGTGTCACAAGCAGCCGGGCACTGGCTGCGAAGCCGTCCATGGAGCGTCCGTCTTGATGGTACAGGTTGGGATGTGTCCTGAGTTCTGCCGCTGAGCCATATTCAGTCCAGCTTAGAAGGCTTAGCAGGGATCCGTCTACACACAATTTGTTCTTGAGTCGCTGACTGTTGTAAACCAGGTGTTTCGTGGGTGCAAGAATAAGCGCCCATCCAGGCTCACCTGTTCCCGCAAAGGAGCACTTCGTGCGTCGAGGGGCATGGTTGCCCAGCAGCAGGCTCTCAGCTGGGCATGCCAGGCTGAGAAAACCAAGAAGGCATCATGCCGACCAGGGTTTGTGACCACAGTAGTCGGAGTGGCTAGATCGGAAGACTCTGCTTTGGTCAGTCCCGACAGGGATGAGGTTTTCGTTAGGTTCCCTCGACGAAGCAATGTAAGTACTTTGGGGGTTTGCGATGCCAACCCGGCCACCGTCAGATAAGGAAATAACAGCGGGGCATCCCATACCTTCTCTACTATACATCAGGGGGTTAGTTCCCTCTCTGCTTCTTGAGGCTTGTGCCCGCGTCCCCTGCAGTCCTTCATGGTGGCGGCTTGGGCTACGCATGATGCCAGCAGCCTGCAGTAGCCCAGCAGACCAGAAGCAGCCGATCTGGCAATATGCACGAAAGGCTTAGCAGGCTCTGTAGAACAGTTGCTGAGGCGTAATTTTGCAAGAGATCACCCTCAGATTCGTGCTTGGCGGAAGCCCCCATCAGTGCTTGATGTCATCTGTGCCTTCGCAGGAGCAGCACGTGCGCCGAGAGGCATGCTTGTCCAGCAGCCGAGCCAGACTGTGAAAGCGAGGGCCACCGCAACAGTCGGAGTGGCTAGATCGGAAGACTCTTCTTTGCTCAATCTCGACAGGGATAAGGTCTTCGTTAGTTTCCATCGACTAAGCCCTGTGAGTATGTGATCTGGGATGGCGAACCTTGCCAGCTGCGGATATGGATCGTGCATCCAAACTAGCCTTTTCTACTTGTTAAGGCTTGTGCCCGCGTCCCCTGCAGTCCTTCATGGTGGTGGCTTGTGCAACGTACGATGCAAGTAGCCTGCAGAATCCCAGCAGACCAGAAGCAGCCGATCCGGCAACATCCACGAAAGGCTTAGCAGGCTCTGTAGACCAGTTGCTGAGGTGTAATTTTGCAAGAGATCACCCTCAGATTCGTGCTTGGCGGAAGCCCCCATCAGTGCTTGACGTCATCTGTGCTTTCGCAGGAGCAGCACGTGCGCCGAGAGGCATGCTTGTCCAGCACCAGAGCATGGAGCCTGTCAACTTGGCGTGCCAGACTGTGACACCGAGTTCAAGCTCGCAGCAGCCGTAGTGCTTGCGGTGTCGGCCTGGGAAGACTCAACCTTCTTGTGTCAAGCAAGCATTTGGCATCGCCTTGGGCCATTTGCAACAGCCCCCCAGCGGGATGACAGGCATTCTGTTTGCGGCAGCGAAGCAGACCTGAAAACACGCGTCGTGGTTCTCTCGGCTCCGGCCAGGCAGTCATTGGAGGCTCCTCTCGGCGTGACCCTCGTCGGCAGACAGCCCCTTCTTTGAGAAAGCAGACGGGCACTTCGCATCTCTGCCTCCTCTCAGTCTCTCAACTTCGCCGTCGTCCTACCGCGATGCTGCAAGCACTTCCCAGGACTCATTGAAGAGACAGCGACTCCCGTTTCGAAAGCATGAAGGGCATCGCCTCCTGCGCATCTTCCCCACTGCACATCCGTTCAGAAGCTTCCATACAAAGCACTTCAATGAAAGCGGTGCCGTAGCTGGCGTGCCGAGGTACTGCAGCTGCAGCTTCGAGCGTGCATGGCAGAAGGGTGCAGGTCCTTCTTTGAGCTAGCGGCCTCCGGGATTTCCCGGTGGAGAGCACGCATAAACATCGGTTTCTCGCGGAAGTTGCAGAATCCGCTCCTGCTTATTCCAAAGCGACTGCAGCGTTGCGTATCGCGGTTTCAGCAACATACTCGTCAGTTTAGGGACGGATGGTCGACGGTGCGCTTGCGCTCCGCAGGCCGCCACGCTGGCAGTTTTTCGAAGACCGGTTGCCGTGCGGGCATGCGTTCGGAGACATCGTGCCCTGCATGAGTATGCTGGTCCGCAGCAGCATCTGAACAGGTTGGATGTGTAGCCGAAATCTTGTGTTGCAAGCGGTGTGGCTATGCTGATGAGGGGGCAGCAGCAGGCTCAACAGCACAGACTCTACGTCGTGATGTGATTTTGCAATGTGCCGTGCCCAACGTCTTGTGAGAGTGCAGTTCAGAATTGTTCGAACATGTCGTCACGCACTCGATGGATTTCATTCGTTGGCCAAGCCCGAGAAAGCAATTCGCGGCTAGCAGCGCCATCCGGGGTTCTCTGAGTCTGAGTCTGAACAAGCATCGGCGCCGTGTGCACGCAAAGAGTTTGGCTGCTAGTGTGCTTTGGCTTTGTCTCGGTAAAGATATATGCACATGTCCTGCAGGTTCATGGCGAGTGCACCAGCGCATCCTGCGCACTAATTAGTTAACGTCCGGGGAATGTCTGGCGCTGCCGAAATCTGAAAGCGTAAGCTCGATCCGACGTCGGGAGAAGGGATGCTGCACTCGAGTGGCAGCTCCCCACCGCGTTCTGCCGTGCAGGCTGGAGCAGGGTCCTTCCAAGAAGCCTAAAGTGCCTGGCGTCTGGAATAGTTGCACTCGCAGGATGCGGGACTTGTGAAACTCCTCCATGTGGACACGGCGTCAAGCAAGCTTTTCGGGAAGGCGGTGCTGCAGTGCGTGAGCTGCTGCCGACCGGAGAGGCCCAAGTACCTCTTCCAGAGACGGGCACCGAGACGGATGATTCGGGTCTCCTCCGGCTCTCCTCGGCGGCGTGCAAGCTTTGGCCCCGGGTCTCGGACATAAAGTCAGCCGGGATGCCGGACCGCGTACGTCGCTCTGACGCACCGTAAGACGCTCTAGTACCGGGGCTCTGACAGCTTGGAGGCTTTCAGGGTCTCCGGTGAGGTCATGTCGCGGTGCTCAAATCACCTGACCGGCCAAGACACTTCGCTTTGTCAAGAGCTGTACAGCCCGAGCCATGTGATGAATTGAGCCACATGTGTTCTGCAAGAGACTTGCAGAATGATGGAGTCGACCTTAATGACCACTTGAGCACCGAATGCCAACCTTTCTGGGCTTTCACAGTCCATTCGAGCTTGAGGAGATGCAGCTTGGGATTTGCATCCAGCTGCCATGTCATAGTCACGAAGCAGCAGAATCGCTCACATCTGCAGCCGGAGCCAGGCGGGGAGGATGCCCCTGCATGTTGCATGTCGACACTTTTGAGGTGAGTTGAGGGTTTTAGCAGCTGCTGCGTCACCCAAGTCTACACATAGATCATAATAACATCTGTGTGCGGCAAGCCACTTTCGTTCAGATTGAGTTTGCGGTCCCCCAGGCGACAAGACAGTGTGTCACCCTGCAGGCACTCGTGATAGTTACCCTCAGCTTCGACACCTTCGATGCAATTTCCATCCAGAGCTGAACAAGGAATCCCTGTTGGATGACTGGTTGTTCCAATCCGGTGCAGACAGTGAGATCCTGCATGGCTCGTTTCTGGCACACTGGTGCCCTGCCAATGCTACACAGCCGAGAAGCGCAAACGACGTGCGGCTGTTGCCTTTCCATCCTTACCTGGACAGTTCCGTCCCTCTGAGGGCAGTTCGATGTTGACGAACACGGAACGCCAGAATCGCTCACATCTCAAGCTCGAGGCGGGCATGGCGGGTACCGCTGCAAGTTGCGTGTCGACACTGTTGCTAGTGTTTTGAGGGTTTTCGTAACCGCCGTGTCGCCGAAGTCTGCACGCATGGCTTAGCATCTGTGTGCGACATTCCAAAGTCAAAGTGGTGGAGTGCTTTCTCTTGACCCGTCTTCCCACGAGGAGGCTCGAAAAGCCTGCTGGAAGCGTTTGCATTCAGTGTGCACTGCACAAGGCGGCAAGACTGCATGTCACCCGAAAGGCAACGCAGTGGCCGCCCAGGCTACCACCAATCAATTGCCTGCAGTGCCAGGTGACCAGCACGATCTTCAAGCGGTAGGAGATGCATGCAGTTCAAGGTGAGGCGCCGAAAGTGCCGCCGCAGAAGGCCGCGGGTGTCGCTTTTGGCGCATCAACCGCACATAGAAGCTCCGAGCTCGAGGGAATCGGAATGGGGTTCGCAAGCAACTCGGCCCTTGCTCCTTGGGCATGCCATTCTACGGGACACCTCTGCCAATTTTACCATGCGTCATATTCGCCCCGCAGCGCTGCGAGCATTCTTGCATGGTGCAGGCATGAGGCGCACCGGATCCTGTCAGCCAGCAGTGCTGGGCAGGCAAAGGTTCGAAGGATGTGACGGTATGCGCTTCACAGCCGAAAACATATGGTCCATGCAGGTAGAATGGAGACAAAGCGTTAAGCAAAGGTGTAGCTGACATTGCGTGGCGTCGTTGGTACATGTTGCCTACCGTGCCTCTCGCATGTAGTGTGAATTAGGCTTCTCCAGGTTCCTGACGTACTGTCCCCTCTCGTCCGTCCTCTCAAGTTTCGGTTTTGCCGAGCATGTGTTCGTGCGTGTGAACGTATGGGGAAAACATGTACACGCATGTATATGAGGCAATGTGCTGTTTCTTGGCAGGGCTGCCTCGTGCGATGCTGCCGTCCCGACGAATCATCTGCACACAGCGACAACGACATGCTGGCTCGGCTCAAGGTGGCTGTTCCACGTAGCGGTTTGTGTTTTATGAGTGCTGGGCATTGAAATGAGCGGCTCCGTGCAGCAGGCCGCGGGACCATGCAGAACCTCATGTCCTGATGATCCTCGACAGATCACAGTATGTTTTTTCAGAGTCCTGTAGACTTCAGGCCCGGAGGCCCAAGAAGCTCTAAAAAAGCATTTGTATGAGAAGCATACCCAAGCCCGCCAGCTTCCGGCAAAGCCGCGTTGCTTGTCCCTGGGCTGTTGCATTTCCCAAAAGCCATCAAGCACTCACGGCCTCTTCAGGAAAACAGGGTGCACAAGGTTGAATGCTTGCAGGTTGTGAGTTGCGGAGCGGTTTCCCAATCGAAGGCATGGGTTTGCTGCTAGAAGGCTCCAAATCGGATGGCGTTCCGGAGCCGACGCATCGTCGATGCCTATCCAAAGCCTTCGAAAGCTCAACGTGTGGATAATCGGCGTTGGGTTTGGGATCCTTGACCCTGAAAGCTTCAATTCTAAAGCTTGGATCGCCCATGCCGACACCAGTATCTCATAAACCCCAAAACCCTACGCCACGAAGCCCGAAACTCTACATACGCTCTAGACTCTAAGCTCCCAGCTCGTTCACCGTGTCCATGGCAGGTCGTCGTTGTTCGTCCCGCATCGATGCAAAGACCCGGAGGCACAAAGGGCAGGGGTTTGGGGATTTTCGGGTTTGCGGTTTTCCCGCAGTAGAGTTTTAGGTTGACGGTTTGTTTGGGGTCCGCACAGGGTGGTCTTCTGCCGTGCATCCGACGAAACCTTTGCCGGCATTCCTCCAAACCCTCATGAGACCCACATCGGACGCCACGGCCTTCCTTTGATTTGGGATGTCCTTGTCAGTTCCAGCTTCGGGGCGTTTCCTGCTTGAGGAGTCGTGTGAGCTAGCACCGTGCTTGGCAGACCTCTTGCTGGGATAGTTGGCCTGTTGCGGTATTTCGGGACTTCGGATTCTCACGTGCAGCGCTTGAACCTCACTTCCCGACAGCTGTGCCAGTTGCCATTCAACGGAGGATAGAAGGCACTCTTTGCAGAGCTGTCAAGCCTATAGCTTCGAAGGTTTGTCGGAGGGGCCGCATGTATTTGGGCGTCTCTGAGACTGGCAGGTTCTGCACGTACACGCAAGACTCAGGCCCTGATCAAACGACGAACCCCAAAACCCCACACCCACGAACCCCAAAACCCCACACTCACGAAGCCCGAAACTCCACACAACCCGCAATCCTGCAGCTCCCTTATCCCAGGCCATCGTTCTGAGTTCCGGATGGCTTCATGCAAAGACCCGAAGGCACAAGGGTTTGGGAGGGTTGGGAGATTTTCGGGTGTGCAGATTAACTGGTTTGAGAGTTTTGGGTTGCCGTTTTGCTTGGGATTTAGGGGTGTTGCCGGCAGCGGACCCTGGTCCTCCCAAACACTCAAACACTCACGGGACCTCAAAGACGCAACATGCGACGCCACGGCTTTGTGCTCTTTGCTGGTTCGAGTTTCAGGAGGTGTCGGGCTTGAGGGCTCGTCGCTAGCGGTCATGGTGGTAGACATCTTGCGGTGATGGTTAGCCTGTTGCAGTATCTTGGGACTTCAGAGCTTCACAGCGTGCAGCACTCGGTGCTCAGCCAGGTGACAATAAAGCCCCGAAGGTTGGTGGGAGGCTTCGCATATTCAGTTTTCAGGGGGCCCTGGGCATCTCTACGTACGAAGCTACCCTTACTTAAAGCCCGGACTTCGACAGTAGCAAGTCTGAAGGACACGTGCAGGGGTGGGGGGGGATAGCTTTAAAGAGCCATGAGCAGAATCCTCATGGCTCAAAGTCATGAAAGTCACCTTCAAGAGTAAATTATGAGCTGAGGTCACCCAGATGCTGGGCGGTTGATGCTCGTTTCCGGTCCCCTTCTGCAACGGTTGACAGCTGCCCGATAGACTTCGAAGGACAACCCTGGCCCTGGCCGACTGCACCGCAGTGTCGGTGCATGCCTGGTGCAGCCAGCGCCAGCGGCGCCAGCTCCAAACCCCGTGTAACAGGCTGCACGCAAACACTCCCGGTCAGCTCGGCAATCGGCATCGCGACTTTCGGAGGAAGCTATTGCTGCCAGCGCTTCGATGGCGCTGCATGCACTGCATGTGCTGGTGAGCCCTTTCCCTCCACAAGAGCTGCTTGCATCGGATCTCGCAGCACTGGGCCAGCATTGCTGGAGCTTGCAGAGGATTCGACCTCAGTGAAGGCCTGCGGCACTTGGCCACGTAGCTCCACGTTGCGTCCGCATGTCTGCAGAAGTGCACAGACTGGGAGTGCGGCTGCTTTGCTCGCGAGGGAGCTCCGGACGTGTGGCAGAGTGTCATTCTCAAGTTCCGCAACTGGCAAATATTGGCGGCTGCACTCATCTGTACTGCTTCTGCCGGCCACGTGCATTCAAGACACGCGCAGGCCGAGATGACCATGGCTTCGAGCATGCTTTCAGGGCAGGCGCAGAGTAACCTAGCCTGCGCGACTTGGCTTCTGGCATGATCCGGCTGTGCCATGCAGCCAGCAGTGCGCTCCACAAGACGCTCCGAGCCCGTGGCAGCTTCGGTTGACCTTTGGCATCGCTGGGACACTGCGGCGGCTGTGTGTCGAGACTTGTGAGCCACTCTGTAGCGTGCCCTCCAGCTCCTCGGCTCTTTAGGGCCTTTTGAGTTCGCGCACCCACTGTCCCGGCAAGTGCCCGCCTACTTTCAGCAGCAAGACCGAACGTAACCGCCGGGGCAGTGCAGGCAGCAGGACAGTCTTTCCGATGCTTTGTGCACCCATATCTGCAGCTGCTGCGCGGCGCTGTTTGTGCACCTGCTGTTGTGGCAGTCATACAGCATCCCGAGATCAACCGTTGCTGCCCAAACAGCGTTTGCACCAAGAGCCCCGTGCAGAACCTCGGTGCAACAAATGAGTTAAGTCGATATTGCAGAGAGAGATCACTGTGTCGTTGATGAATGCCAGGAGAGCTCGCCTTAGCACAGGGCACGTGTCTTGTCCAGGACTGGCTATGAACGTCCTGCACAAACCTCCAGTGAGACACTCTTGTGCTCGCTTTGCATAAGCCTTCTATGCGATTTTCAACCAATGGGCTGCAGGCACTTACGCCAGTCGCCCTGGGACTTGTGTTTTGCGCCTATACCTGTCCCTATGTTACGATATGCGACGAAGTTCGCAGCGTCATGGAGATGCCTTGGGCTCATGCACGCACTGCCTTGCGGTGCCCGAACAAGCACTCCGCCTGCATGTACATGTTCGCAGAAATTCTCACGAAGGCTTCAGTTCGCGTGTTATACGGCACTCACGTCAGAGCTTATCCAGGAACTCGCACAGCATGATCGATCTGGAGAGGCGAGTCCTTCCTTGAACGGGCAACCTGCAATGATACCGCAACCTTTGCTAGCAAGCTTTTGGTCAAAATCTCCAGCTCAGTCTCGCCTTGCAGCTCGGAAGCAGTCTCGCTGTCGTCTTCTACCATCCTTGCGTTTCGATGCGTTTTGCCAGATTGCCGCACACCCTTCCACGAATGTCTCACGTCTGATTCACTTTCACCATCTTTCACCCAATGGTAGTGCTGCTGGGACGGGTTGGTTCACGAGAACATTTCGTCCGATTGAACACGATCGCGAGCTCAGTGTTTCAGAGTGGTGTGTCTTAGGGTTGCAGTGTGATGCTCCATGGAGCACTTGATAGGCAAAGGTACACCATTGTCAGCCGGATGCCTCTTCAGAGAGTTCGCAGCGAAGGAGGGTCCGTGTTGATAAACCGAAGTTTCCTGACTCGCCCTGTCAAAGTCCCCTGCGTCCCGATACATTCTGCATGTGCTTGGAGATTTTTGCGAGGCTTGGGGAATCTCTCATGCTCAGAGCGAGGGGCTCATGTGACGCCCGGCACCTCCCCCTCGCTCGGAGCGTGGCCTGTGTACGCGTGTGGTCGCCACTAAATGCCTTCTGAAAGCCTCGCTACTTTCGCTCGTATTCGGAGTCGCCTGGCCATATTATCGAAGCCCTGCCGTGGGACGCCGTCTCTCATGCGCAGCCTCCACGGCAAGCCTGTTTAGTTCAGCTCTTCTGCAGCGCCTCGTGCTCGAGCTCAGAGCACTCAATGTTAGGCCCGAGTGCCTTTGGCAGAGCCACGGTCAGCAGCTGAAGGGAACGATGCCCTGCCGCGATGAGGTGCTCAATGTGTTGCTGACCTGATGAGGGCCTGGAGTGCGTCCAAAGGGTCTTGCATTCTCTGCAGGTGGGCGGTTCCATGTGACTGGATCAAAGGGTGCCGGTTGCATCAGCGATCCTGCTAATCGGCTAATCGGCTTCAGCTTCCAAGCTCAGGCTGCCTGGCTGCTAGATGTGGTTTCCTGCAAGTTCTGGCGGAAGCAGCGCGGTTCGCCGTTACGTATGTCTATACAGGTGGCTTCCTTCCTGCCAGCTTCCCCCGCTCGTGCCCCAGCAGATTGTTGAAGGACCAGATGTGGCGGGGATCGTCGAACATGGAGGCTCTGCCTGTTGCTCTTCACGCGAAAGCATCACGGCTCCACATGTCTCCGCGCCCATCCTGCCATGCCTCGCTATGCTTGGATGCAGAGCTGTGCAAAGGCCCGGAACTGCAGGAGTCTTTCGCTTGCAGATCAGGTTTGACCAAGACAAAGCTTATACTCCTGTCAATCCGGGGCGGAGTAGAGAAGTTGTGCAATTTTGTCACGCACCGTTATATAGATCTAGAAGGGCGCTGCATCTCACTGGATGCTTTGCGGCGTGCTGTTTTTGCTCAGGCTTCCCCATGACTTCTGACAGCCAGTTCGTGTGCTCTCCCGAGCCTTGAGGAACTTCAGCTGCAGGATGCCTTACAGTCCCAACGTCAGAGCGAACGCGCAGCCACTAGCTGTCGAGAAAGTCTTTCTGCACTCACGGAGTTTGCTGTGGTACTCACTTTTCAGTTGCTTGCGGCTGCCCAAAGATGCTCAGTCGACGTGTGGGGCCAGCGTAGTCGCTCAGAGCTGAGCCCGGTGTGTTGGTCTCGGGAACGACTCCGAATGCGCTCGTCGTAGCTTTCGCCCATCTGCCGTGCTGAACTCCCTCCGCACGAGTCCACAGAGGCACGAGGCAATCGCGATGTTGCCCAGTGCCCAGGCTGACCGTGCCTTGCACCCTTGCACCACGGCCAGCTTCCGCAGCAAGGCAGCGCTGGAGTCCCGGCGGGGCTGACACTGCCAGAGGAGGCTACATATGCCACAGTGAGAACTTCGGATTAGTAAGTGAGTTGCTCACGCTTGACGGCTGTCCTGATGCATCCTTTTGTTAGCTAGATCTGCTATGTCTGCTATGTGGGCTGAGCGTAGCCTGTAGCCTGGTTGACTCGGGCTAGGAACTGTTTGCTGGCAGTCGCCGTGGTCTGCTGGAAAAGAGGCTGTTTTGGGAGCAGCTGTGCACGTGATTGCACAAGTTCACAGACCCGCTATCGTCGTCGTGTTGTGGGCGTCCTCTTCACCATGAAAGTCTCATGACAGCCTCCCGCCGCGAGATCGAACAAGCTCGTCTAGCTGCGTAGAGTGTCTATAGGTCCTCTACCTCACCTGGCACCGTTTCGTGCTTGACCTTGCACTTCAATTTCATTCAGAGGGGCTCAACATGGAGGCCGCGACTTGCACGTAGACAGCAGTCGGAAGGTTGTAGAGCTTTGGTGGTGCACCTAGCAGGAGGCCGCCGTCTCCACAAGTGATCGCATGGCCCTGTCACGTGCTCGGCTGCTTGTCGGTTTGATGTGGGCCTGGAGCGCACGCCGAGTTTCTCGTGCAGGGCCTTGGCGTCGGCCACATGCCATCAAGACCCGCTAGTGCCAGAATTCAAAGTGGCTCCAGCTTCCTTGGCAAGCTTGCGGTGTGTTCCGTGACAGCCCAAGATACATCGCTGAATACCGGACACCTGTTCAAAGAGTTTGCAGCAAGAGACCGTCCGTGCCTGAAGTACTTTGGCATTGGTGAAAGGGGATCACGTGCTCAGTTGGTTAATGATTTGCTTGTCCGGAATGCACGGCAGATTTCTTGCAGGCTCGGCAGGTGGACGATTCCATGAACGAAGGCTGCCGTGCGCATCAGCGATCGTACTAACAGGTTTCGGTTTCGAACGTCAGGCTGCGTGGCTGCTGGATGTGGTCTCTTGCCGGTTCTGGCGGAAGCAGCGCGGTTCGCCATTTGGTGTTTCTACTGGTGGCTTCCTTCTTGGCAGCTTCCCCCGCTCTTGCCCCAGCAGATTGGTGAAGGGTCGAAAATGAGGTCCACTTGTTGCTCTTTACAGAAGAGCTTCGCAGCTCCTCATGTCTCCGCGCCCATCCTTTCATGCCTCGCCGGTATGCTTGGATGGAGAGCTCCTGCGCACAGGCCCAGGATGCACAACTCAGGTCCTGTGTGTGTAAAGGATCACGTTGAACCAACCTGGCTCTCCATGGAGTACACGTTTCCGCATTCCCCTTTTAAACCAGTCGTGTATTCCTCTTGGCACAGACCGGTATGCAGCCAAGTATTTGTTGGGCAGTCCTGCGGTCTGTGGATGGACTTACGATGGGACCTGTCCTCCCTTGTTCTTACCCTGGCTGCTGCCCAAAGTGGAGGGATAGCAGCCGACGGCTCCATGATTCAATTCTCAGTATCCCTGTTGAACTATTGAAACCGAGCGACAGGGCTTGGAAGCTGTTCGTCGGACGCAAGGGATCGTACGACCCGACTGGTGCTTGAAGTCTACAGGTTGCCGGCACTGTGACAGCTGGCTTGAGCGCTCTCGTAGCATGTCACGAATCAGCTTGGCGCTGACTTCGGACACCCATTGTGTAGACACGCTATGAGCTGGTTGTGGCACCCTGCTTCAGTGCAAGTGTAGCGGCCTGTGAGAGAAGGCAGCCAATGGATGTCCAGAAACCAGGCACGTGCCTTCAGTGCGTTCTGCACGCACATACAGGTCCGCGGTACGCACTTTTCACTTGCCCGCGCCTGCCCAGAGATGTTCAGCGAACGTGTGGGGCCAGCGGAGTTGCTCAGAGCTGAGCCCGGTGTGTCGGCCTCGGGCACGACGGCTGCAATCGCCGAAAGTGTCGCACGCGCCCTTGGCACGAGTCCACGGATTCGCCAGGCAGTCGCGATGTTGCTTGGCTTGAAGGCTCGCGCCCGTGATCTGGGCTGCACAGGCCAAGAGTGCCGGCAGTGGCGCCCAGCCAAGTGTGGTCAGTCTGGCGGTGGGGAGGGAGGCAGCCATGAGCTTCTGTTCGGTGCATATTCTTTGCTGATGTTTGACGTCTTTTCTGACGCACCCTGCTACTAGCTGCAACTTTCGAAGCAGCTTTGGACTCGTGCCCATGTGCTGGGTTTGACAGCCAGGAGCTGCTGCAAACGGTTCATGCGCATCGGTTGGACCACGGGCCTGTGGCTCTCATGGTGAGTGGCTGAGTCCTTACTTAAGTCAATTTCCCAGCAAGGCAACACTGGATCCGTGCCTGTCTGCTGGGCTTGACAGCCGAGCATCAGAGCAATGCAGCCGGGGTTGGAAAACCTGCGGTCCCGCGCATGAAGGCAACAGTTAGTTTTTTTTTCCCACGCTTGAGGGCGGTCCTGATGCGCCCTTATCTTGACTACATCAGCCAGCTGCCCTGAGCGAAGAGCCCATGCTCTTGAACAAGTTGCCTAGTTGAGTTGGGCTCGGACCGAGGCGAGGGTGCGCCGCTTAGCCCTGCCCGTTGCTGTTCTGCGTGGGACCAGAGCCTTCGCAGCGAGCAGAAGTGCAAATGTGCGTGCATCTGCACGCCTTTGGTGCTGCGGTTGTGCGGCGGAGCACCGCTTCAATCATATACGACAATACGTGCGATGGCACGTTCGTCTGTCCGTGGTAGAGTCTCTTGGGGTCCTACGCTTCAGCCGGCGGCCGTCTCGTGCTCTGATTTCACAGAGCGACATTTTTTACCCAGGGCTCCCAGAGGCATTGGGATACGTGCTTGGGCATGCAGCGAGATGGCCGGACCAGCTTTCGCATACTTTCGGAGCTCCAGTCGTTTGATTGCACACCCAGATGGACACCGATGCAGCCGGGGGCTCCAGAAGCTCAACGAAAGGATCGCCTGGCCTTGCCACAAGCAGGCGCTCAGCTGGTTGCTGGTTTGATGAGGGCCTGGACGGTGCGCCGGGCTTCCTGCGTACTTGCTAGGAGAACTACACGACATGCGTACAGCGCCGAGTGCCGGTCTTTGTCAACGATCCCTCCACGAACTGGTTTCGGCTTGGACCGTCAAGTTGCCTGGCTGCTAGATGCGGCCTCTCGCCAGGTCTGGCGGCGATTGCAGTTGGGTTCGCGCTTTCATTGTGGCACCCTTCTTGGCAGCTTCCTGCGTCCGCTGAAGGATCAGATCTTGCGGAGACCAGCGAACATGGGGCTCTTCTCTGCCTGCCTCTCTCACGAGAGCTGTGCAGCTCCACACGAATCCGCGTTTTACCGCTCATCGCCATGTGCCGATGGAGAGCTACTGTGCGAAAGAAAGGAATGAACACTGGACAGCTGTTGCTGGCAAAGTCTGTTGTTGTATTCCAGCTGCCTTGGTCGCAGGTTAGATCGCAGCACATCCGAGCATGTGCACGCGTGTCAGCTGGACTGCGTCTCAGGGCCTGTGCGTCGCGTTGTTCTTGCACCTGCTTCCGTTTGAGTTCTGACAGCCAGTTCGTAGAATCTCTGTGGATGCTGCAGGGTTGGAAACCAAGTTTAGGCGCACTTCCCCTTAGTGACAATGTAGCAGCCTGCGCGACAAGTTCGACGGCAGCCGAATCACTGGCCCCGGCCGTCTCCAGGTGAAGTTTGGATACACCTGGCTGTGGAGAAACCGACTGCATGCTTTCGGCACGCACTGAAGCCCCTGCATGTCCGTCTCTGGCGCTCGGAGCTGCCTCAAGATTCTGGCAGAACGCGTGGAGCCAGCATGGTTGCCCAGTGCTGAGTGCGGGGTGCAGACCGAGTGCAGGACTCTGGCCGTGCCAATTGTAGCTTTCACTGATCTACTGTCCGTGGCACCCCGCGCTCGAGTGCAACGATGCACCGAGCCGTCGCGAAGTTGCTTGGTCTGCATGGGCGTTGCACTGCGACCCGCTTCTTCAGCAAGTCAGCGCCAGAGTCGTGCCAGCGTGCTGGGCTTCACAGCCAAGAGCGCTAGCAGCGGAAACGAGACCGGCAAGCTTACGGCAAGGATGAAGCCAACCATGTGCATGAATGTACCGGCTGGGCGAGCTGTTGGCCTAGCCTTCATCGCGAGCAGCTCAGTTTTGCTATGACTTAACTGCCTAATGCTTGATAGCGCTCCTGATGTCCGCATATGTCTGCCAGCTGGCATAAGCAAAACACCCCGGTAATGGCGCACGTCGCCGAGTTGAGTTGGACTGGGACCGAACTTTGTGTGCCGTGCCTTTCGCCGCATGTCGGTGTTGTCTGTTGGGACAGAAGCTTTCCGGCGAGCAGCAGTGCACATGCTTGGCCACATGCTTGCACATGCTCCTGCAGCTGCGGCCTCGCTGCCGGGTACCCTCTCAC
Source organism: Symbiodinium sp. CCMP2592 (assembly GCA_905221615.1). Lineage (NCBI taxonomy): Eukaryota > Dinophyceae > Suessiales > Symbiodiniaceae > Symbiodinium > Symbiodinium sp. CCMP2592. The sequence goes on from CAJNDT010000333.1 coordinate 134,566, forward strand.
TCTCAATCATCCGTTGCAAGCTGTGCGATGGCAAGTTCGTCTGTCCGCGTAGCCGCGTAGCATGTCTAAGTCCTTCGTTTGATTTCAACTAGGAGCCGTCTGCTTGATCTCGCGTTTCAAACTCAGGCCCGGGTGGAGTTGTCGTCCAAGGCTGCGAGTGACATTTCGGCCTGGCAGAGCGCATGCGGCGCATGCAGAGTCACATGCAGCATGTCGTGAGCAGATTTGCGAGCTTTCAGAAGGCATCCGGCTGCCTTTTCCAGTATCCCACACCCAAATCAGCACTTTTCCAGCAATGCTGCGCCCATCGGGAGATCAATGCAGTCTGGCGCTCCAGAAGCTGAAGGGAGTCGAGTGGTCTTGCCACAGTCACGCGCTCAGCTGGTTGTTGACGTGATGAGGGCCTGGACTGCACGCCACGTTTCTTGTGCGCTCGGCAGGAGCACGGCTTTTGCATGGCTGGAACACAGGGCGCTGGTTGCACTAACGATCCCGCAACCAGAGAGGTGTGTTCCGTGATAGCCCAAGATACATCGCTGTATGCCGGACACCTGTTCAAAGAGTTTGCAGCGAGAGACCGTCCGTGCCGATGAAGTACTTTGGCATTGGTGAAAGGGGATCACGTGCTCAGTTGGTTAATGATTTGCTTGTCCGGAATGCGCGGCAGATTTCTTGCAGGCTCGGCAGGTGGACGATTCCATGAACGAAGGCTGCCGTGCGCATCAGCGATCGTACTAACCGGTTTCGGTTTCGAACGTCAGGCTGCGTGGCTGCTGGATGTGGTCTCTTGCCGGTTCTGGCGGAAGCAGCGCGGTTCGCCATTTGGTGTTTCTACTGGTGGCTTCCTTCTTGGCAGCTTCCCCCGCTCTTGCCCCAGCAGATTGGTGAAGGGTCGAAAATGAGGTCCACTTGTTGCTCTTTACAGAAGAGCTTCGCAGCTCCTCATGCCTCCGCGCCCATCCTTTCATGCCTCGCCGGTATGCTTGGATGGAGAGCTCCTGTACGCAGGCCCGGAATAAGCCACACCAGCCTTGCATTTGCAGATCTGGGTTGGTCTAAGACAAAGCTTATACTCCTGTCAACCCAGGGCGGAGTTGAGCCGAAGATGTGCAATTTCGTCACGGCCCGCACGATCTCATTTAAGGCTGTGCGGCATGCTGTTCTTGCTCGCGCTTCCCCGTGACTTCTGACAGCCAGCACGTATGCTCTCCAGACATGCTGGAAAATTGGCTACCAGCTTTGGAGAACTTCAACTGCACGACACCTTACAGTGCCAATGTAGCAGCCAGAGCGAGAACGAAGCCACTGGCTGTCGAGAAAGCCGGCAGGTGCCTCCTGCAGGCCCAGAACGTCCTGCGGTACGCACTTTTCACTTGCTCGCGCCTGCCCACAGATGTTCAGCAAATATGCGGAGCAAGCGGAGTTGAGCAGGGCGCGGTGCGTCAGCCTCGGGCACGACTCCGGCTGCGATCGTCGTAATGGCGCCCCTCACACGAGTCCACAGATATACCAGGCCGTCACGACGTTGCTTGGCTTGAATGCAGTACTGGACTCGCGCCGGTGATCTGGGCTTCACAAGTCAAGAGGGCCGGCAGTAGCACATGCACCTAGCCAAGTGTCGTGGTCGTGGGGAGGGAGCCAGTCACGTGCGTGAGTTTGAAAGCGAGGCTAGGCCGTATAGTGAGCAGTTCGGTGCATCATCCGGTCATTTGATGATGCTTGATGGCTCCTGATACCTCCTGCTGTTAGCTACGGCTGCCAGATGGCTTGGTTGCTGAGCAGCATTGATCTCAGCATTGAGTGGGTTTAATAGCCAGGAGCTGCTGCAAACGGTTCTTGCGCATCGGTTGGACCGCCGCTCGCCTGTAGCTTTCGTCAGCGGCTCAGTCCTTGCTTAAGCCAATTTCCCAGCAAGGCAACGCTAGATGCGTGCTTGACGTCTGCTGGGCCTGAAAGCCAAATTTAATGGCAGCGCGGCGGAGGCGGCGGCAGAAAAATTGCGGTCCTGCGCATGAAGGTAGAAATTAGTTGCTCGTGCTTGACGGGGTTCCTGACGCGCCCTTATCTTAACTACATCTGCCAGCTGGCCTGAATGAACTTGTCCCTGCCCTTGCGCACGTTGCCTGGTTGAGTTGGACTCGGACCGAAGGTAGTGTGCACCTCCTATCCCCGCCTGCTGCTATTCTCTGTTGGGGCAGAAGATTTGAAGTGACCAGAAGTGCAAATGTGCGTCCCGCTGCACGCCACTGGTTTTGTGGTTGCGCTGTGGAGTGCCCTCTCAATCATGCACGACAATCTGTGCGATGGCAACTTCGCCTGTCTGCGTAGAGTGTCTTGGTCTTACATTTCAGCGAGCCGCAGTCTGGTGCTAGGATTGCAGGTGGGAGCGACAGTTTTGGTTCCGAGAGGCACTAAGGTTTGTGCTTGGGCCTGCAAGCAGGTGGCCAGGCCAGCAGCTTTCGGGAGCTTACAGAGCTTCTTTCGCCTGATTGCACACCCAGATGGGGGCCAGAAGCTGCATGACAGGATTACGCGGCCTTGTCATTGTCACGTGCTCAGCCGGCTGCTGATCTGCTGAGGGCCTGGAAAGGACGTCAAGTTTTTGCATGCTCGGCATCAGGGTGATGCGATGTGCTGTGAACGGCTCCAACAATGCGTGCCCGCTGCATCAACGATCCCAGTAACTGGTCTTGGCTTCGAACGTCAGGCTGCCTCGCTGCTGGATCTGGTCTGTTCTGGTGGGGGCAGCAGCGGGGTTGGCCATTCGTCTTGGTATTGGACAGCTACCATCGGCCTTGTCCCGGACTGTTGAAAAGCCAATTCGTGCTGGGATCGTGGAACACGGGACTGTTTTGGCTGCCATCATTTGATGGTTCGTCGCCATGCTTCGATGGAGAGCTGCTGTGCAAAGACCGGGAGTGAGCCACGTGAGTAATTTGGTTAAACGATGATCATGTTGGACTTGGGATAAGGCTGTACTCTTCTCAACCCAGCGCTGCATGCAGCCGAACCTGCACATTTGTCATGCCTCGCTCGATCAAGTAAATGAGTAGATGTGGAAGTTGTCCCGCAAGACGGAAGTTGTCCCAATCCCACTGTGCCCTCAGGAAACGCTGTAAATCCGTGATACCATGTCACATGGGCTGTGTTCTCAGATGGCTTGTGTGGGGCGTGCCCTTAGGGAAAGACGACAAACCGTGAAACAGAAGTTGAGCTCTCTTTGGCGAATCCCAGTGTGGCCCTCACAGGGAACGCTGTAGAACCGTGATACCACGTCGCATGGGCTACGAGGGGAGGATTTAACTCGCATCTCGTGGGCGGCCAACAGTTGAAGATGTTTGAAGATGATTTAGGCCTGTGTTGAGGGTGCTTGGCAGGGGCAATCTCGAGGGTACGGTGGTTTGAAGTCCGAAAAGGGTTTGAGAAGGTGGCCTTTTGACTTGTGGGCTAACAAACACGCACGCTCGTAGCTAACTAGCGCACTTCATCTCGCACGAGACTGTGTGGCGTGGTGTTCTTGCACGTGCCCTGATTTCTGACGGCCAGTGAGCTTTTTTGAAGCTGCACGATACCTTATTGTGCCAATGCGGCAGCCACAGATAAAAAGCAGTGCAATCGTTTGCCTCGTACGTCGCCACCTGAGGTTGTTTTGGCACGTGTCGCCGTCGAGAAGCCAGGTGACTGCCTTTTGCATGCCCAGAACGGTCGGTAACACGCACTTCTCACTTGCTCGCGGCTACTTCTCATTTGTGCGCGGCTGCCCAAAGGGGCCCAAAGATGTTAGTGAGTATGTGAGCCAGTGCAGTGTAGTTGCTATCACCTGAGCATGGTCGGGCCGTGTGCAGGACTCTGGCCGTGATCATTGCAGCTGCCACCGATCTACTGTGCTAGGCAACAGAAGCTCGAGTCCGCTGTTGCACCAGGCAGTCGCGAAGTTGCCTAGGCTGCTTGTAGCTTGCGCTGCGACCGGCTTTTTAGGCAGCGAAGGAGTTGTGCCAATGCAGGGCTTGACAACGCCGGCAGCGGAGGCTTGCGCAGCAAGCTTTCCGCAGGAAAGAAGCCAGTCATCCACATCAAAGCAAGAGAAAGCAAAGCTGATGCGAGCTGAGCAAGCTAACCATCGGGAGGAAGCCAGCCATGCATCCGTGTATCAATGTGATGTGCGACCCAGCCAGTACAGTCTCATCGTGGGTGGGCAACTCACTTGTTTGTATATGTTAGTTCTGGTTTGAGGACATTCCTCACCGTATGCTACCACGCGTCTGAGTCAGGCAGCCTGGCTTGTGTGCGAGTTTCCTGGTTGAGTTAAACTGTGCTGGGCCTCTCGCTGCCCCTTCGTTCCTATTGTCTGTCGGGACGGAAGCTTCCCAGCACTGAGCCGTGCCACAGCACCTGCTCGCTGATGTGCACACCCATGCTACAGTCGCGGTGATACACTGTGCAGGGTGCATTGCATACTGAGCCGGGTGGGATGGCAAGTTCGCCTGTCTGCGTAGCTTGTCTTGGTCATAAGCTTGACTTCAGCCAGGAACCGTCTCGTGCTTGACCTCGGTTGTCACTCGTCCAGGGCTGCGAATGCCATCTTGGCCTGTGTGCGGTGGCCGCGCAGCCAGATCTGCAAGTTGTCTTGAGAAGGTCGCATTGCTTTTCCAGCATGATCCTGCACCCAAGCTGCCGTACCTTGCCAGCACGATGCTGCGCTCATCAGGAGATCGACGCAGCCTCGGGCTCCAGAAGCTGAAGGGAATCGTGTGGTCTTGCCACAATCGCGTGCTCCGTCTGAGGACCCGCGGTGCACACCGAGTTTCACAAGTCATGAGCAGGACCGTCGCGCGCTCCACATGCCTTCAGGGTGAGTGCCAGCTCAAAGTTTCGTTTCCTGGTAAGCTCACAGTGTGGCTTCCTCCGGAGCACGTGCCAGGTCAAGATACACCGCTTTGCAAAGAAGCTCCGAGTTGTAGGCGAGAGTCAGAGTCGGGTCTCGGTGAAGGCCGGCGGAAGCCCAGAAGGCCCAAGCCCAAGACACCTTTTCGGTGGAGTCTGGGATCCTGTGCTCAGCTTCTCGGTTTGAGGAGGGCCTGCGTGCAGTCGTGCCAGCGCACGCCGCCTTCGTTGACCGAAGGCTGACGAGGCCACCGGGTGCCGGTGCTGGTGCTTCGAACGTAAAGCTGCCTGGCTGCTGGATGTGGTCTCTTCAAAGTTCTGGTGGCGGAAGCAGTGGGGTTCGCAGCTTGGTTTTCTCGCTTGTGGCTTCCTTTGCCACTTCCATCGGCCTGTCTCGGCAGACTGTCGCGGTGCCAACTCGTGCGGAGGTGAGCATGGCTTTGCATCCCAGCCAGCGCTCCTCGCCTCCCGTGCGCCTTTCGGCCTGTATGGCTCGTTGCCCGCTGCCATGCTCCGATGGAGAGCTAGCAGCTAGTCTTGACTTAGACTTAGACTTAGTCGTGCATTCGTCGGGACAGAAGGCGAAGCCAGTCTGGCCTCTGGGGCTCTCCTCCTGCCCGCCTGTTTGGGGCCAGCCGCCAAAGAAGGAAGTCTCGTAGACTCAGACTCCAGATATCGGTGCATGTGCAGTGGTGCCCGGTGTGGCCGGCATTATGCCGGTTTGACGATTCCTTTGTGACAGCGACTCCAAGTACAAGGCATGACCCATGAAGCACCTGACGGCGCAAGACACACCGATGTAACCGGTAGCCCTCTCTAAAACTTTGCGGAAGGACAGCTCAAGTGCTGAGGAATGTCAACATTGTGGGCTCCCCCAGCGTCTTAGATCTCGATGCCTGGTGCTGGCAGTAGGCATCTGGTGTGAGATCAGAAGCTCAGCGAAACCGCCTGCCCCGGATCCCCTTTTTGTGTGCGCAGCGTGTGAGTTTCAGTTTCAGCCAAACTGAGCTTGCTGCAGACCTTGGGCCCGGAGCTCGGCCCCGGGCCCTGGACGCATGCCTTCCCGGGCACCTGAGGCGATCTCAGCTTCCCTCGTTTTTGCCAAGGCCTGGAGTCTGGAGGCCAAGGGCCAAGGCAGGCGCCTCACTTTGCGTTGCACCCGGGTCTCTCCCAGCACAAAAGGGACGCAGCCGGAGCTAAAGTAGCCGAAGCTCTTAGCCTCCTCTTCCTGCAAAGGCTTTGATGGGTGCTGTGGAAGCGAGCGCATGCCTTCCGCACGCCCTTACGCCGTGGAACCTTGTGCAGTGTTCCGTCAAGCCATCTAAGCTTCGAGTCACAGGCTGCCTGGCTGAGGCGGTGCAAGCTGGAGGAAGCGATCCTGCACAGATCGAACATAGGGCTTTCTGTTGCCATTACGTTGCACGGCTCCGGCGGCTCCGGCCCTCCTTATGTCTCCGGTTCCATCCTTTTGGGCTCCTCGCCATGTTCCGATCGAAAGCTACTAGTATCGCGCAACAACCCGGAACGAGTAACATAAGTTCTGCAATCAGAGATTATCACCTTGGACTGCTCGTACACTGGTCTCAACCCGGAACATCCTGGAAGAGAGTGCAGTGCAGCCGAGCAGGTGTATGTCTCATGCCGGCGATCCACTCGGGAAGCCTTGCGGCCTCCTGTTGCTACTGGCGCTTCCCCCTCTCTTCTGACAGGTACTTGCATTTGCTACCTGCTCGAGAATAGGAGACGCGCTTGGAGTTTACACTATATCCATCTATGTGTGTGTGTATATATATATATATAAACACATATATCCGCATCCGCGTCAAATCAGCTAGAGAGACGAGGAAGCCTCATCGTCCCCCTCACTGGCCTCGGGTCGTCTCCGTCTGCGGGTGTTTTTTGACACATCTGGCTGTCGGGAACGGGAAGCCAGGCGGACCCTGTGTGTCTGCCCAGAAGCCGCGATTGCATGTCCTCTTCAGCCGCTGGGAGTCCAACAGGCTGTATTCTAGCCAGACGCACGATGATCACTTTGTAGCAGCATAGCTTTCAGCATTCTGCCGTGTTTAGCCCCCCCAACCCACGCTCCAGTGCAACGATGCTGTGAGCACGCCGGTGTGCTCGGCTTGCAATGGCAGGGCCTGAGTAAGCGATGTTGTCGGCCACAGCTGCACATGTTAGCTGCAAATCTCGCACGATCAGTGGTTCAGATTGATCTTTGTCTGCCTCTTCGCGACTGGTTTCTTTGCCAGGCCTCGAGCGTGTGACCAAGACCGCTGGCAGCGGAGGCGAGTGTGACAAGCGACCCACCTGGTACGGTTTCGTCGAGGGCAAGTTTAATTTTTTGTATAAGTTAGCTTGACGGCTGTCCTTTCACGCCCGTATGCCACATGCCACATGGTCTGAGTCAGGCAGCCTGGCTTGTGTGCGAGTTTCCTGGTTGAGTTAAACTGTGCTGTGCCTCTCGCTGCCCCTTCGTTCGTATTGTCTGTCGGGACGGAAGCTTCCCAGCACTGAGCCGTGCCACAGCACCTGCTCGCTGATGTGCACACCCACGCTACAGTCGCGGTGATACACTGCAGGGTGCATTGCATACTGAGCCGAGTGGGATGGCAAGTTCGCCTGTCTGCGTAGCTTGTCTTGGTCACAAGCTTGACTTCAGCCAGGAACCGTCTCGTGCTTGACCTCGGTTGTCACTCGTCCAGGGCTGCGAATGCCATCTTGGCCTGTGTGCGGTGGCCGCACAGCCAGATTTGCAAGTTGTCTTGAAAAGGTCGCATTGCTTTTCCAGCATGATCTTGCACCCAAGCTGCCGTACCTTGCCAGCACGATGCTGCGCTCATCAGGAGATCGACGCAGCCTCGGGCTCCAGAAGCTGAAGGGAATCGTGTGGTCTTGCCGCGATTGCGCGCTCAGCTGGTTGTTGACGTGATGAAGGCCTGCGGTGACCGCCATGTTGCTTGTGCACTCGGCATAAGGACGACACCAGGTGCATGTGGCACCGGGTGCCGGTTTTATCGACGCTTCCCCTAACCGGTCTCGGCGATGAACGTGAGGCTGCCTGGTTGCTTGATGTGGTGTCCCGCGGAATCAATGGGTTTCGTAGTTTGGTGTTCTCTCTGAACTTCCTTCTTTGCAGCTTGCGGCCTCCTTGTCCCATCAGATGCCTGAAAGACCAGATCTTGCGGAGACCTTCGAACGTGGGGCTCTCTGCATGTCTGCGCGACAGCTCCGGCACTCTTCCCATCGAATCCATGCCGTTGTGATCGTCGCCATGTCGACCAAGAGCTATGCAAAGGCCAGAAATGAGCAGCCCGACTCTGTTTTTAGCAAGTTCTCATGTTAGACTCCTTCTGCTTTCTCAGGTGAGAGCGGAGTCCAAGCATAGCCACGTTCCGACCAGAGCCACTGTGCAAAGGCCAGGAATGAACGGCACAAGTCTTTCGTAGCAAGTTCTGGCTGCAGTCTTCTCAGGTGAGAGCACAGTATACATCCGGGCATTTGGACCTATGTCGCCCCCTGCTAGATCAACTACGGCACTGAATCTTCCGGGATGCTGCGTGTGCACTCATGTTCTTGCACGCGCTTGCGTTTGACTGCTGACAGTCAGTTCGCAGGTTCTCTAGACGTGATTCGAAAATTGGGGTTTGAAGCACTTCAGCGCATGCTACTTGCTTTCGTGCCAATGTACCAACTTGTGAAAGAGGGCAGCCCAATTGATAGGAAGACCCTACATGCCCCTTTCTGGCATTCGGAGCTGCCCAAAGATGCTGGGCGAATGCACGGAGCCAGCACAACGTTGGCAAGTGCTGAGTGCGAGGTGCAGTCCTCGTGCAGGACTCTGGCCGTGATCATTATAGCTTTTACCAATCTGCTTTGCCCATCACTGCATGCCCCAACTCCTAGATGCTGCAGGCAATGATGCTGCCCGGTCTGCCTGTACCTTGCACCCCGACCGACTTCTGCAAGATAGCACTCGCACCGGGAACGGGGCTTGCCTTGCACCACTGGCAGCGGTTGACGCCCTAAATGCTGGCCGAGCTGCTTGGGCACGTGTCGCCGAGGAAATGAAAGGTCGGCGGTACCCGGGCAAGAGCTGATGTGCTGGCCTCGTGCAGCCTGGCCATGATTCGACCTCCCCGTCTCCGACCGCTATGAGACTGCCTCTGCGCCGTGCACCAGGGGCGTTTTGAGCAAGGCAAGAAGATCCGAAACTTGCCACGAGGCAGTCATGCACATCGGGCGGGGTTTGGGGCTTAGAACTGTCTGTGTAGAACGGCAGCAGAGGCGAGCTCGTCAAAACCGTACGGATGACTCCAACCATGCCGGCCGAGCTGCTGGCATAGCCGCTGACTTTTGCAGGGTTTCCGAAGATTTTTGCCTGGGAGCGACAAGTTGCTTGGGAGGCTGTCCCGTGCTGCATGGCAGTCCTCACATCTGCCCGCTGGCCTGAGCGAAACGCCTTGGCATTGTCGCACATTGCCCGGTTGAGTGGGATTGGGACCGAGGATTGCGTGCGGCGCCTCTCGCTTTTTGTCGGTGTTGTCTGTTGTGATAGCAGTTTCCCGGCGACAATCAGGGCACGTGCTTGCATGCGCGCACGCCTCTGCTGCTGCAGTCGCGTTGCAGGACGGCCGCTCAATCATGCGCTGCAAGCTGTGCGACGGCAACTGCGTCTGTCTGTGTAGAGTGTCTTGGTCCTTCACAGCTAGGAGCCCTCACATGCTCGATTGTCAGGCGCACGCAGGCCGTGAGTCGCGTTCGGACGCACACGGGTGGCTTGCCGGCAGCTCTCGGAACGCTGCGGAGCTTCTCCTCTATGTCAGTGTGATTCTGCACCCAGAACAATGCAGCCGAGGGTGCCAGAAGCTCAGTGTCATGGCATCCCCTTGCCACGAGCGTGTGCTCAGTTGGTTGCTGATCTGATGAGGGCCTGGAAAAGATGCCAAGCTTCTTGAGGGAGGACCTCAAGTTGGCCTCGTGCAGGCCATGTGCCCAAAAGAGCTATTGAGACATTGACAGCGTGAAAAGCGGGCCCACTGCGCCCTGGAGCACCAAGCTAATGGAGCAAGATACACCGCTGTGAACCGTGTGCCCTCTCCTGTAGAGTTTAGCACAAGCGAGACAATGAGCCGGTTTGGCTTTCCCAGTCCCAGGTGTTCCGATGCTTTAAGTAACACGTAGATGTGAGGAGTATTGAGCTGGATCTTGTGCTCACTTGCTTGCACATCTGATGTGGCCGATGCCATGTGGCAGGACCACCGGGCGGCCGTTGCGTCACCAATCCCAGTAGTCGGTCTTGGCTTCCAACATCAGGCTGTTTGGCTGCTGGAGGCAATTTCTTGCCGAATCTGGCGGCCGAAGCGGTTTCCCTTTTCTCGCTGGTGGCTTCCTCGCAGCTTCCGTTGGCCTTGTCACAGCAGATTGTTGAAGGACCAAATCTTGCAGAGATCGTCGAACATGCAGGGTCTGAGCTTGAGAGCTTCTCATGACACGACAGCTCCTCATGCCTCCGCACCCATCCTTTCATGGCTCGTCGGCATGTTCCATGGAGAGCTATCGTGCAAAAGCCTGAAATCAATGGAACAGTCACAGGTCTGTTGTAGACTATGCTGGATGCATGCTGTACTCCGCGGAGCCTTCCCAACTTCTCCCAGTCCTGTCCTCTTGGCACAAAGCGTGCAGCGAAGTGCCTGTGGGGGCGTCCTCAGGTCTGTGGACAGACTTGCGATGGCAGTGATGGGGTTCCTTCTCCTTTTTTCTTGCCTTGACAGCCCCCCGCTGGAAAGTGAAGGAGTAGCAGCTGATGGGTCCATGACCCAATCTTCAATATCTCTCTTGAACCATTGAAAACGAGCGACATACAGCGGCCAGGACACGAGCGCGTCGCACAGTGTCGCACAGTGCCGACCCTCACCAAGGGCCGTTCGCTTAGTTCTTGGAGGCTTGGAGGGTACACCGCGGAACAATGAGCATCCTTCCTCAATGCCTCGGCAATAGAAACCCGCGCCTATGCTGGTTGGCTTTGTGGCAGCAGCAGAATGCAGAAGCCGCATCCGGTCCGCACTCAGTGCCGCTGGAGGCCCACCTTCCACGGCGAATCTCGGTGTGGCCACGGTTGGAGTCTTCTCGATTTCGACTTCCGCGTCGTCGCCGCCCTTAGCTGCACCAGGATCGGCTGCGGCAGCTGCCGGAAACTGCTCGGCCTTCCTGGCGCCTCCTGACTTGGCACACACATCAGTTCGTAGGTTCTGTGAGCTTTTGAAGCCCTTCAGCTGCACGATACCTGCGTCAGCGCAAGTGTAACGGCCTGTGACAGAAGGCAGCCAATGGATGTCCAGAAGAAACCAGGCACGTGCTTTCAGTGCTTTCTGCACGCTACAGGTCCGCCGTACGTACTTTTCACTTGCTCGCACCTGCCCACAGATATTCAGCAAACGTTGGGAGCCAGCGTAGTTGCTAAGAGCTGAGCGTGGTGTGCAGGCCTTGTGCAGGGCTCTGGCCGTCATCGTCGTAACTTTTGCCGTTCTGCTGTGCTTGGCGCCCTTCGCACGGGTCCACGGATGCACCGGGCAGGCGCGATGTTGCTTGGCTTGAATGCGGTGCTGGACTCGCGCTCGTGATCTGGGCTTCAAGGGCTGCGACAGCCAGGAGCCGCCGCAAGCGCCAATGCGCATCGGTTCGACCGCAGACCTGTAGCTTTCAGTCTCAGTCCTTAAGCCAGTGTCCCAGCAAGGCGACACTAGGTGCATGCCTGTCTGCTGGGCTTGACTGCGGTCCTGACAGACCCTTATGACATTGACGCACCTACCAGCTGGCCTTGGGTAACGCACGTTGCCAGGTTGATTATGGCTGGTTCTGAAGCTTGTGGGCCAGTGAGAGCATGTGCTTGCAGATGTGCATGTGGCGGCAGCCCCCTATGAATCACATGCTGCAACCCCCTGCGATGGAAACTTCGTCTGTCTGTGTAGAACGGCAGCAGAGGCGAGCTCGTCAAAACCGTACGGATGACTCCAACCATGCCGGCCGAGCTGCTGGCGTAGCCGTCATCGTGAGCAGTTCAGCTTTTGTGTGAGTTACTTCCTGGTGCTGCATGGCAGTCCTCACATCTGCCCGCTGGCCTGAGCGAAACGCCTTGGCATTGTCGCACATTGCCCGGTTGAGTGGGATCGGGACCGAGGATTGCGTGCGTGGCCTCTCGCTTTTTGTCGGTGTTGTCTGTTGTGATAGCAGTTTCCCGGCGACAATCAGGGCACATGCTTGCATGCGCGCACGCCTCTGCTGCTGCAGTCGCGTTGCAGGACGGCCGCTCAATCATGCGCTGCAAGCTGTGCGACGGCAACTTCGTCTGTCTGTGTAGAGTGTCTTGGTCCTTCACAGCTAGGAGCCCTCACATGCTCGATTTTCAGCCGCACGCAGGCCGTGAGTCCCGTTCGGACGCACACGGGTGGCTTGCCGGCAGCTCTCGGAACACTGCGGAGCTTCTCCTCTATGTCAGTGTGATTCTGCACCCAGAACAATGCAGCCGAGGGTGCCAGAAGCTCAGTGTCATGGCATCCCCTTGCCACGATCGTGTGCTCAGTTGGTTGCTGATCTGATGAGGGCCTGGGCAGGGCGGCAACTTGGCGTATGTCTTCAAACTATCTGAAAAGCGGGTCCAGCGTCGTCTCCAACAAAGTGCGGCCATGGCGCACCAAGCTAACTGAGCAAGATACGCCGCTGTGAACCGGGTGCCCTCGCCTGTAGAGTTTAGCACAAGCGAGACGATGAGCCGGTTTGGCTTTCCCAGTCCCAGGCGTTCCGATGCTTTAAGTAACACGTAGATGTGAGGAGTATTGAGCTGGATCTTGTGCTCACTTGCTTGCACATCTGATGTGGCCGATGCCATGTGGCAGGACCACCGGGCGGCCGTTGCGTCACCAATCCCAGTAGTCGGTCTTGGCTTCCAACATCAGGCTGTTTGGCTGCTGGAGGCAATTTCTTGCCGAATCTGGCGGCCGAAGCGGTTTCCCTTTTCTCGCTGGTGGCTTCCTCTGAGCTTCCGTTGGCCTTGTCACAGCAGATTGTTGAAGGACCAAATCTTGCAGAGATCGTCGAACATGCAGGGTCTGAGCTTGAGAGCTTCTCATGACACGACAGCTCCTCATGCCTCCGCACCCATCCTTTCATGGCTCGTCGGCATGTTCCATGGAGAGCTATCGTGCAAAAGCCTGAAATCAATGGAACAGTCACAGGTCTGTTGTAGACTATGCTGGATGCATGCTGTACTCCGCGGAGCCTTCCCAACTTCTCCCAGTCCTGTCCTCTTGGCACAAAGCGTGCAGCGAAGTGCCTGTGGGGGCGTCCTCAGGTCTGTGGACAGACTTGCGATCGCAGTGATGGGAAGCCTTCTCCTTTTTTCTTACCTTGACAGCCCCCCGCTGGAAAGTGAAGGAGTAGCTTAGCAGCTGATGGCTCCATGACCCAATCTTCAATATCTCTCTTGAACCATTGAAAACGAGCGACATACAGCGGCCAGGACACAAGCGCGTCGCACAGTGTCGCATAGTGCCGACCCTCACCAAGGGCCGTTCGCTTAGTTCTTGGAGGCTTGGAGGGTACACCGCGGAACAATGAGCATCCTTCCTCAATGCCTCGGCAATAGAAACCCGCGCCTATGCTGGTTGGCTTTGTGGCAGCAGCAGAATGCAGAAGCCGCATCCGGTCCGCACTCAGTGCCGCTGGAGGCCCACCTTCCACGGCGAATCTCGGTGTGGCCACGGTTGGAGTCTTCTCGATTTCGACTTCCGCGTCGTCGCCGCCCTGAGCTGCGGTGCCGCGTCAGTTGAGTGAGTGCCTCTGCAGGGACCTGTCTGGGCTGCAAAGATTCATACAACTCTCCTGCAGATGTTCAGTTGGGAGCCAGCGTAGTTGCTAAGAGCTGAGCGTGGTGTGCAGGCCTTGTGCAGGGCTCTGGCCGTCATCGTCGTAACTTTTGCCGTTCTGCTGTGCTTGGCGCCCTTCGCACGGGTCCACGGATGCACCGGGCAGGCGCGATGTTGCTTGGCTTGAATGCGGTGCTGGACTCGCGCTCGTGATCTGGGCTTCAAGGGCTGCGACAGCCAGGAGCCGCCGCAAGCGCCAATGCGCATCGGTTCGACCGCAGACCTGTAGCTTTCAGTCTCAGTCCTTAAGCCAGTGTCCCAGCAAGGCGACACTAGGTGCATGCCTGTCTGCTGGGCTTGACTGCTGTCCTGACAGACCCTTATGACATTGACGCACCTACCAGCTGGCCTTGGGTAACGCACGTTGCCAGGTTGATTATGGCTGGTTCTGAAGCTTGTGGGCCGGTGAGAGCATGTGCTTGCAGATGTGCATGTGGCGGCAGCCCCCTATGAATCACATGCTGCAACCCCCTGCGATGGAAACTTCGTCTGTCTGTGTAGAACGGCAGCAGAGGCGAGCTCGTCAAAACCGTACGGATGACTCCAACCATGCCGGCCGAGCTGCTGGCGTAGCCGTCATCGTGAGCAGTTCAGCTTTTGTGTGAGTTACTTCCTGGTGCTGCATGGCAGTCCTCACATCTGCCCGCTGGCCTGAGCGAAACGCCTTGGCATTGTCGCACATTGCCCGGTTGAGTGGGATCGGGACCGAGGATTGCGTGCGTGGCCTCTCGCTTTTTGTCGGTGTTATCTGTTGTGATAGCAGTTTCCCGGCGACAATCAGGGCACATGCTTGCATGCGCGAAGGCCTCTGCTGCTGCAGTCGCGTTGCAGGACGGCCGCTCAATCATGCGCTGCAAGCTGTGCGACGGCAACTGCGTCTGTCTGTGTAGAGTGTCTTGGTCCTTCACAGCTAGGAGTCGTCTCGTGCTGACATTGGGCTGTAGTCTCCGACACGAGCGCGGTTTCCGTCCGAGACTCCAAAGGGGCCCATGCCCCCAAGTGGGGGCATGTAGTCAGATTCATTCCGGCGTTATTCTGCAGACGGAGGCCGACTCAGCCGGGAGTTAATGGAGCTGAAGGGAATCGCACGGCCGTGCTACGATCTCGTGCTCCGTCGGCTGCTGTTGTGATGCGGGCCTGGAGTGGGTGCCGAGTTTCGCGCGGGCTCGGCAGGAGGGCGATGCTTTGCGGCCGGAACATCGGGTGCCCCTTGCATCGGTGCCTCTGACCGGTCTCGGCTTCGAACGTCAGGCTGCCTGGCTGCTGGATGTGGTTTCTGGCCAATTCTCGTGGTGGAAGCGGTTCACGGTTTCGTTTCCACACTGTCGGTTTCCTTGCAGCTTCCAGCAGCCTTGTCAAATCAGATGCCTGAAGAACCAGGTCTTGCGTACACATTCGAATGTGGGGCTCTCTGCCTGTCTGCGAGACATCTCCGGCACTCTGCCCATCTGCGAATCGATGCCGTTGTGATCTTCGCCATGTCGACCAAGAGCTATTGTGCCAAGGCCAGGAATGAACATGCTGGATTCCGGCTACAGTCGTCCCAGGTGCGAGCGGAGTGCATCCGAGCATCTGGACGTATGTCACGCCTTGCTACATCAACTAGCGTGCTGCGTCACGGGATACAGTCTGCGCCCTCCTGTTCTTGCGCGCGCTTTTGTTTGAGTGCTGACAGCCAATTCGTGGAATCTCTGGACATTCTCGACCACCAATTCTCGGGACATTCTGAAGGAATGAGGACGATCCTTGAAGCACTTCAAATGCATGCTGCTTGTTTTCGCGCCAATGTACCAGCCTGTGAGAGGGCAGCCCAATGGCTGGACTCGGGTGTCTCAAGCTGAAGTTCTTTTGACACATCTGTCAGTGCCAAACTCATGTGCATGCTTTCTGCGTGTCCGTTTCTGGCGCGCGGAGCTGCCAAAAGATGCTGGGCCCGCTGGGCGAATACATGGAGCTAGCATGGTTGGCAAATGCTGAGTGCGAGGTGCAGTCCTGGTGCAGGACTTTGGCCGTGATCATTGTAGCTTTCACCGATCTGCTTTGCCTAGCACCGCATGCCCCAACTCAAAGATGCAACAGGGAATGATGCTGACCGGTCTGCCTGTACCTTGCACCCCGACCGACTTCTGCAAGATAGCACTCGCGCCGGGCACAGGGCTTGGCCTGGATCACTGGCAGAAGAGGCGAGCTCAGCAAGCAAATATGGTACGGATAACGCCAACCATGCTGGCGCAGCCGTCATCGTGAGCAGTTCAGCTTTTGTGTGAGTTACTTCCTGGTGCTGCATGGCAGTCCTCACATCTGCCCGCTGGCCTGAGCGAAACGCCTTGGCATTGTCGCACATTGCCCGGTTGAGTGGGATCGGGACCGAGGATTGCGTGCGTGGCCTCTCGCTTTTTGTCGGTGTTGTCTGTTGTGATAGCAGTTTCCCGGCGACAGTCAGTGCACATGCTTGCATGCGCGAAGGCCTCTGCTGCTGCAGTCGCGTTGCAGGACGGCCGCTCAATCATGCGCTGCAAGCTGTGCGACGGCAACTTCGTCTGTCTGTGTAGAGTGTCTTGGTCCTTCACAGCTAGGAGTCGTCTCGTGCTGACATTGGGCTGTAGTCTCCGACACGAGCGCGGTTTCCGTCCGAGACTCCAAAGTGGCCCATGCCCCCAAGTGGGGGCATGTAGTCAGATTCATTCCGGCGTTATTCTGCAGACGGAGGCCGACTCAGCCGGGAGTTAATGAAGCTGAAGGGAATCGCACGGCCGTGCTACGATCTCGTGCTCCGTCGGCTGCTGTTGTGATGCGGGCCTGGAGTGGGTGCCGAGTTTCGCGCGGGCTCGGCAGGAAGGCGATGCTTTGCGGCCGGAACATCGGGTGCCCCTTGCATCGGTGCCTCTGACCGGTCTCGGCTTCGAACGTCAGGCTGCCTGGCTGCTGGATGTGATTTCTGGCCAATTCTCGTGGCGGAAGCGGTTCACGGTTTCGTTTCCACACTGTCGGTTTCCTTGCAGCTTCCAGCAGCCTTGTCAAATCAGATGCCTGAAGAACCAGGTCCTGCGTGCACCTTCGAATGTGGGGCTCTCTGCCTGTCTGCGAGACATCTCCGGCGGTTCTCATGTCACGGCATTCATGCTTCTCGATGGAGAGCTATTGTGCCAAGGCCAGGAATGAACAGCGCCGGCCTGTGTTGTTAGTTGTTAGCCATGCTGGATTCCGGCTACAGTCGTCCCAGGTGCGAGCGGAGTGCATCCGAGCATCTGGACGTACGTCACGCCTTGCTACATCAACTAGCGTGCTGTGTCACGGGATACAGTCTGCGCCCTCCTGTTCTTGCGTGCGCTTTTGTTTGACTGCTGACAGCCAGTTCGTAGAATCTGGACATTCTCGACCACCAATTCTCGGGACATTCTGAAGGAATGAGGACGATCCTTGAAGCACTTCAAAGGCATGCTGCTTGTTTACGCGCTAATGTACCAGCCTGTGAGAGAGGGCAGCCCAATGGCTGGACTCGGGTGTCTCAAGCTGAAGTTCTTTTGACACATCTGTCAGTGCCAAACTCATGTGCATGCTTTCTGCGTGTCCGTTTCTGGCGCGCGGAGCTGCCAAAAGATGCTGGGCGAATACATGGAGCCAGCATGGTTGGCAAGTGCTGAGTGCGAGGTGCAGTCCTGGTGCAGGACTTTGGCCGTGATCATTGTAGCTTTCACTGATCTACTGTGTGAAGCACCCTATGCTCGAGTGCAACGATGCACCAGCCGATGATGCTGCCTGGTCTGCCTGTGCCTTGCACCACGTGTGGCGCAGCTTCCGAGCTCACACCCTTGTGCTGGGCGAAAGACCGGAAGCACTGGAGCGGAGGTTAGCTCATCAAGCTTACCACGAGGGGCCAGTCAGGCCGTACCCGTGGCTCCTTGAGTCCTTGAGTGTTTGTGTAAGTCATTCTCCATGCTTGACGGCTCTCTGGATCTCGGCCGCTCAGCCGCTTAGCTGAGCTACCTGCGCTTCTGCCTGGTTGAGACTCGAAGCTTGGCTTTCGTGCATCGCATGCATCGCACTGTCGCACCGCACGGCCCTGCGGCATTTTCTCGTTCAGGAAGTCTCAAAACGGCGAGTAGAGTCAGAGCATCCCTCCGGTCTTCCGGTCTTGCCGTGAGGTTGCAACTGCCTTTGTCTCTGTCTCTCTAGAGTGTCTCTGAGTGAAACGGTCAGCGTTCGTTTCTCTCTGAGTCTGCCTGTTGGAACAGAAGCTCAGCCGCGAGCAACGCCCGTGCGTGCCTTTCGATCATATGATGCAGTCTGTGCGGCAAATTCGCTTGTCTGCGTAGCATGTCTTGGTCCTTCGCTTCAGGAACGGCTTCGTGTCTGAATTTCAGACACCAGGTTTCCGTCTGAGACTGCGAGGGGCCTTTGCGCCCATGTGTTGGCTTCATGCAGTCCGATCTGGTGAGGCGAAGGCCGGGAATTCTTGTCGTTGGCCGCGCCAGGATCTCCTGCTACGCCTCCTCCTCCTGCTCCGCCTCTGATCCGGGCCGCCCGACCCAAGAGCTGCGCCACCTCGAAAGTGCTCTTTCAGCTTTTCTCGTCTGCTGGCAGCTGGCAGCTGGTAGGCCAAGACACGCCGGTGTGAACTGGAGGCCTTGAGACTTGCCAAGACTCCGTCCGCGTGAAGCCTTCGCCGATTGGCGAACGCGAAAGGTTACGTGCTGAGTCCGTTGCTGATTTGATGACGGCCTGGAGCGGGCGCCAAGTTTCGTGTGCGCTCGGCAGGAGGAGGGAGATGCTTTGTGCCTGGAACATGGCGTGCCGCTGGCATCAGCACCTCTAGCCGGTCTCAGCTTCGAGCGTCAAGCTGCCTTGCTGCTGGAAGTCGTCTCGCATGGGATCTGGCAGTGGAAGCAGTGGGGTGCACGGTTCGACTTTCTGGCAGTTGGATTGCTGAAGAACCAGATCTTGTCGACATCGTCGAATTCTGGGCTCTTTGCCTGCAGCACTCCTCGCGTATCTGCTTCCATCATGTTGGACACGGAGGTGTGCTCCGATGGAGAGCTAATGTGCACAGGCCAGGAGTAAACGGCGCGAGGCTTTCGTTTTTAAAGTTCTCACGTGGGGTCAGCTGCATTACGGAATACAGCGGAATACGTCCGAGCATGTCCGCGCGTGCCATGTCTCGTGGCATCAACTGCAGCACTGCATCTCGCGGGATGCTGTCTGCTGCCCTCTTGTTCTTGCACGTGCTTCCAGTTGACTTCTGACAGCCAGTTCGCACGATCATCCACATATACATGCTGGGGTGACGACTGGAGACGAGGGTGGCGACCTCCTTCCGCGCCACTGTGACGCCCGGAATGAGAATGCGAAGGCAGTATCGCTGGCCTCGGTCGTTTCCAGTTGAAGTTGTCTTGACATATCTGGCTGTGGGAGAAACCAGGTGGCTGCTTTCTGCGCCCACAGGTCACTGCCGCAGGTCCGTTTATGGCTCTCGCAGCTCTCACGGATACTGGGCGAATGCATGGAGCCAGCACGGCTGCCAAGTGCTGAGTGCAGGGCACAGGCCGTGTATGGGACGTTGGCCGCGATCGATCCGGCTTTCACAGATCTGTGCTGGGCCTCGCCGCCGACGTCACAGGTGCAGCTGACCGGCCGTTGTGATGTTGCTCTGCACTTTGCCCTGCCGCTAGGCAGGACTCAAAGACACTGGGCGTGTGCCGCTGCTGTGCAGGGTCAGCTCAGAGCATCGTCACGGAAACCTGCCAATGAGTATGCTCGCCGTGATCTCGAGTTTGAGAGAAGGCCTTTCGCTTCCATCGAGCACTCCTGCTTTTGTCTGAGTGTGTTGCCCACGCTTGACGGCTGGCCTGATGCATCCTTGTTGCATCTGCCAGGTGCGGAAGCAAAGTAACCACCAACAACTTCTTGACTATTTCGCAAGTTGGACGGTCGAGCATGGTGTGCTTCTCTGTTGCGTCCGGCTTCACTCGCAAGTCAACGTCGTCAAGCTGTTGCGTCCGGCTTCACTCGCAAGTCAACGTCGTCAAGCGGAAGCAAGCCGAGGAAGTAGGACCAGCATTGATCGCGAGCAGGTCAGTGTTCACATGAGTTAGTTTTCCATGCATAGCGGTTGCCATGACACACAGCGTGCTCAAGCAAACTAGCCGCCTCAACAATGGAGCAAGTTGCCTGGTGGGCTGGCCTGCGTCTGCCTTGCAGCGCGAGCGCGGAGGTTGGGCCCAGCACTGACAGGCGCCGGCAGATCCTGGCTCGGCACGGCGAAGCCGAGCCCGGTGTTTCGAATGGCCTGTCCTGACACGCCCGTAGCATCTGTCGCCAGCTGCCAGCTGGCTTGCTCATCTTGCTCTCGCGCATGTTTCCTGCCTTGGACGCGGGCGGAGGCTTTTGCGCCCTGCCCATCCACGCCTGCCAGTACTTTCCGTTGCTGGAGAATCGCCCCAGCGAGCAGCGCGCGTGCTTGCACATCTGCTCGCCCCTGGTGCCGTGGTTGCATGCAGTGCACGCAGCCTGGCGCCATTGTCTGCTGTAGCAGGAGCGGACGGTGTGCTGCAGCCAGTGCGAAGGCAACAATATCTGTCTGGATAGGGTGTCTTGGTCCTTCTCTTTTAGCAGCCGTCTCGTGCTTGACCTTGGGTTGCTATATGTCGGGCGCAAGCCGCGTTATCGTCCAAGGCTGCCAGGGGCACATGGGCCCGTGTTTGTGTATGGGCATGCCCGCCAGATGTCCAGCAGGAAAGTGGCGGAGCTCTGCCAGCACGATCCGGGGTTCCTGAAGCTGAGGGGAATGACACGGCCAAGGCGGTGCCACGATCTCGTGCTCAGTTGGTTGTTGGTTTGATGCGGGCCTGGGCTGCACGAAGAGTTTGTTGTGCAGGATCGTCACGAAGGCCACATGCCTTATGGAGAGTAAGCTTGAAGCGTGGTGCCAACGTGACTGCCCATGGAGTACGCGAGAGGCCAAGACGCACGGGTGTGAAACGGATGTCCTTGCTAAGAGGCTGCAGCAAAAGACGGTTCGTGTTGCTGAAGCCCAACCTGTTTGGGGCATTTGCATTGGGCCAGCTTGTTGAATTGACAAGGACCTGGAATGCATGCCCAGCTTCTTGTGTGCTTTGCGAAACTTCAAGCCATGTGCCTTCAAGACACTGCGATTCTGACAGCCTGCGAGGCATCGTGATCTCGTGTTATAGATAGGGATACACTGTCGCCCATGCAGCAGCTGACTAGGAGCCAAGATACACCGCTATTAGCCAGAGGCCTAGGTCAGCATTTTCCAACCGAAATTTTCCGCATCTGGATCAAATGCTCGGACGGGTTGCGTCGCCTTGCCAAAATCTTGTCCGGGTGCTCCCGTTTGTTGTTAATCTGACGGGAGTGTGGAATGCACGCCAAGCCGCCGGTGTGCTTGCCAAGAAAACGACTCCAATGGCCACATGTCTGCAAGCCTCGCTGGTAATGAGACTCTGGGAGCTTCAAGAGAAGTTTCTGTTGCGCCTTTATGGGACCCATGATACACCTGACAGGCCAAAATGTACGGATCCCTTCTTGAAGCGCTCCATTCTGATCGTCCCGGTGGCTTTTACACATTGCCATGCATCCCCACATTGTCGATTGGCGGTTTAGGCTTTGGGTTGGGATGAGAGGGCCCAGAAATCCAATCGCTTCACTGCGGCGTGGCAGGGGGCTCTGTGGCTTGAAAATGTTGCAACAAGAATCTGTTTAGCCCATCTCCACTGCCAACCTCAAGCAGCCAGGCTTTTGGACGTCGTCTCGCATGGGACCTGGCGGCGGACGCAGTGGGGCGCAAGGTTCGGCTTTCTCGCAGTTGCACAGATTGCTGAAGGACCAGATCTTGGTGACATCGTCGAATTCTGGGCTCTTTGTCTGTTCCTCTTTACGCAGCGACTCTGGCACTCCTCCCGTCTCTGCTTCCATCATTTTGGCACGTAGGTTTGTGCCGATGGAGAGATGCTGTGCAAAGGCCAGGAATGAACGATGCATTTCTTCTGCTCACCACTTCTCAGGTTGGACGAGCGTTGTATTTTCAACCCAGGGCGGAGTGCAGCCGAACACCTCTGTGTCTGTCACACTTCGCTCGACAGACCTGGAGGCAGCATCTCACGGGATGCTGTGTGCCCTCTTTTTCTTGCGGACACTTCCGCTTCACTTCCGACAGCGAGTTCGCAGGATGCTCGAGGTTTGGAGACGAGCTCGGATGCGCCACAGCTGCATGCTGCCTGCTTCAGAAGCAGCCCAATCGCTCCACTCGGTCGTCTCCAGCCGAACCTGTTTTGACACATCTGGCTCTGGCAAAGCTGGTGGGGATGGCCCAGAAGCCGGGAGGGCTTTTCCGTTTCAAAGATGCCGAGCGAATGCATGGAGCCAGCCTGGCTGCTAAGTGCTGCGTGCGGGATGCAGGCCTCGTGCAGGACTCTGGCCGTGATCATTACATTTTTCCCCGATCTGCTGTGCTTGGCCCCCGCACTCCAGTGTGCAGATGCAGCAGGCAGTCCTTGCCTGGTCTGCGTTTGCCCCGTATCACGGCCAGCACCAACCAGCGAAGCACCACCGGCTGGCCCGGCTGGCAGGTTGGCTCTGTCTAAGGACGAGAGAGAGGGTACATTGGCAGCGGAGGCGGTGTGCTGACCGTAGCCGTGGAAAGGAAGCGTCTAATGCCACATCCGATATCGGAGATCGGACCAGAAGCTTCCATCAGCAGTTCAATGCCACTGGTGAGTTTCTCATGCAGGACAGTGCTGACATGCGCTGTTTCAGCTCCTGCTAGACAACAAACTAAGCAGCCTGATCCTTCGCCAGTTGCCCGGATGGCAGATCTGCCGATTGATCCGCCCTACCACCGCGACTGGACTCGTGCCCTCTCGCTGGGCGTGACAGCTGGGAGCTGTTGCCATGCATTCACAGCGTGAGTTGGACAGCAGGCCCAACTGCCATCGAAAGCATCTTGCCCACGCTTGACGACCGGCCTGACGCGCCGCACATCAGCTACGTCGGCCAGGTGGCCTGAGCGAAGCACCCTCGCTTTTGGGCGGGTTGCCTTGGTGAGTTGGGCGAGGACCGAGGCTTGTGTACCGCCCAAGCCTCCTCTCTCCCTGCCTGCCGTGCTTGTCGGAAAGTCTCGCCTCCCAGCAAGCATCCGTAAGCATGAAGGTCTTGGCGCGGAGGCTGGGGCCGCGAATCAATGCCAAACAAGTCAAAGAAGGCATGGGAGCCGGTGCGCATGCTTGACGGCTGTCCTAACACGCCCTTATGTTAGCTGTCTATGCCAGCTGGCTTGCGTGCATGTACGTTGCCTGATGTGGATGCGGGCGGCGGCTTTTGTGCCCTTCCCATCCCTGCCTGCCAGTGTTGCTGTTGCTGGAGAATCGTCCCAAGGAGCAGTGCACGTGCTTGCACATGCGACATGTGCTCCATGGCGACACGCGGTGCGTGCATCCTGGCGCCATTGTCTTCTGTAGCAGGAGCGGACGTGTGCGAAAGTGCACGCCCCTTCAGATTCATTCGTGCTGCAGGACGCCCACTCAACCATGTGCTGCAGCCCGAACGGCAAGGTCGTGCTTGACGTCGGGTTGTTACGTCAGGCTCAAGCGGGCTTTTTCTTCCAAGGCTGCGAGGGGCAAGAGGGCCCATGCTTGTATTCGGGCATGCAACCAGATTGGCAGCAGCTGGAAAGTGGCGGAGCTCTGCCAGCCTGAGTCTGCACTCGGTCCTGGCAGCCCACCGAGTCCGGGGTTCCTGAAGCTGAGAGGAATCGTATGGCCTTGCCTCCTGCCAGATGCTCTGCAGGGGTCGCACACAGCCCTGCTTGCAGCGCAAATAATTGCATGAGCAACTTCGGCAGCTTTGCGAAGGAGCGCCACAAATCTTCGCAAAGAGGCCTCGATGCCCTCAGTCTGTTTGTTGTGCAGCCGCTCTGAAACATATCCGGTGTTGAATCCAACATGGATCCTTCTTCCGGCAGGGCCGAGGCAAGAACTCTCTGCTCCGGGCACTGCGGTGCTCAAAGGCTCCGCGTCATCGCACCTTGGGCGCTGGACTCACTGCGTGGCCGATCGTGACGATGCAGACGCTGGATGCATCTGGATGGAGTTGCTCTGCTGAATCGGTTCTCAGCTGCACACCTCTTTCTGCAAAGGCGGAATGCACCGGTGCTTGGTCCAGCATGCTGGAGTTGTGTGATCTGCCTCCGGCACACATGTCGTGGGTCCACGGCTTGAGAACCGAGAGACGCTTGAGCCCGGCCTCCACAGCTGTTGCTTGCGACCTGCGACGCATGTGCAACTGGGTGCGGCAGCCAGCAGGGCCAGTGGCATCAGGTCCAGGCAGTTGGCTGTGCCGTCAGCGTCTAGTGGACTAGTGTCGTCGAGCTTGCATGGATTATCCCACAGGTTTGCGCCATTCGCGCATGCCTTCAGAAGCCGACGGAATTATCTTCCATGCAAGCGGCAAGTCTTTTCAGGCACGGCAGAGGGACAAACGTCATCCACTGTGCAATGATGCATGTCTGAGGCCTTCACAGGTCCTTCTAGGTGCATTGCCCTTACTCCTGCTGCAATCTGGAGCTTCGCACATCCACAGCAGTTTTGATTCCTGTCCATGTTCGCTCGGCTTGATGGAGCCTGCGAAGTTCATCGCATGCCTGATGTGTGCCAGCACTGGCGATGCCCAGCGAGGAAGTTGCCAAGTGCACCAATGCTCCCTGCAGCTCTCGTCGGCCACAGACTGTTGGACGTTCCCGATGGGTCAGCCTTTCGATGTTCCAATGCAGGTTACAAGCCTGTGCAAGCCACATGCCGCCCTGCGCTCATCCCACGACGGGTCAATCGTTTCGGTCGAGGTGCTCATCACGCGAGGCTCTCTCTCCAGGTGTCTGGAATCACCGACGGTTTCGGCTCATGCAGATCTACCAGCAGCTAGTCTCACACTCAGAATCTCCCGGTCCCACGTCGTGTGTTCGCAGGCTTTCACGGTGCTTGCCTCCCTTGAACTTCCATGACTCCTGAAGAGTATTCGTGCGTGATGGGGCAGACACTCTCGAATGGTCTCTTTTTTGCATTGCCCATCGACCGACCTGCCCCTAAGCTTTCCGGTGCTCGAGATTACAAGGGCTTTTGTGCATGCGGCCGTAGTGTCTTGTACTTGATGAGGCTTTGGTCCGCAAGGGAGAGACCGCGCCCCGTGGCCGGTGGAGTTTCGTGGCAGCTGGCGACAAGCCTCAGCATGAAGCGGAGCTCGCTTCTCCGGCCGCTTGGTTCACCCGTCTGGCTGTCCCTTCGACACAGCCTGCAGGAATAGTACAGGCCCAGCTCCTCTTGAGCCTCAAGTTGCTTCCCAGGCCAGTGCTCGTCGGGTGCATCTCGCAGCAGCCGTTTGCTGCGTGTCGTTCGTGGTCTGCTTGCCTTCTTCTCTTCCAGCCATGTGGTGACGACTCCTTGGAGTTGCCTGACTTATCCTGACATGTTCGGGGCGATGCACAGACTCGTTTGCTCAGTTCTTTGGAGCTGAGGCAGCGATCCAGTTCCCAGACGTGCGGTTGCCGGCGGGAGCTCTTCCTTCCTCCGTTCTCTGTTCGCGACGCCTGGGATCTGAGAGGCTTGGTGTTCGAGCCGAGTCTTGCCTGAAGGGGACAGTGATCGACGTTCGGCCCACAGCTTCAGCAAGATTAGAGGTGTTTCTGTCTGCGGCGCCGGCGCTGGCCTTGCTGGCCGTGTTGGTTTGCGTGGCAAGACTTGCAGCAATGGCCCAGCGTGTTCCAGGACCTGTCCAGCATGCGGTTTTCAATATGTTCCCCAAGTTTCACTAATTTGCACCAGCTGCCACGGCCCCATGGCCGCGTCGCCACAAGGGGGGGGCCACGGCCCGGGCCGCGGCCGCTGAGAGGGGCCTTCTCAGAAGGGGCCATGGGGGCCTCAATCTGAAGCCCCTAACGAGAAGAAGGGAGATTTTATAAATCTTATAAAGGCAAAAGTTAAAGCTTTGGGTTTAGCAAACAGACTCAAACGGCAGGCCAGGAGCCGATTCAGAGCCTGACACGAAGCCCAGCAAAAGCCCAGCTCTTTAGCCGATGACTGCCGGAAGCTGACTTTCGGCGCGACTCACAAGCATCTCCTCGAATAGTGTCCTCAAAAAGCCCCTTACTCCTCGCTCTGCTTCCGAAGCTGAGGCGCAGAAGATGGCAGAAGTGCGAGCACCCGCCCTCTCTCATCCGAGGAGCTAGGCAGCTAGGGCTGAGCTAATCAAAGCCTGCGATCCGGGCAACCGCGACCGAAGCGCAGCTCTCCTCTGCCTTTGCGGTGGGCAAACTGACGGCCTTCCACTGCCCGCGGACTCGAGCCTTGTAGGCGTGGAGATCCCTCTACCACACTCCCTGGGCACCGTGGAGCCCTGCACTTTCCAGTTCTGGTTCCCATCAGTTGTGCATCGCGCAACATTGAAAAGGCTGTCTTCAGCGGGATACGGCTACTTTGTTCGCCCGCACAGGTCCGGATTCGCGCTGAGCCTTCGCAACTGACCTTCCTGTCGGAAATGGCCAGCTCCCTTCGGTAGATTACTAGATGATTCAGATGGTGCTTGTGTGTCTGCAAGAAACGACGTCCGTGACAATTTGCCCTCGAGCAGGGATCCCACAACTCTGGTTGTGTAGGTCTGCCGCAAGGACGACAGTCCAGTTTGCCCACCGCCTCGGCATGTCTCAGCTTTCGATTGGGCCGAGCAGCGAGGCCCGAATCCGCAGCTCGTTACCGTGGGGCGACTTGCTAAACTGCGAGATGCTGTTGTAGGCTCCCCAGCTGTAGGAGACTTGCGGGGCCAAGGCTGGCTGCAGACAGTCCGTTGGAGCATGGCCGCCACTGCTAGCAGAAGACAAAAGGTACCCACCAAAGCCTCCCTCGTATGTTTTGGACAAGCGGCTGCAAAGCTAGAGCCCGTGGCTCTGGCTCGCCAACTCAAGACGAGGCATTCTTGAGAGTCCTGATTGCGGGAGTTCTTTGTGAGTTGTCTTCGAGTTGACATGTCGAAAAGCTTGCTTCTTGCTTGCGCGAGCTTCCCTGAATGCTGGAAGACAGTAAGGGCTGTGAGGGACACTCGTTACCGTGGGGCCTGCGTGCTACTCGCATCCCCGTCCTGCTTCCGAACTGGATCTCGGACCTGCCGAAGAATTTGAGCTGATGTCAGTTTGGTGAGCAACTTGCTCTGTCGGCCTTTGGCAGGAATGCGTGCCAGATGTTGGACCTTCTCTGCCTCGTGAGCCCAGTTATGCGGACAGCTGCTTTCCTCAAGCTGGCACGTAGTACAGAGCAGATGTAGCTCCGTGCTTGTCAGCTGGCCCTTGGCCGGCAGCTGCATTATATCCAAGCGCACCAGGCCTCCTGCGCTCCTGTCAACCGCACGCAGCGATGACTCATCGAAGCATGAGCTGTGGACGTTGCAGGGGCTGCGTCGGCATTGTCTAGCCATACACGAAGTGTACGTTAGACTTGGCGGGTTTGTCGTGTCGAGGTGTGGGTCTGGCTGACACGGGGCTGCCCGGGCGTCTTGGGCCGAATGCTTTCATAGATCCAGATGCACAGAAGCCAACCGCATTCCAGCAGCGGATGTCTTGCTGACGGCCACCAAGATGTCCTGTATGCCCTGATCTGAGCAGTGCATCCACTGCACCCGCCAGGTGGCTGCCGAGAGCCGAGCAAGAGCGCAGAGGGACTGTGGCCGCGACGATGGGAGCTTTGCTCTGCCTCTGCCTTGCACCGATGACCGAAGCAACGATTTTTGTGTTCGTGCTGGACTGCGCCCGATTCAAGGCTTCCCCAAATTTCGGAAATCTTGCATCCCTCCTCCACTGGTGGGGACTCCATCGTGCAGGCCTTGCCCCTGGCGCTCCATCGGCTTGAAGCCCTTTGGAGGAAGCCTCTTCTTGGCATTCGTGCCTCGCGCCTCTGAGTTGCCGGTTCGTGAAATCACCATCCACGACCACACGGTGCACCTTCAACCGCCAAGCTTCGGGTGGTTTGCCAAACCTAGCGACTCTGCCGACACGCCGTGTCTAGCTTGTACAGCTACTGCCCAGCTGGCGAGGATGGAGACTGGTGCTGTCCTGCTACTGCCTCTTGCTGCTCGATCGCGAATCACAAGCTTCCCACTCTGCTCCGTTGCTGCCATGCGCCTCGCATCAGCCACCACGGCACCTTCTCGGTGCCAGTTGCTGTGGATCGATGACTTGCTAGAAAACTGCGGAGAGGACTCAGCCATTGGGGATCGGTCTGCCGCAACCTTCGTCTGCACCGCAGCGCAGGCCTCGCCTGTTGAATGCATCGTTGTCGCTGAGTTCAGACCTCTACGCGACCAGTGCAGCTTGAGCCCCTCACGCCGGCCTTCGTGTCCGTACGGAGCGACACACGCCCAGCTGTGGGACCTGACTGTTGGCAGAAAGTCACACCTGTTTTGTGCAACCTTGCAGCTGCGCGGCGTCAGTCCACGCTCGTGCTACGCCTGGAAATTCCTCGGCACATTTTTCTGCGGCTTAGACACTCGCGCGCCATCAGTCCTTCTGCCAGCCCTGCCTGACGTTCTGCAGCCAGATGGCCAGCAACGTTTGCGGGTTCCGCTAGGCTCTACACCCCCTGCTCATGACAGCTGCTACAGGCGCGATTTATGTCTGCGAGCAAGAACGCGCAAGGCCGAGGAAGAGCACGCAAGTGCAATAATATGCGCGCAGGGTATATTTATATAACGCATGTAGATGCTAAGATGCTTGTAAGACTTTCCCAGAACTGTCGCGCGAACCAAAGCACAAGAGCGCGAATTAAAGGGTGGGTCCCAATGTGAGAGGCTCATCGGAAGAAGAGTTTCGGGCAGCCTGCAGTTGAGATTTGGCCCTGACGGCTCAGCACTTCCGGGCTGAGACTCGCGTCTTCCATTCGCATCGCCGAGTCCCAGTTCCTTGCCAAGCTGGCCGTGGCTCTTCTCGGAATCTTCCGGAGATGGAGGGGACTCGGCCATCGATCGGTCTTGCAACATCCATGCTCGCACTCGCACCGCGTCGGCTCAGACTTTTACACGGGTCGTGTATCTCGCTTTATTGGTAGTTCCAGCTGCGCGCGCTTGTGCGGCTCGGCGAGCCGCTACGGGACATGACCGCTTCTGGCAGGAGGTCACACGGCCGCCAAGGCCGCCAAGGCCCAGGGCACTTTCACCAAGAGAGCCGTGAGGGCGAGATGTGCTTTGCCCCTGCGATTGCGTGATAGCAGTGTGATGTCATGTGGAGACATCGCTGGAATGCTGCTCACCGTTGGTCCGTAAGCACTAGGCAACTATAGGCACTCAACGTGCAAGGCTCTTTCTTGAGGTTGACTGGAGAAGATGACTCCTGGTCCTGCACAGAGTTCCGACTGACTCCAAGACTCTCTTTCAGCCCGCAGCCTCTCGTGGGCCCCCTTCGTACGGCCCGCAGGATCGCAGTTGCCAGCGCGAATCGCAGAGTGTCCAGGAAGAAGGCAGCTGGATAGGCAAAACCTGCAGTCCGTTCGATGTGAAATTTGCGGCCAGACTTGTAGCGCTTCTTACAGTGCTTTGTCAACTCAGATGACTCGTCCATCATGCCCAGCCGTGCAGCGAAGGCACTTCAGGTGCAACCGAGCACTTCTCGGCTTAGCTTCCGGCTTCGGCCCATTCCAAACTTGAGACCGCAATTGTTCCGAGCCGCCGAGCAAACTCAAACGGCCCCTCCCACACTTGGGCGCTGCAGTGCCACGTGCCCTGCACGCCAGTTGCTGCCTGTTGCATTCTGCCCGGATGCTTGTGCACCAACGCTTTTCCTCCCAGCTGGGGTTGATACTGTCCCGGGCGCGAGCATCTAACCCCAAATCAGCGACGTGTCCGCCGCCTGACTTTAAGCAGCTGCATCAAGATGCGTGCTTGACCTTGGAAAGTGAAGCCGCAAGGTTTGGAATGATTGGTGCAGGCTCCATGAGTTCGATGGTGAGTTTCTGGTCGGAGTCGCCGTGCATGACGTTGCCCATCGCTTGGTGCTGTGGCGATGATTCGGCGATCATGCCGGGACCCGTGCATCGCAGACTCCGTCAGCCTCACACCCTTGAGTGCAGCCTACGCTCGGCATGGTGCAATCAGCCTGAGCCGTGGCCCACCCCGCGCTTGTGTTGCCAGTGCCTTCCTAGACCGCTGCGGGCTTGAGACCCGTTCTTAGCGCTCCTTGTCAAAGGCAGCCATGGCATCTCCGACCGTATCATGCAAATGCGCTCCTACTGGTAGCAACGCTAGCGCTGTCGCGAGCAGTGCTAGCGTGTTGCTTCGGATATCGAGGCAGGAGCCTGGAGGAGCAGTGGAGCCTCCCTGACCAACGACCAACAACGACCAACTCCGTCATTTGTCATCTTTCACACCGTGACTTAAGGCTCCTCTGTCCATACCCGTCTTAGCACGTCAAAGAGACGTTGGCTCTAACCTGCAACTAAAACTTAGCAGGCATTGCGTAGCAAAACGCTGGGTCGGTCTACCGGCAGGCTGGCTGTCGGTTGGCATCTTGCTTCAGCTGACAGTTCGACTGAAGGATCTCAGACCGGGCTTGCCAGTCCAGGCACCGTGCTGGAGGTGGCAAAGAGCGGAAAGCCGCGCCGCCCGACAGCTTAGGCTAGGCGGCTGGAATTGTGAGCGAGGCGGCAAGGTGCTGAGCGTCGGAGGCGCTGGGGGAAACGGCGTGCCGTCAAGCACGAAGGTCTGAATTACTCCGGTGTTGTTTCTCACAGTGTCCTTCGAACGAGTACTCCAGACCCACCCACCTTGCTTGAACTGCATACTCTCCGTCTGAGTGGATAAAATGAAGCGATTTCCGCGTCGCAGGAGCCTGGCTTGCTGTCGGTCTTCGCCGGAGCACAAGAGGCTCTCATAGCCAGGTCCTTGATGTTGGCCTTCCGCGGAGAGGCATCGTCGAAAGCCACGCACCCCCCGTCAGATCGCCCTGTCCAACCACACACACTTTGAGGAAACACGGATTGGTTCACACCATGTCATCTCATTCCATGCTTTTGCGAAAGGGTGTGCTTGTGCTGTGAATGAAGTAATTAAAGCACAGAGATGCAGAGGGCAAGGAGCAAAGGTGTACTAATCAACAAATTGCAAAAACATGGGTGAAAGTAAGCATGGGGGTGATGCACACCTTGTGCTGATTCATGTTTGCAGAGGGACTCCCTCAATATTTTCGGCCTGTCTTCGCTCAGCCATGTACGGTCCAGTGGCCATCACCCTCGCGAAAAAAAGAGCCTTCAGTGAAGTCCACTGAGCCGTTGCGGTTTGGCCTGTCTAGGCATGCTTTCCTCCACATTGCAGCGTCGCTGTTGGCGTGGAGGAAGCAGGTGCATGATTGGGGCTCGAGCGCGGCCTGCTGGTCGTATTCCATCTCTGCTAAGTTTGCCCGGAAGGACCACCGACGCAAGAACTCTTGCAAAGAAATACTGAGCACAGCAATACACTGTGTCATGTGAGTCATGCATCGTGCTTTGAACTTGGAGTTCATTGCGCCTGTGAACAGCTGCTCCTCCTGCTTCGACAGAACACGGTTGATCATGCGCACCGTTAATTTGAGCCTATGACCGTTTTCCCTTTGCAGACGTGATGTGCTCTGCTAGTACTGTGAGGAAGTCGTCAAGGTTCATGCCACAGCTCGCGGCGGCTGGCGGTGCCAACAGCCTCCGGGTCCTCGGCCTTCGGGTCGCATTGCCAGAGCAGTCTCTGTCAACGTACCGACGCTGAGTTGCGGAAAGTGCGTTCTCTCCTCGCCCGTCCGGACATGGATTTCAATGAGTTCAAGCATCGTCGATCTTTTGTCAAGTCGCAGATCCTTCGCCTGACACTTAGTTGCCGTGGGCGGTGCCCACGCCGGCTCTCCTTCTGGAGCTTGGCGCAACGCGAAGCTTCTCATAGATCACAAGCTGCCAGCCGTGCAGACGGTGCAGGCCCGTCTGTCAGGCTAGAGTCATCTGCAAGACTGCAGGCCAGTATGGAAACCTGACCATATGATTCATTTGGGAGTTCCACCACTAGTGTGTTTTGCTCGCGAGCGTGGATACCAGATGCAAGGGGAGTGCTGCGAGAAACCGGCGGCAATGCTCTATGGGGTGTGCGGGCTGCCCTGCCTGGCAGAAACTCAGTGAGTCCTCGACTGTGTGAGGCATTGCCTGTGTCTGTTACGAATGATTCCGTCCTGCCTGGCGGTCAAGACCGATGTTGATTGTTTCCTCAAGTGCCTGGCCGTCCCAGAGTTGGCGCCTAAAGCACAGACATAGCTCGGTCTGTCAGAGGTTACAAGGCTGCCGAGTCCCGGGCTGACACCCCCGACCAAACCGGCGCTGTGTTGTGTCTCCAGATGTCGTAGCCCCCCATGTCTTTTGGTACGGCTTGGTATAATCGAAACACCTAGCGTGAAGAACTGCATTTTCTGAGGTTTTCGTTGGGCATATATCAAGACTCGCTGGGGCCGTGGCTATGATGTGCTGCGGCGGGCGTCAACGAGGGCCCTAGCCACAAGAGCACATGCCAGGTGCATTCTTGCCGCTCCCTTGTCCTCAACGAATGCCGCAGTTACCCCCGCAAGACCTGTCCTATCAGATAGGCCTCAGATCTGCAAAGCTTATCAGAAGCCCGGTTCGTAGCTCATTGATGGCGACCCGAAGTCACGGCTTTGGCCTTCATGGCTCCCACGCAGAAGCATCCATAGCTGTCGTAGCAACCCTGATGCGGTCCCGGTGTATCTGATTGTCCTTTTCAAAGTGGAGTGAGACTTTGAGAGGTGGCAGTGCATGGCAGTGCCATTCCGTGAGACCTGGGGCTGCTGACATCACATCACGAGGCATGTCTTCTGCCGTGCTGCTTCGTGCTGCTCTGCATTTCGTTCGCACCCGGAGGCCTTGTTTCGTGTCAGGGTCTGCCTTTCAAGGCATGCGTGCTTGTGGTTGTGGCACGAGGTGTGCAGAAGCGGCTTTTGCCAGTGTTTGGCTGCAAAGTGATGATCAGCCTGTATTGGTTGGGCATGCGCGAGCCTATAGAAGCTGGTAGGGAGGGGTGGCAGAGAATTCGCGAAGCTGTGCCGGAGCTGTGCAGGGACAGCCAACCCCAAACGTGCTTGCATCTTGTCCGGTCTGCTCCTACGGATGCAGGGCACAGCTGCCATCCTGCCTTGCACGCTCATAGCGAGGTGGCACGCACACGACTCCTTCTCCTCCTGGGGGCGCTCGTGTGCCCGACCCTAAATCGTCACACTTGCTGTCGCAGTCGCTCCGCGAGGTATGTCGGGAGCACGTCGAGAAGACATGTCTCTGCGTCAAAGCCATGGTTCCACTGAGCTTGGCCAAGCCCTTCGCCAAGTACCGAGCCTGCTAGCTCTGCGCGGCTCGAGCATGAGCACCCTCGGCTCGTGATTCGCTCATCGTTCATCGGTTTGGGCCTTGCCATGCTTTGAGCAAGTTCGTGGCCAGCTGTGCTGCTCCCCGTGTTTCCGGACTGCTTACACGTCACCGATCTCGTATGCTAGGTTATGCCTGCCAGAAGCGGCACAGATTCAGGCTACGAGCACGTTCAAGCGTGGACTATAGGTTACATGCACTCCCGAAGCAAGGCCGCACCATTTCTGGCCCGAGCCTGAAAGATCCTGGAACCCAAAGAACCTTGTGACATGTTCGTCACACCGCACTTTGAATTTCCCAAGGTCGGGCAAGCACTCGGTATCTGGCATGCGTGCTAGAGACATTTTCAGAGGCAGAGAATTCATTCTCAAGGCCAGGCATCTGTCTCGTCACGTCGCCGCGTATCATAAGATGCGCTTTGACATTCAAAGCGGCAAGTGCAATTGCGCAGTTTCGAGCCTTATGTAGCTAACGCCAGCAGTGCCAAGCCGATCCGTGCCTGGGAGCTGAAATCGGCGTGTAACAATGTGTTGCAAGTGCCAGTAGCATCAGGCTCTACTTCGTGGGCACATGCAGGCACTCATCGAAACACCAGCTCCGACACGCCGCTTTGACAAAGATTTTTGGCAGAAGCAAGTTCGTGAAGACAGCCCGCCTCTCAGCAGACACCATGGCGAAGAAAACGATAATCTGTCGTTTTCCTGAACAATCCCGGCACAGGGCACATGAAGCCAGCGCCGCCCTTGGCTGCTGAGCTCATGTTGGGGGAGCTGGAAGTCAGTTGCGGCTGCCGGAGTGAGTTGGCGGCGACACATGCAGGATATCTCACAGCGAAAGAGCAGCAGATCGTGCACGTTGTTCCAGAGGGCGCTCCGAAGGAAGACTACGAGTTGTCCATGTGCGTGGTTGTTATACTAGCATCAATCTTGCCATGCTTCCTCATCTGCGATCCCTTTTGGCAGCCAGGCCTCCTAGCCGCCCCTCAACCAAGCATCCCATGTGGCTCCGGGACCCGTTCCGAACTAGGGCGACACTATCACCACTCTTGAACGAAGCGATGGCATGTCGTTTTCCTGAACCATCCCGTCACAGGGCACATACGCCGCTGGTGGTTGTTGAGCTCAAGTTGTGGGAGGTGGAAGTCGTTGCGGCTGCTGGAGTGAGTTGGCGATACATGCAGGATATCACACAGAGAAGCAGATCTTGCACTGTCTTCCAGAAGGCGCTCCGAAGGAAGACTACGAGTTCTCCATGTTCGTGGCTGCTATTCTAGCATCAATCTTGCCATACTTCCTCATCTGCCACCACTCAACTGGGCATCCCATGCGGCTCCGGGACCCGTTCCGGACTAGGGCAGCACTATCACCGTTCTTGATCGAAGCGATAGCATGTCGTTTTCCTGGACAATCCCGGCACAGGGCACATACGCCGCCTTTGCTCAAGCCGCAGTAGGTGGAAGTCAGTTGCCGATGCTGGAGCGAGTTGGCGATACATGCAGGATATCACACATGGAAGGAGGACAGATCACGCAAGGTGTTCCAGCAGGAGCTGCGAAGGAAGACTATGAGTTGTCCATGTTCGTGGTTGCTAAACTAGCATCATTCTTGCAATGTTTTCTCATGTACGATCCCTTTCTGCTGCAGGGTCGCGTGGCCACCACAAACAGGCATCCATAGCATGTCGTTTTGGCGAACAATCCCGGCACAGGGCACGTGAAGCCAACGCCGCCCTTGGCTGCTGCGCTCGTGACGTGTCACGTGAAAGTCAGTTGTGGCTGCCGGAGTGAGTTAGCGTCACAGAGAAGAATGATCATCAGATCGTGCATGGTCCACGGTGTTCCAGAAGGAGCTCCGAAGGAAGACTACGAGTTGTCCATGTTCGTGGCTGCTATGCTAGCATTCATCTTGCCATACTTCCTCATCTGCGATCCCTTTTGGCAGCCAGGCTTGCTAGCCACCACTCAACTGGGCATCCATGTGGCTCCGGGACCCGTTCCGCACTAGGGCAGCACTATCACCGTATCTGATCGAAGCGATAGCATGTCGTTTTCCTGAACAATCCCGGCACAGGGCACATACGCCGCAGTAGGTGGAAGTCAGTTGCGGATGCTGGAGCGAGTTGGCGATACATGCAGGATATCACACATGGAAGGAGGACAGATCACGCAAGGTGTTCCAGCAGGAGCTGCGAAGGAAGACTATGAGTTGTCCATGTTCGTGGTTGCTAAACTAGCATCATTCTTGCAATGTTTTCTCATGTACGATCCCTTTCTGCTGCAGGGTCGCGTGGCCACCACAAACAGGCATCCCATGCAGCTCCGGGACCTTGGGCAGCGCTGCCACCATTCCTGGTCGAAGCGATAGCATGTCGCGCTTCATGGGTGGGGCTAGCACCATTCATCCAATGCTGCGCCGGGAGTCCAAGGCCGCCGTTTACCGGCAGGAGATGAGGGACTGCTTCGAAATCGGCATCGAGCATGGATTTCTTGACTCGCCGGACCAAGCTGTCGTTGCCATGGATTGCCTGTACATGCATCCGGCTCGGTCCTTTTCCTGACACCGCTCAAACGCTTTGACTTCCCATTTCGATGGCCCACGGCTCAGCCCGATCTCCGGCGCAAAGACAGCTGGCAGACAACCTGGCAGGTTTCCTTGGGACCAGCGGGGTCATCGTCGTGGGGTCTCTTGCAAGATCTTCGCATGCCCAAACAGCGTTCTCGCGCGAGCCTTCCATCTGTCCAGCTTTAACGAAGTTTTTGCGGGGTCGTCCCAATCCTCCTCAACGACCCCTGTCAGGCTTCTCTCGTCTCACAGTCCCAATGATTTGAAAAAATCGGCTGGGATGGGAAGTTGCAGGGTCAGTGGACGCAAAAGGGTCGGAAAGTGTTGTCTTTTGGCTAACGTTAGTCTGCCTTGCTGCCCAGCAGGCGGATAGCCATATTGAGGCAGCAAAAGTGTCGATGTGTGACTGTCATGCATGGCTTCGGCACTTGAAGTCACGGGGACCCGCAGTGCGAACACTGGATGTTGGGTGGATGGCTACTTCAAGTGACGCAAGAGCACGACTAGTTCACCGAACGCATCGCCGCTTCAAGCTACATCCCCATGCGCGAGATTCTTTTCCCACTCCTCACTTTCTAACACGAGTTCAGAGTATTCGATCCACGGTCTTACCGGAAGGATGCAAACCCGGTTGCCAGATTTCGGTGCCCAAGTGCCACAAGTGCTTATGGCTGTCTGCCTGAGACGTCCTTGAGACTTGTACGATGCTCTTCAAAGCCGCACATTTAGCATTACGTAGCTAAGACCAGCAGTGCCATCACCAAGCTTGACACTTTCAACCCGATCCGTCCCGGGAAGCTGAATCCCACTGGCCTCCCTGGGTCCCAGCTCACTCGGCCCCAGCAGGCGGGTTCTTGGCAACAGCATCATGCAGCCAGTATCATCAAGCGCTAGGATATGAGTGCGGCAAGCAGTGACTCGCAGAAAGCGTCGCCGCAGACGGCCAAGGGTTGGCCAGAGGGATGGGCAGAATCATGACAGCGGTACTTGGACGTGCAGTCATGATGTTCGGG
Source organism: Symbiodinium sp. CCMP2592 (assembly GCA_905221615.1). Classification (NCBI taxonomy): domain Eukaryota; class Dinophyceae; order Suessiales; family Symbiodiniaceae; genus Symbiodinium; species Symbiodinium sp. CCMP2592. The sequence goes on from CAJNDT010000333.1 coordinate 171,375, forward strand.
CATCGTGCCAGCAGCGCCTCCGTCCTGCCAGGTACAGACAGCAACACAACAGCTGAGGCCCGGCACAGATGCCGAGGAAACTCGGAGCTCGGCTCGTTAACCATCTCGGCCCCGGCCTTGGCAAGGCATCGCGCCGAATCTCTCTGCGAACTTTGCCATGCATCATCTTCTGTCCAGCGGCGCTGCGGGGCATTCTTGCATGGTGGGGCATGATGAGCGACACCGGATCCTTTCTGCTGGAACTGCAGAGCAGGAAAAGGTTCCTCTGAGGTATGCACTTATTAATTATGTAACTTACATATTGTATGTAATATACATACATGTTTGACCATTTGTGTATGTTTCTGGCCAGAAGCTATGCAAAATACCATACAAAGAAGGTTCTGCAATACGAATCGAAAGCACAGAGGTCGCTCCCGCAAGCGGTTACTGTGTTTGATCTTTCTCTGTAGTCCCTACCGGCCAAGCATGTACATCCCCTCAGTCTTGTTGCGGATGGATATGCATGCATGTATGTATGTATGTACGTATGTATGTATGTATGTAGGTATGTATGTATGTATGTATCCGTATGGCTGCACTTTGCCAGATACTGTTTTCACCTTGATGTTGTCAGGCTCCCTACAGCCCTGGTTCCTAAAGTTGAAGTGACCTACACCTCAAATCTTCCCCAAGCTCCTAAACCCCTGATTCTCCCCTAACCCCATAAGCCCTAAACTACGCGGGCGGCATCTTCCTGGCTCGAGTGGGGTCGGGGTAAGATTGATGCTCACGCAGAGCAAGGCCCCAACTTGGGACGAGCTTCGCCGCCTAAAGAATCGGGGGAGTTAGATACTGAAGGTTGTAGATACCGTAGCTGCTGTTAAGTTCACGTATAGATACAGAACTAAGGTTCTTAGCCCGGCGCTATATGTGTTTGCAGGGAGGCGTTTGAGGCTTCGTGTTGGGGTTAAAGTTCAGGGTCTCAGGTCTTCAGGAATCCAGGATTTCGATGAGAGCGTAAGGGTTGCCAAGTTTCGGGATTTAGGTCGTAGGTTGTATATGGCTCTGAGGGTCAGCAGGTTTAGTTGGGTGTCTAGCTCCTGTTGTTTGGGGTGCAGGGCAGTGGTTTAAGTGCGTAGGCTTGGAGGTTTCGGGTGAGTATAGGGTTCAAGTTTCTGTTTTCAGGGTGGAAAGGTGGCACTCTGGTTATGGAAGACCCGGCCTCAGCTTAGAACTCTTATGATAGAGCTCTCTGTAGCACCTTCATAGATCTTCATAGAAGCCTTCAGATACAACCCTTACAGGATCCTTCTCCAGCCGTTTCAAGGCCTGAAAAGCTTGAACTTCAACCCCTAAGCCCGGTAAGCCTTTCAAGTCCCCTGCAGCAGGCAGCCGAAGATGGAGCAGGCTCCTTTTCGGGCATGTGTCTGGGTTTGTGAGGGTTCTACACGGGCTTCAGCAAGGTTTCTATATGGCTTTAGCATTGAGGGTTCAAGGTGCCCTGTTTCCGGTTTAAGGTTCGGAAAGTTTAGGGTTCCTGGTGCATGTCTGAGGTTTCGTGGGTCTTCAGGGATTGAGGAGGTAGGGATTTTCGGGTCGGCATGTGCAGTAGGAAACGGATATGGGCTGCGGACTCATGGAGGCAAGCAAACTTTGAAACCCGCCCCAGACCTTGCATGTTAACAGAGTTCAGCTTTCTTCGCCGAGGATTCGTGCTGGATGAGTCAACATGTTAACCTCTTTTGCTGGATGGATAGATGTCTAGAGCAGATGTTCTCCTTGCGCTCGTGTGCTGCGGAAAGCCACAATGAGGACCTTGACACCCGAAATCCTAGACTCGCGAAAGGGTCTTCGTTTCGACAGGACTATGAAATCGAGACGCCTCAAAAGTGCCTCGGACTTGCTTCGGCTGAGCTTTCGTAACATACTGTCCAATCTCGACCCTAAGGTTATAGTAGTAACAGGACCCTTGGTATGACAGACCCGCGAATCGGCCCCCCCCCCCCCCCCAACCCCCCCCGCCTCATGAAAGCCCCTTCGGCTCGGGTCATGGACAACTCCTGCATGCTACGAAATACCATTATGCCCATTTTTGGAGGAGTTCACGGTGATGCGGGATTTCGTCTACTAGAGCTTTGGGGGCCTTGAAGGTGGACAATGTTAAAGCAGTGGAGACCAGAGGCCTGAGTCTTGATCCCTTAAACCTTATGAAACCTTTACTCCCTGGTTCTGAGTAGGGAATGCGGGAATGGGGATGGGCTATACTTGGAGGTTCATGGGTAGTTATAAGTAGGGCTACAAGTAGGTAATTATACTTACAAGCCATATTAGGGGACTTATAACCCGACTTGTAATTACCAGGACTTTGGGTTTAGACTTTACACGGCTTATCCCCTTATAATGAAAGTATGTGTGCGTGTGCTTTAAAACTATATATATATATATATATATATAGATACATGTGTATATATATATATATATATATATATATATATATACATACACACACGCACACACACATTCCTAGGTCTTATCCGGGCCGGCTGCTCTTGGAGTCAAAAAATAATGGTGATGTTTACAGCTTCTCCGGGCGTGGGTTGATGGTTTTAAGGTTTCAGGCATGGGGTTCAGGGTTTCGGGATTGGGGCCCATTGAACCCTAATCGCCCCAACCCTAATCCTCAAACCTTGCAGCAATACACTTTACACCTTAAAGTCTACATCTTAAACCCTCAAGCATCTGAAGCAGTAAGCCCCACGCCCTACACCTTGAGCCCCGAACCCTCAGTGCTGAATCTTGTCGCAGGACTCCAAAGCTTCATCTCTAATAACCGTTAGGATGATTATGATGGTGATGAGGATGATGATGATGATGATAGTTCTCATTCTTGTTATTGTGACAACTGCTTGTTCTTCTAATTGCAATTCGCAATCGTTGTTGCTGTTACTACCATGTTGGCATAAATCTGATCAGGTTTTTTCGGGTTCTACAAGGGACGGCTTTCGGGTGTGGAGGTTTTGAAGTTCACGGTCTAGGGTATTCGCAGGAGCTTGGAAGTTAGAATGCTGGGTTTCTATTTCCACTCTTGTGGATGAAGCTTGCTTCAGACTCGTAACCAGTAAGTATACTAGGGGGAGGCCAGGCGATTGAACCCTAAAACCCTCCAAACCCCACCCTAAACCCTAAACCCAACTGAGCTAAAGCTGTTACTCAGACACGAGGCCTGACCTCAGAACACGCAAGCTTCCAACATACATAATAATGACGACCATCAAAAGGCTCCACGAGTGCGATGATGCTTTGGAGTTTGGAGTTTGGGGCTTAGGGTTTAGGATAGGTGGGGTATTTCAATCAGTGCTGAATCAGAGGCCTGTATTCACGTGCTCCAATGCGGCTGCCTCATCGCGCCTTTTGATATCCCATAACAGAAGCTCCTGCTCCACAGAGTGTTGGGCGAACCTCTTCGCGAACCCCAGGCTAGACCCCGGTCTGAGTAACTGACAAAAATATCTCCTTACAGGCCGTTTATAATTACACTAAGCAGCACCCAAGACCATGTTCGAATCTTCAACTACCTCACGAGTAGAGCCCTCGGACCCGAAGCCCCTGTAAAGAGCCATAAAGAACTTCAAAACCCTGAAGAAGGAACCCTTAACTGGGCTCTTGTTAGGGGATGTAATTTAAGTTGCCATAATAGTTATCCATGTTAACTAATATGGTTTCTTCATTATGGTAACCTAGAATGAATCCCTTAACGGAATCTAGATTAGATAACATGGTTTCCTTATGGTAACTTAAAACAGATCCATTAAAGGGAGCCCTGAAAGCGAAGGAAGCGGTGCCTCGAGAAGTTGAGCCCGGAGAAGTCTCGAGAGAGGCCTGGGCTTCCGCGCTCTTCCGCGCTCTTCCGTGCCCAGGAGGCCCCGACATGGAGATTTTGTTGGATTTTTTGGGGTTAAGGGTTTAGGATTTAGGGTTTAAAAAAAGTTTAGGGAGGAGGGTGTTTTTTCGGGATCGGATCGGACTTCGGTCAAGTCTTGCGAGGTCGGTTTTAGAGTTTAGGGTTGAGGGTTTAATTGGTTGCTGGGGAGCAGGCTGTCATTCGTCTCTAGAGGGTGGTTGGGTTCAGGGTGCAGGGTCTGGCGTTCAAGGATTTCGGGTATCCATCTTCCGTCGACTAAGACGGGTGCGAGGTGCCTCCATTCCTAGAGTATCCGCTTAGGGTTAAGGGTTCAAGAACGCCACCAGGATTTACCTACGCACTCCTCAAACCTTATTCTGAAGCGACGCCCCCCAAGAAGACCGGAGCTCAAGTGGGAATATCGGTAAAAGCAGCTCAAGCACAAAGACTCACGGCATATCATAGCAAGCAGGCATTGCCCACCTTCGGGGGTCTCCTAGCAGAGCTGCTGCGCCTCCGCTTCAGTTCGCAGCTTCCTGCGTGTTGGGCGCAGGGTTTAGAGGCTAAGGCTTGTTTAGGTTTTCGGGTTTACGGCTTTCTGCCGCTTTTGAGAACCTTGAACTCTGCGCCCTAAACTGTCCCTATTTCCGGTTTGGCATAGATGTCTGGATGGGTACTGGTGTCCCCTTTTCACCCATAAACAGTCAGTTCTGCGAACAGTTCCACGACTTCAAAATTCGAATCTAATTTCTGTTAGACCTCTCCAACACCTGGTTTTCTTTCCCCCCTTGCAGAACCCCCAAAAAAGAAGAAGCCCCAAATTAACAGGTATCCCTGAGCTTCTCGAATTCCCAGGCTTTTTGAGGCCAAATCTTCGACCCGTGGGGGTGTCCTCTGCAGGGCATGTCGGTCCCGAAATGTCTCGGAGTCTCGAAAAAATGCGGGTTTAGGGTTCAGGGTTTCAGATTTGAGGTTAAGTCTGGAAGGGTGCTGGAGCAGTTCCTTCATGACACGAAGCTCCAGAACACGCCTCGAAGCAAATTGCGGCGAGCCTCAACCCTTGAAGTCGCGCAAAAACCCTAAACCCCCGAAATCCTCCGGCCAACCCTATAACTCAGGTTTGTTGAAGAGAAAGGCGGCATGCGGGATCTGCACAGCCTCCTGCGCCTCGTTTCGTACAGGAATTGAAAGCGAAATCCAAGGTTTAGGGTTTAGGTGTGAAAGGTTTCAGTTAGGGGGTGGGGTTAGGGTAAGAATGCTAGGATTCCTTGTGTCGTTCCCATTGAGGGAGCGCAAGCCAGAAAGGCCTGCCACCCTGTGCCGGCCCGTGCCCATTGCAGCTTTCAGGGTGGGGACCGTCAGGAAATTCTACCCCGCGCATCCATTGGTTGCAGTTGAATGTGGAGCCAGGTCGGAGCAGAAACATTGAAGTTCCTCCGCCCTTCTGCCGAGCCTGCGCTGAACCCTCGGTCGTCTGCAACCTGTTCCAGGGACCTCACTGTCACTGTTTACTTAGACTGTTACAAGTGGACCAAAAAGTGGCACCTGGACCTCACTTTCAGCCCAAGGAGCTCTCCTTGGAGGAGGTTTCTACAGCGCCGAGGTCCCATCACCTAGACGTCTAGACCGATGCAATCCCGAAAGACCAGAAACTCCAGCTGGAGCCGAAAAGCCATCCAAAGAAGAGGCTTCGGCAGATCTGAACCGGCCTTAGCGACTTTTAAAGTCTACTCGTCGTAGCCTTGACTTCTTGACTTTGGGGTCCCTAAATTCCCAAAATCCTTCCTTCCTTGCTTAGGTGCATCTCCAAGACTGCCGAGCTGAAGCTCCTGGTCGGCATCAAGGCCGTTAGGGGCTCTCGGGGGCCCTCTTGGCTAGGCGAGTGCTGCTTTCAGGTTTCAGAAGAATGGGCTTTTTGTTTTTTTTGCGTTTCTAGGGGCGTATTATTGTGTGTTTTTTGTTTTGGGGTTTAAGTCAAGTGGCCGTATGTAGAAACAGCAGCTTCGACAGCAACAGCAAGCCTTGAACGACACAAGAGATTCGCGGGGCCACTTTCTTACGTAACAACTCTCTCATAAATCGGATCCTCCTGAATCCCAACTTGCAGTGATTACAAAATGAGGATCCCAATTTCACAGATTCTCTTTTACGTCCGCAGCCGTCAAAGTCCAAACCCACAGAGACCTCGCGGCCACGGCCCCTTGCAGGAGATGCGCATTCAACATGAACGTGATGCAAGCCAAGTCCGAAGCTACGCAGAGATGTGCGACCAGGTGCAGGCACGCAAAAAGAGACACGATGTCAAGGGAATAGGGGCTTCGAAGCGAGGAGCATAGGGCTTAAGAGTTCAGGGCTTAGAGCTCAGGCGGTCAGGTCACCTTCAAGGTTTCCCAAGAGGTACATAGGTTTTCGGGGCTTGGAGGTCGAGCTTCCTTCGAGGGTAGTCTTTTGGCTTAACTGAGATTGAGACCCTGTAGGGAAATGGCGGCGAAATATCAAGCCAACCATGAGATCTTATAGTACAGGTCGTTTGGATTTCACAACATGAGATCCGTTCCAGATGTTGAGTCTGAAAACGTAAACCAGAGCTCTCACAGGCTGAGTGCTCCTTTAGAGGCACGTGACATCTACCCCTTTGGGTAGTGATTTAGGACATTTCGGGGTTCTGGCTGTAGTGGCTCGTTCATTTTCGTGGCTGAGGCGTGAAATGACTGAGGGCTCCACGGAATTCTCTTTGGTATCTCAATTCAAGCGATGTCAATATGACAAAACAGCCACCGCTGTAACAACCCACTGCTATAAGTAGCATCAACAAATGGCTTCGCCATAGTTAGAGTCACTCAGCCACTCAATTTGCCACCGCCGCCTTGGGCTCGGAGGTCACGGCATAACCGCTTGAGCCGCTTGGCCCGAACGACGAAACCCTTCTGTACCTCATTTCCCAAGTCCCAACCATGTTTTGGACCTGAACCCTCGGGTCTCAACTCCTAACTAAAACCCTGGACCTTCAAAGGATCCTTAGTCCCTTAGAGGAGCGGTTGAAGCAAGGATTCCCTGCACCCTACACTGCCGTATACGCCCTTGCTCGGAGAAGCTTTCCGGGTTTAGGAGCCCTTTGCCTGCAAGGCCTTGCACCAGAACAGCTGGTGCAGCAGTCGCAAACTGCGACTGTGCTCCACGGAACCTGGCCGGCAATTTTTCGGGTGCGGGTGTTCGGGAGTTCGAGTTCAAGCTCTAAGCCGGGGCTTTACCCACACCCTGAAGCCCTACCTCACCTCAACCCCAACGCCCGACACCGCATAACCCTGAATCCAAACGGAATGGACATGAAGAATGAAAATAGGGTTTTCAGGCAGCATACTGAAGTATTACTCTATCAGGACACTACTCATAATTCAGATCCCCACCTAAAACAGCAGCTCTGCAGCCTTTAAAAGTGAATCCTCAACCCAAGCGCCCCAACAGGGAACTAGAAAACATGTGGATCCTTAACTCCTTAGCCGTGCACATCTGTCTTGAAGCTCTTACAGCTCCCACTGCTGTTTCACAGGGATTGCCAAGGTTGGGGGACTTGTAGGGTAACTACACTTGTCGCTACTTCTGACCGCAGTTTTAATATTCGATTCTTACGCACAACTTAACCTATACCAGCCCTGAGCCCCAAAGCCCGAAAGCCTGAAAGCCCGAAAGCAGCAGGTGCCTGAGCAATCTCGTGGTGTGGGGGTGTGAAGTGTTTCCTTTTGGTAGGGCTGTAATAAAATACTTGGAACCATACGGTCTTGGGGCAGGTTGTCGCCTAGTGCCTAGCTCGGTGTTGCTAGTGCCGCTAGTGTCCTTTGTGGTTCCTTCTTTTGCTGACCTGATGTAGGTTTTAGGTGGTAGGATCCTAACCATGGAACTGGATAACAAAGCAAAGGAGCTATGTTAGTGACTAGATGTAGAGTCTAGGGTGTTTCTTGTCAAGTTACTAAGTTCTGCATCGATGGTAGAGGCCTGCAGCAGTCCCAATTCATGTATCCCCGACATACTTATGCTCGGACATACAGAAAACCAGACTTTAAGTACAGGCATGAAGTACAGGCAACTTTGACGGGCTGAAAGTTTTGCGGGCTTGGAATTCGGCTTGAATCCTTAACCTTGGCCGTTGTTGAGGAGCTTAGTTTCAGCTACCATCGGACATATAGGAAATAGGACTCAGTAGGACGGTGTGTTCAAGCCATATAAGTGCTTGCACAATAATTTGTTGCCGCAGCACGGATATGTAGGGAAATACTACGGTTTCCTTATCATGGAAATGACACCACTGAAGTTCTAAACTTCGTACACCGCGTAGAGTCTGCAGAAAGCCTGTACTCGTATCATCCGACAGGCAAAGCTTTAGCGTTTAGAGGCTGCTCCCCAGCACGCTAACCTCAGAATTTTCGGTGTGGTGCCATATAATTATATATGGGTCTTCATAATTAGAATAGGGTTTTGGGATATTATACTATAACCCTATTCTAGTTATTTAGGCCCCCAAACCCTATTCTGATTATTTAGGCCCCTAGAGTATGTGCAAAGTACTTCTTTGGGCTTCTCGGGGGGTGCTGGGGCCGAGCGGTGCCATCCGAAAATGTCCTCCCCACCTGAACCTTCAGAGTCTAGTCAGATTTTTTCAATCGAATAATAATCATATGAATAATGATCATAACAACAATGTCAATGAAAATAGTACTAATAATACTAATACTACTAAGAATGATATAAGTTAAAATACGGTAGCCCCTTATAGAGCCCTTGTTGTGACTCTTTTGGTCATGCGTCTAGGGCCACCAAGGAAGAGGGGGACCGCAGGGCAGCCACCGCCATTCTGAGCCTTTTCTGAGTCCACAGTGACGCATATTTCCACACGAAGGACTAACCTAACCTTAGCCCCCAAACCACGACGCTTGAACCAGAAATCCTACACCATACAGGAGCACGACCATATCGCACACCACCATGGTCGATTTCGCTTTGAAAAGGGCCATGGGCGTAGTATGCCGAAAAGCCTGAGCCCTCTAGCAACCTCAATCCCTGAACGGCTGTCTTAAGCCTCATGTTTCACGTCGAACGTAGGATCCTGCAGCGCAAAGAGAGCACTGGAAGCCTGAAGTGCTGGCCAGAAAGAGGCCGATCCGATCCCCGCAAAAGTGAAGTCCGAGCCTTAAGCCCCAAATCTTTAAAAAACGCACAGCCCAAGAAGCAGGGACATGCCCATCTGAACCCTGGTACTTTGAACAGGCTTTCGAAACCATTCCTGGTTCGCTTTCGGAGAGGGGATCTCTGTTGCTGTGATCGCAAGACACTGCAAGACACTCCATGGCTGATGGCCAAGCACAGAGATCCACACGTCGAACAAACTCTAAACCCCAGGAGAGAGAGAGAGAGAGAGAGAGAGAGAGAGAGAGAGAGAGAGAGAGAGAGAGAGAGAGAGTGAGAGAGGACATCAGTCCGAACGGCCATGAGCCGTTGCATGGGACTAGAGCAGGTTTCAACAGGGACTATACAACTCGAGACCTGAAACCCTAATGAAGGGCTTGGAAGAATTCGATACAGGCATCCCGTGGTCCCCATATAAACTCAGTATGGAAAACCCTAGGAAAGACCCGCTTCATCGCTGGTAGGAAGCTCTCGGGCTTGGTCTGGGTTCAGGGTAGCATGGGAGCTCTGGCAAAGCAGCATCCCGGGCCGAACACACAACGCAACATGCAGTTCACGCTTCGTGGTTATAGCTTCGTGAATTGTGCCACTATTCCCAGGATGGTGATCTCTCTGCCTCAGGGACATTTTGGGGGCACAGTGGGGAGAGGGCAAGCTAGAAGGGCCAGGAAACATAGCAAAGAGAACTTCTGGTCTGAAAGTAACATTACATACGGCACCAGGCGGCCCAGCACCCTGTGGAAGCATAACTCATCCAGCCCCCCATATCTTCATTCAAATTTCCTGGCCCGTATAGCGCTGCCACACTGTCAGCAGTGTGAAGTTTCGGAAAAAAAGCCAGATGAGAGTTGTAGCTGCCGACATGCCGCTCTAAGCGATGGTCGCATCGCACGTCTGTGCGCCAGCCGCATACTTACAAGGGTGCCTGTTCACTTGCGTTTCTCTCTGTCTCTACTTCACAAGATCCGGGAACCTGGTATAAAATGCAGAGAATTGTAAGGGCCTTCCATACGATGATTTTACTGCGAGTGTGACGACCTACAACGTTCAAACACATCATGCCCTCAACCCTTGCTCCTGCACTCTTTGCCCGGGTAACCCTTTGTCAAGTCCAAAGACTTGGTGTCATCTCCGTTCTCTCGGAGCATCCAACTATCCTTGTGGGCTGAGTCTTAGCGAACATTGCAACTTTTCAGTAGGAGGTCGTTGGCGCCGGGCGAAACACGGATCCTTTCCCGAAAGCTCTCACGGGAAGCCTTAAAGGGCCCAAACTCTAGGCCCTAACCCCTTTCTTTATGGTTTAGGGTATACAGGGCTCGAGCCCCAAACATCCAGCCCTTAGGCGCCCTAAGCCCAGGCCCCTGCCCTTTGGTGCAGCGGATGCTTCAGCTTTCGAGCTTCGGATTCAGGGGTTCATGTGCTTGATCGGTTTAGGCGGTTTAGGGTTCTGGGGTCTTAGCGTTTTAGGGTTTAGAGGGTTTTGCAGTGTCTGGTTTCTTTAAAGCTGAGGGGGTTTAGGTCATGCATGTTCGCGGATCTCCATGGCAGCTTGGATAAGAAGGACTACGCCACCGGAGACGAAACATGAGCGTCACAAAAGCAAGAAGCGGCGGTCGTGGCTGGTAGCGAAAATGGTGGTAGTAAGACTGGCAATCACGGGCGTAAGAGGAAGATAGAGCAATCACGCAAATCGGGAAGCAGCACCCAGACCGTAAACTACAGCTTCGCCTAAGAAAGCCGAGCAGTCGTCCCGGAAGCTTGGGTCGTCTACTGAGAAGCCCATGGAGCTGGACACCGACGATGGTGAGGATGTGGACCTGGCGCAAGCTAAGGACGACGTTGTGGGTGCCAAGCGCACATTGCCTGGTGACGAGGTCACAGCATCCGCGGCTACCGGGACTAAGAAGCCCAAGAGCGTGCCGTTTCCTTCGACGGCACAAGTCATCCCGAACAAAGGTGGTGGCGACTGTTTGTTTCATGCCGTTGCTCAGGCCGTCGGCGAGGTTGAAGGCCGAAAGATCGGCCACCGCCAGGTCAGAGCAGCTCTTGCCGACTGGGTTGCGGCCAATGCTGAGACGCTTAAGCCCCATTGGGACGGCCTCGGTCCCGATTCCAAGGACCTCCAGGCATCTGGCTTCACTGCATATTGCGACGCCATCCGTATGCAAGGCAGCTGGGGAGGATACCTCGAGATATTCGCCACTTCGGTGGCGCACGGACTCAACGTGTTGGTCCTGTGCCGGGATGCTGTGCATAAGTTTCCGGCCAATGCCCAGGACCGTGGCCATTACATCGTGCTCAAGTATGACGCCGCTCACTACGAGTACGTTCGCATGGAGAGCAAGGACATCGCTAACCTTTGGTTGTCAGCTGTCGTTCCCGCTTTCCATGGTCACCGTGGCGCTGGCTTGGACTTCTCGGCTTACGAGGCGGGCTCGTCGTCGGGATCTGCACGCTCGGGTGGCCGTTCCGCTGCGGGTGGTCGCCGTACCTCTGGCCTGAACTTCGCGGCTTACGATGCTGGCTCTTCGTGTGCATCCACTGCTGGTGCGGGTGGCCGGGGATTGGCTTTCTCAAGGTATGCTGCTTCTTCGTCGAAGGCGAGCTGTGCTTCTGGTGGCAAGGACCGCAAGCGCCTGTGCGAAGGCTTCTCGCGACATGCTTCACATGGATCGTGTGCTGTGCGGCACTCCTCTGTTGCCGGCGATGGTGGCTCCGTCTGTGGTGATGAGATTGCTGAGTTTCCTGCCGAGGCGGGCGAGGGTCCTATGCCTCGTTTTCCCAGTAAGTACTTTGTACGTCCCGGGCTTTATCGTGCATGCTGCGATCTTTGTCCTTACGTCAAAGAGACTACCAGTGCTGGACTTGCAGCTGTCTATCTGCATAATCACCGGAAGTTTCAGCATGGTAAGGCAGGTTGCCCAGGGACGCGTAAGGCCAACTACGGTGTTGCCCGTCTCCGTCCGGGTGAGGTCGCTGCTTGGCGGTGTCCGGTTCAGGGTTGCAGATACGGCATTACGTGGACGCGCATGGTGACTCTTGGCTCTCGCACCACGGTTTGTAAACACAAGCTTGCACATCGGCTCGCACGGCATCCCGATATCACGCGATCCAAGTGGTGGTCTCTTTGTGCTTCTAAGGCTCCTGGCATCGGTGCACGGGCCCGGGCGCGTTCGCTGAACGCTTCTGCTGAGCGGCACCTGCGAGGGGAGGCCTTTCCTTCTGGTTTCAGGCTTTTTACGTGGCCGTTCATTCGGCGCTCCAAGGGCAAACGCAAGCTTGGGATGAACCGTGTCGGTCAGTGTCCTTCATGTCGTCGTACTTTCAGGGCTGGCGAGAGTGCTGAGGGTCACACCTGCTCGCCTACGAAGCCTGCGATCCTCAGGCGGCGCATCAAGAAGCTCCGTGCTTTGCTTGCTAAGCCACCTGCCGGTCATGGTTTGGACAAGGATGCTTTCAATGATCTTTGTTGCTCCGCTATCGCGGCTTTTGAGGACTGCTTGCAGCAGCAATGACTTGGCTCTCTACGTTGAACTTGGGTCGTGGTGGGGTGTCTAAGACTTCGGAGGCTCTGGCTTCCTTTGATGCCCCTCCTGAGCTTATCGCTTTACAAGAGTTGGGTTTGAATCCTGAGTCTAGAGTTCCCTATGTCCAGGATTGGCGTCGCAGAGGATATTCCTGTGTCCTCGGCCCCGGGGAACGTTGGACTAGGGTTGGTCTTACTGCCCGATGTCCGATTTCTCCTTTTGCCCTGCCTCGCCAGGAGGCCAACGATCGAGTGGTCGCGGGCCTTTGTGAATTCATTTATGAGGGTCGTGTTCAAAAACCGTCGTGGGCTCTGTGTACGCTCATGCGCATGACGAGGCTCAGGCCTTTGACTTGGTACAGTCGGTCATCGGATCCTTGCATGAAGTTGGTTTGCCTTGGATTCTCCTCGGTGACTTCAACTTGACTTTGGAGTATAGCGGGTTACAGTCCCTCTGTGCCCGAGGCGCCTGCGTGACTCTTGACTTTGCGTTCGCGGCGCCGTGTTCCTTGCCGGCTACTCGGGTAGCTGGTAACCGTCGCATTGACTTTGGTCTTTCCTGCGGCAAGTTTCTTCCTTCGGAGCTTCGCCACTATTTGTCGGTCTCCGATCATTTCGCAGTTTCTTACTGCTTCGATTTCGCGCCGTGGCGCTCTCTGCGCTCTCCGTCTCGTGTTCCTCTTGCCGACTGCAGTGAAGACGAGATTGCGGCTAAATTCGTTTCCTGTTTTGTCCAGCATGAGTTTGCAGAGCTGCTTGAGGCTGGTGATGTTGACGGCGCCTGGACTTTGCTTAGCGGCGCCGCCGAGCGTGCAATGACCAAGATGCCCCTTGCTGCTGCGGTGCCTCGCTCCGACCTTTGGGTTCCTGTTGAGACTCCCGCTGTTGCCAAGGGTGCTAGAAGTGATGAACCGGTTCGGCTTCGTCAGCTTCGTCGCCTCCACAGGCGATTACTGCAGCTCCAGCGCCATCCCGATGACGCGTGCTTGTGTGCTACGGCGCTTCGCTCGCTCTCTGCTCTTGCCACCGTGGTCCCGGAGTTGTGCTCTTGGCGGGATGGCTCACTCACTGAGATTGCCGCCTGTACTGTTGCCGCCATCTCTAGGTTTGACGCCGAGCTTAAGGCCGATAGGCTTGCGCGTTGGAAAACTGAGGTGACCCTTTCGCAGCGCAAGGCCATCGCTTGGGTTAAACAGAGGGTTGCTGCTGAGGCGGACGGCCTTCCCCCCCGCAGTCGCGATCCTTCTCTTCCTTTTCGTGCCTTGCATCCAGTGAGTGTGATTCGTGAGGCCGAGGAGGAGTGGCTTCCTCTTTGGTCTCGTGAGGCTCCTTCCACTGAGGCTTTTGAAGTGCTTTTGCGTGAGGTTGGAGGTGCTCAGTCTCCGTCCCAAGGCAAGGTTGCTTGGTGTGGCAAAGCTCTTCGTCGCGGCGCCAAGGCCATGTGTGGCCGTGTTGCGGGGCATGATTGTTGGGGGCCTGAGGACCTCATCCGTCTGCCTGACGCTTGGTTTGATGCGCTCGCTGACCTTTGGCGGGCTGTTTGGTCGACCGGTCGCATTCCCGCCACTTGGCAACGTGCCAGGGTCTCCTTGCTGCCGAAGCCCGACGGCGGTTGGCGGCCTTTGTCCATCACGCCGGTGGTTTGGCGCCTCGGGTCTCAGCACGTTGTTCGTTATCTCAGTTATCTCCGTCCGTGGTGTGCTTCTTGGGCCTCGCCTCACATCCTGGGGGGCCTCGCCCAGCGCTCCGTCGAGCAAGCGCATGTTCGCATCAACGAGGCCATGACTGACTGCGCTGCTCGTCTCTTTGTTGCCCAGGACCTGAGCAAGTGTTTCGACTGCATCTCGCTTGAGCTGGCTCTCTGTGCCCTCCGGCATTGGGGTGCCCCTTGTGAGCTTATTGCTCTGTTGAAGTCGTTTTACTCCGGTCAGGAAAGGCTTTTCAGCTTCGCGGGCCATGTCGGTGGCAAGTGGCATGCCGTCACCAACGGCATCTTGCAGGGCTGCCCGCTTAGCCCTCTCGTTGCTGCTGCTCTGCTGCAAGTGTGGGCTTTGCTTGTCTGCCGTGACGGCGTTGATGGCGTCATCTACATAGATGACAGGACTTTGTGGTCTGATGCCATTGGCGCTGCTGCTGACCATGCCATGCGTGCTGCTCTGCTCCGGTCGTCGCGCTTCGATGCTGCCTGCCTGTTCGCTTGCAGGCCTCGCAAGTGCCAGGTTGCTTCTTCCCGCTTGGAGCTGTACGCTGACTTCGTCCAGGACATTGGTTACCCTGCCAGTGGAGAACTGAACGTTTTGGGGCTGCGCCATCAATCCAGTGGCGGTTGTGTGCCGGCTAAAGGCGATGTGGTTGAGCTCGCTCTGCGATGCCGCTTCCTGCGCATCCTCGGTCTTCCTTACGGGGCTCGTGCTGCCATTCTCCGGTGTTTGGTCACTTCCAAGTTCTCATGGATCGCCTCGGTCGCCACTGAGGTTCCTTAGCTGCACTGCGGACGGAGATCAGCCTTGCTTTGATCGGCCATCTTGCTCTCCGTGACTGCCCCCGGGCCTTGGTCTACGAGATCTTTGGCTGGGATTGCGACCCCAGGTTTGCCTTCGAGTGGGCCTCGTTGCAGGCTGCTGTCAGGTGGCAGCTTCGGCTTCCAGTTTGGCATGAGCAGGTTTGTCTTCGCTTCGCGCTGAAGCAGTGGCCTGTTCTTCTTCCTGGTTCCGCGAAGGTCCTCAGCAGTCTGGCTTGGTGGGCTTCAGCTGATGGGGCCGTCATCCACCGCAGTGATGGGGCTGGTCGCGTCCGCTCGTTCAGGATCGGGGTCGACAGCCTGTCATGCTTGCGCGGCTGGCTCAAGCATGAGTTCAAGCGCCGTGCCTTGGCTTCGCTTCACCGACATGACGACCCGACTCTCGCGCAGGGCATACTGTTGCCTAAGCCTGCCGCTCACCTTGCTTTGTCTGCAAAAGCACACCGCAGAGTTTTCTTCGAGCAGGGTGTTTCCCGGTCTACTCGGGTGGTTTGCTTAGGCTCGGGGTGTTCGGTTTGGTTCCAGAACGCGTTCCACAAGCGACCTCGGCAGCAGTGGCACACCCGCTGCCTGTGTGGGCTGGAGATGCCTAGCCGGCCTCACCTCGTTTTTCAGTGTCAGGCATTCGCTTCGGTTCGCCTTGCTCAAGGCGTCACTTCGCCAGTCAATCGAGCTGAAGAACGACTTCTCGCTGTAGCTGTGCCGGAGCTTCCGCCTCCTCCGGAGGCCTTTCTTGTCAGTGAAGCTCGTGACGAAGTCTCGAGACTGCTTGAGGCCGCTGTCCAGGGCGGTGCTGCACTCTTGCTGTGTGCTACCGACGGTTCTGCCAAGGAATCTGTGGCTGGGTGGTCTGTGGCCGTTGAAGCAACCGGTACGGCTGTGTCGCTGCTGGAGACTGAGGATCACCTGCCCTTCATCGCCGAGGTCGTCGCTTTGGTCGTCTTCTTCGAGGCGCTCGTGAGCCTTGCCGCGCGGCTTCCTCTGCCAAGGGTTTACGTTTTGTGTGACTGCCAGGCTGCCTTGAAGGTCTGTGCTCCAACTTACAGTGGGCCGTTTCTTGTTCTTGCACGCCGCACGCCGCGTCCAGGATGCCTTCCGGTCGCTGCACAGATATGGAGTCGACTACACCTGTTCCTGGGTGCCTGCGCACGGTCGTGCCTCTCAGGGTTGGCGGCCACCCGAGGGTGTTGAAGCTGCTCGCGCCAGGAGGATCAACGCGGTCGCCGACGATGCGGCCAAGCAGTGTGTACTCCGTGCCTGGCACGGGTCGGCGAGGCGAGCTTGGCACCGCCAGGTCGCCGCTGCACAGGTCCGTGAGTTGCAGTACCTCCGTGCCGCTTCCGAGGTTGCAGCGAGGTACACGCAGTGGGTCGCTTAGGCTAGGCGCCTTCTGTAGTGGGTTGCTTAGGCTAGGCGACTTCTTTTCGTGCCGGAGCATCTAGGGAACTTTTGTTGCACCCTGATGTTCCTCAAACTTCGCCGTAAACTACAGCCTCTACGAGTTGGTGCAGTCCAAGAAGGTCACGTATCGCACTTGACCCTAATACCCCCCTCAACCTTAAAGCCTAAGCTGCAAAATCATGGCTTCCTCGTCGACGGCTATGGTTGTGGCAAGCTGTCCGCAATGAAAGGGAAAGCTTTGCGTCTCAGACCTTGACCTTGAATCGCGAAACCCCAAGCCCTAAAGCCAAAGGGCCACTGCCAAAGCAAAAGCCTCCGAAGCCCAATCGTGCCAACCCCCTCCCCCTATCAAAGGCAACCCAAGCCTCTAGAACTAAAAGCTCCACAAGCCAGACTCAAAACCTATGCAGAGGATGCAGTCTTCATCGAGCCGTTTGTTCGGGGCTTCGAGTTTCTCAACCCTTAAACTCTCTCTTTTTGTGCATGTCATGACACAAAAATGGGTCATGTCTTCTCCTTGGCCCTCAGAAGTGGCACCATAACGTGACCTATGGCTGCGGTACCATAGATATGTCATTACTAAAGCACAATTTAGTGCTCCGACTTTCGCGACCGGTTCCAGTGCCTCCGCTTAAGGGTTTGGGGCTCTTCGAGTTCTTTACGGTATTGGATTTCGGGTTGTGGGCTGGAGGTTTAGTGCTCGGGCTACAGGCTTTCAGGCTTTAGTCTTTGAGGGTCGGGTCTTGTTGGGTGTATTTGTTTTGGATGCACACCTGAAGGAAGAATACGTATTAGTAGTATTCACCGCAAACCCCCTGTTGGTCAGGTTCAAGGAACAACCCTTACACCCATCAAGCCAGAACTCCTTAAACGGAAATAAGACCTTATAGCGACTTATTTTCTAAAGAAAAACCTAAACCCTCAAGCCTAAGCCGTGAAAGTTTAGATTCCCATGGAGGTAAGCTGCCCTGTGTTGTTGCGTGTCCCTTAGTTGCTTTATTGTTGACTCTACCTGCATAAGCTTCCAAGTGCGACAAAAGCATCTCAGAGGTTCTCCTTGGCTGGTGGCACTACGGAGTCCTCGCAGACAGCGGAGTGGCGCAGCGATTCGGGATGGAGGCGCAGGAGAGCTTGACTGAGGGATCCTTGCAGTTTCGCTATGTGGGAAGGAAAGGCACAATCAGCCGTAAGGCCGTACATGTAGGCTAAGAATCTAGCAAATAATTGGAGTGTGTTTTTCGATGTTTCCTTTGAGGCTGGGAGTCCAGGGCTAGGGCTCAGGCCCGACAGGTTCAGCAAGACTTGTGCCTACTTTGGGGGCTTTGGGGGTTGAGGCGTTTGAGGATTTCGGTTCAGAAGTTCAGAAATCAGAATGTAGGGGCTTTGGAGTTTAGGGCATTTAGGAGTTTCGGGCTGAGTGTTTGGCCTGTCGGGACTCGCTTCGGGCCGGGGATTCCTTCCGTTTTGTTCCATAAGGACCGCTCTCCGTGCGCTGCCTGCAAACTCGGCACCCCTGAACACTGAGCTTCCGACAGACTTTTTTAGACGCGCGCAGAGCCACTATGGAACGTGAGTGCAGGCTTGTGAATCGCAGAAGGCTGCGCCAATGAAGCCGAAGAAGGGCGGCTAAGCGAGCAGCCCAAGTTACCGAGTAATAGCTCACGTCAGTGTTTTCATTATGAGTTGACCTCTGCGGGCCAAATCAGAACCTAGAAACACCTAGAACCTGCTATGCCTCGGAAATCTTCCAAGAGCAAGTTAGTGCAATGTACCTCCACGCCTCAACCGGAAGCCCACATTCTACGGCCCGAAATCCCCGTTGAAGCCGCAGGCCCCAAAACCTCAAACCCCGATGCCAACTCGCGGGTCTCCGGCACATGACCGAATTCATGTAGGAACCTGACGCATCGGTGATTGCCTCATCAGGTCCCAAAACCTCCCGCTTTCTCTTGCCGCAGCACCCCCAAACCCTCATCCTCGATGCACATGAGGCCTTAGGCCCTGAATCTCTTCAGCCCCTAAGTCCGTTAGCCTCTAAACCCCTGCACCCAAAATCCCACGGTGCCAGGAGGTGGCTTCCCAGAGTCTGCTTCAGCTGAGCCGCAGCGGCGCCCTCAGCCGAAGGCTGGCACAGCTGAGTGACGACCTCGCAAAGGCACCGGGCTTGTGTCTTTGTTGGAGGTTTTGGGTAGTGTTTGTATGTAGCGGGTTCGGGGCTTTAGAGCATCTGATGAGGTTTTTTTCAGGGATACGACATCAGGGATACGACAGGGTTCTTGCAACTCGGGCTACGGGGCTGGGCAAGTCCTTAAGTAAGATGTTTTTACCAGTTTCTGGACCTGGGGCTTCGGGGGTGCAGAAACAGGGAGTGGGGGGAATTGGGAGATTGGCTGTTCCGAGGTTGCATTCCAGGTTTAGAGGTCAGTTTAGGGTTTCAGGGTGTTCGCCTTTCAAGTCTGAGGGGGTTGAGATGATCGGGATCGGGGGAAGTTCTGGGTTCTCCGGCAGTAGCCTTTTGGCCTTGAAGTTGGATTTCGCTAAAGGCTGAATAAGCCCCAAATTCCCAAAATCAACAGTAAACATAAGTGAGTCGGTTTGGTTCCCTGTCAAGCCATGCACCGATCATGAGACTTGGGTGGTGGTGCAGGGCTTTGCGAGATGCAAACTGCATGTGGGTTCGGTAACGCAGAGCTGGGTTGAAGCGAATCGGTCGTACGGAACCGATGATCTGGAACTTGTGTACCAGATCCTGCGGCGGATACTCCATGTGTTTGGCGGCATATATATATATATATATATATATACACATGCAGATGTACACACATACATCGGCATATACTCTGACATGTATACCTGTATGCATGGATGGACGAACGGACAGATGCGAGCATGCAGCGTTCATATGTTTGTCTGTCTATGTATGTATGTATGTATGTACGTATGTATGTATGTATGTATGTATGCGGGTATGTACATATGTATGTGTATGTGTATGTATGTAGGTAGGTATGTATGTATGTAAATATGTATGTATGCATGCACGCAGTAATGTTTCTTATACAGCCTGGCTATGTGTGTGTGTGTGTGTCTGTATGTAGATTATATATATATATATATATATATATATATATATATATATATAATACGTATATTCACTTATACAATGAACACCGTGCCTACTTTAGATTTTACAATCCAGGTCTTAGGCAAAGACTTTGGGAGAGCTATGGAATGGCTTGCGGCCCTGATTTACATCCTCGTCGATATGGTCCTTGCCTTGAGAATCATCATCATCATCAACAGCAGCAGAAGCACGGCATCACCTTCATCCTTCTCTCTCATCACCAACACGTACATCATGATCGTCTTCATCTTCATCATGCTCATCATGCTCATGCTCATCATCCTCATCATCATCATCATCATAATCATCACCATCCTCATCATCGGCATCATCTTCATCATCAGTATCATCCTCCTCCTCATCATCATCATCATCGTCATCATCATCATCATCACCATCATCATCATCATCGTCATCATCATCAGTAGAAGCGTTGGATGAAGCTGCTGCTGTTCCAAACCCCGAGCTCCAGACATTTAACCCCTCAACCGACGGCCCCTAAATCCCGACAGCCCTAAACCCTTCAACCCTAAACTCTGAAGCAACCTTGTCTGCATTGTTGTCGAACAGAGAGTATTTAGAACTCGTTTGACCAACCTGCTCGAAAGAGGGGCAGAGAGCTCGAAAAGGACCACAGCCTAAGATAAAACACATGAAAAGGCAAGGCCGGACTGGAGCCATTGAAAATCAGCAGCGCTTCAAAGGAAATCGAGCATTTTGCCAAGGAGACAGGAGCCGCTCGAAAGGAGAAGGATTGCGTGCGGGTCGGACACCAGATTCGTGCATGAAGGCATTGGAACTTGGCAATACATTTCGGTTGATTGGAGCTCCGACATGTCAGCTTGACGCAGTTTATGGTTGGGCCGGGGCAAAGCACGATACGTGACGCCCACCAAAATTGTCACGGAAAGCCGCCTTTGGGCATGGAAGCCGGGAAACTGCCCAATGTGGAAGCCTGTGGGCTCGCGTAATGTTGAAAACCCAAGCCCAAACCTAAACTCTCAAAAGCATTCAAAACACGGAAAGCCCTAAAGCACGAAAGCGTGGAGGCCGCCGAGATCCACCGAAGCCATGCCGAGCTTGGCAACGGCACTTCCAAGTCCCTCGAAGCTGTGCAGGACGAGCTCCTTTCTGTATTGTGGAATGTAACTCTCTCGAACAGGGTTCTAAAGGTGTGTTATGTAGGGGTTCTGTGCAGTTGTTCCTTGATGATTTGCGGGTTTCACAGCGGTTTTCGGATGATGGAGGGGCTTGGTTGTGGATTACTAATTAATGTTGATATTAACCCAAACGTTTCGAAGGATACTGCTACTAGTATTAATTAGGGGTTCCAGGCCGGAATTCTACCGCTGCGTTTTGGGCTTTCGCCAGGTGCGCATCCTCGACGATGTCACGCTTGCTCAGCTCTTCCAAGAGCGGAGGGAATCCCTAAACCCTAAACCCCGCGCAGCCCCACACACCCTGAAAACAGACAGTGGCAGTAGACGAGCACGAAAACACGGAAAACCCAAAACACCAAGCCCCAAAAACCAAAACAAATATCAATTCTGAGACTCTTGCAATGAAGCAGCAAAAACTAGAACGAGTCGCGTAGTAGAATATATATATATATATATATATATATATTTTTTTTCATTTTGGTGTTGTTTGGTTTGTTTTTTGTCGGTTGTGATTCTGTTGGATTGTTTATGATTTGTCCATAACAGGGTTTGCAGCTCAATAAACGACCACACACCGTAGAAAGATGTGGTTCACCATGTTACAGCGCTATGCGTCTCTTCCACATGACACGCTCTCTGCATAATCTGGGCTTTTTCGCGCCGCCACTCAGCTAATAGTTTTTCGGGAAGTTGATGCTCATCATAGTTCGTATCTAGCACTGATGCGCATGTCACGCATCTTCCTAGGTCAACACCCGGAAGTGGGTCGCCCAGTTCCATCGGCCCGACTGTCTCCTTTTCCCGAGTTCTCGAATCCTTTGCGAGCGGATTGCTCTTTGTTCTTAAATTCTCTAGTCCCTTTCGAGCGGTTTGCTCCTTGTTGTTTATCAGATTGCCGAGTCGTTGTCGAGCGGTGTGATTTTTGTTTTCAAACAGTCCAGTCTAGTTACAATCGAGCGGTTTGCCCCTTCCTCTCCACTTCTCTTCTTCTCTGTTGATCGGATTGCCAGTTCGACTTAAGTTCGCTAGTCACTAGTCCTTTTTGAGCGGTTTGCTCCAGTGTTTTCAAATTTTCTAGTGTCTTTGGAGCGGGTTGCCTCTTGTTCTCAAAGTCTCTAGTCTCTTTCGAACGGTTTGCTCTTTGTTCTCAAACTCGACAATCGTTTTCGAGCGGTATCTCCTTGTTCGGAAATCTTTAGTACCTTTCGAGCCGTTTGCTCTTTGTCCACAGTTTCTATCGTCTCTTGCGAATGTTTTTTTCTCTTTCTGACCCTTTGCAGCGAATTGCTCCTTGTTCTCACAGTCTCTAGTCTCTTTCGAGCGGGTTGCTCCCGGTTCTCAAATTCTCTGGGCCGTTTCGAGCGGTTTGCTCCCTGTTCTCGAGTTTTTCTAGTTCCTTTGAAGCGGTTCGCTCCTGGCGTCCTCAGGGTTGCTAGTCCCTTTCGAGCAGTTTGTGCCTTGTTCTCAAATTCTCTAGCCTCTTTCGAGCGGGTTGCTCCTTGTCCTCAAATTCTCTAGTGTCCTTCGAGCAGTTTGTTTTTAGTTTAGGATTTTCTAATCCCTTGCTAGCGGTTTGCTACCTGTGCTCAAATCCTGCAGTTTCTTTCGAGTGGTTGGCTCCTTTTTCTCAAATCCCCTAGTCCTTTTCGAACGGTCTGCTCCTTGTTCTCAAATTGTCTACTCTCTTTCGCTTGGTCTGCTCTTTGTTCTCAAAATCTTCCAGTCGTTTTCGAGCGGTTTGCTCCTTGTTCTGAAATTCTCTAGTTCCTTTCGAGCCGGTTGCTCGTCGTTTTCGAATGGTTTGCTCCTGACTCTGTTCTTTGGGAGCCGTGTCCTCCTTGTTCTCAAAGTCTTCAGTCTCTTTCGAGCGGATTGCTCCTGTGTTTTCAACTTCTCTAGTCCCTTTCGAGCCGTCTGCCCTTTCTTCTGAAACTTCCTAGTCCCTTTCGAGCGGTTTGCTCCTCCTTCACAAATTCTCTAGTCTCTTTCGAGTGGTTAGGTTCTTTTCTAGATTGTCCGAATAGCTTTCGAGCGGTTTGCTCCTTGTCCTCAAATTCTCGAGTCTTTTTCGACGGTTTTGCTCCTTGTTGTTTATCAGATTCCATAGTCTTTGTCGACATTTCCAATACTGTAGTTACTCTAGATTCTTTCAGTCTCATTCGAGCAGGTAGTAGTAGTAGTAGTAGTAGTAGTAGTAGTAGTAGTAGTAGTAGTAGTAGTAGTAGTAGTAGTAGTAGTAGTAGTAGTAGTAGTAGTAGTAGTAGGAGTAGGAGTAGGAGTAGGAGTAGTAGTAGTAGTAGTAGTAGTAGTAGTAGCAGCAGCAGTAGTAGTAGTAGTAGTAGTAGTAGTAAATTTTTAATTTGCTTGTGACCAGTACTCTTAGTCTTGGTCGCAAAGCTTCGATCAGGAGGAGCTGGAAGTTCTAAGAAGCCACGCAATCCTTGTGGACGTCGCAGCAGTGGATGCTTTGCGAGTTTTGTTGGTGGTAGAGTGGTTCAAATTCCGGGATGCCGGGTTGTAAGGTTGAAGGTTCAGGCTTTGACTACAGCTGCGTCTTCAGAGCGGTGTCATGGGTCGAGGTTCTTTTGCCTTGGTTTGCGTGCCTGTGCGGTAGGGATGTAATACGTCGTCATGGCCAGAGTCATTCTCTCCATCTTGGTATCAGCATAATAGGACTGATGAGAATGAAGAAGTCGCAGTGATAAGAACAGGAGGTGCAGGAGTGCGGCGCCGACTTCCTAGGACCAGGATTTGACAGTTTAGACCGTAAGCCTTGGACGTTTCGCTGCAGCGTCTCGCCGCTTGCTGCCTGCGGCTTCAGATAGAAATTGGTCGGAATTTGCAGTGTTGCAGTGTCGTAAGCCCCTGGTCTACAAACACAGAAACCAGGCAAAACCTTTGGCCTTAAAACCCTGAAGCCTTGTAGCTTGGCACCATACATACGGCCAGAATGTTGTAATCATATGGTCCTTAGCACAGGGACGCAAAGATGAATCCATCCACCGAACCACTTCTTTCAACCCTACACGATCCTCGAAGAACCCGTATGAAATCGGGAAAATGAGCATACTAACCCTATAAACATCCCATCACACCCTTGTCAGCCATGTAAGAAGCCCTATAGCACGCAATCCCGTCTAGACCCTGTAGCATCTTCAAGCAGCAACTAAGGAGAAGCTCCGGAGTGGCGTGGCGCAGTGCAACGCCGATCTCGAGGGGGCGTTCCAGGGAAAGCAGGGTGTCAACAGCTTCCGGGCTGCAACGAGCAGCGGAACTTGGGACTTTGGGGTTCTTAGGTTTCCTGGTTTGGGGCTAGCTTTGTTTCAGGGCTTTGGCGTTCCGGAGTGTGGGATGGAGCCAGTTCGAGCTTCAGTGTGCTTTTTGGGGCTGAAAAGCCCATGGCTTAAGGACGAAAGGCCTGCTGTCTTACTTGTATGATCCCGCTACACATTGCAGAAACAACGTCCTCTCAGATCCGTGTTCTTTCCTTTCCAGGCCCAAGCAGCCCCAACAAGCCTTACAGCAAACTTGTCAAAACTGGTTAATGCCCTAAAGCCTTTAAACCCTTTAAACCCCAAAAGCCGAAGCACCCGAGGCTTGGAAGCTGCCGTGCACCAGGCTGAGGGCCGACACGATGCTTGCAGGACGATTCTGAAAACTCCGAAATCCCTTCGTTCAGGAGTCTTCTTATGACAGTAGGTCAGTGGGGTTTACCGGCCATTTTGTCAGGCGTGCTGGATTCTTCTTGTAAATAACCTAACTAGTAATTAGCACTTAGTAACTAAGCTGGACCCTAAAGCAAGATCTGACGTAGAGGTCTGGAGAGATAGAAGCGTTGCCATCACTTGTATTACATGGCAGATCGCGATC
The DNA here is from genome assembly GCA_905221615.1 of Symbiodinium sp. CCMP2592. Taxonomy (NCBI): domain Eukaryota; class Dinophyceae; order Suessiales; family Symbiodiniaceae; genus Symbiodinium; species Symbiodinium sp. CCMP2592. Next base: position 196,041 of record CAJNDT010000333.1, read on the forward strand.
TTGCTCAAGACGGGATTTGCGAGCCGATTCCGCTACATTTCAAGACTAGGCCCACAGCCCCCAGCCCCAGCCCCAGCCCCACCAGCCGCAGTGGTCTGCCAGCCCCATGGCCAGCCACAGCCACCAAGTGGTGTGGCAAAATCTGGTCCTCGAGATTTTTCCGCCTGCAATTGGGGGTGGAGCTGGGGGCGGTGGTGTGGCAAAACCTGGTCGTGGAGATTAGTCCCCATGCTCTGCTGGGATTGACGATCTCCAGGATCAAATTGCCCAAGGCCCCCCCCTTCTCAATCCCAGCAGAGCATGGGGACTAATCTCCAGGACCAGATTGCCCCAGCCCCCGGTCGCTTCTCGATCCCAGCAGAGCATGGGGACTAGTCTCCAGGACCAAGTTTTGCCACACCCCAACCCTCCCCAGTCCCAGGGAAAAAGCTCGAGGACCAGAATTTGTCCACTTGGTGAGGCCATGGGGCTGGCAGACCACTGCGGCTGGTGGGGCTGGGGCTGGGGCTGGGGGCTGTGGGCCTAGTCTTGAAATGTAGCGGAATCGGCTCGCAAATCCCGTCTTGAGCAAGATCGCGATCTGCCATGTGTCACTCCCCCGAAACGACATGCGTGCGGCCAGAACAAGAAGTCCTGGAGATTGTCCTGGAGACAATTTCTTTGAATTACGTATGCGTATGCTGCAATACTCCCACACATCCTATTCTGATGAGGCGTGCATGGGTTTGGGGCTTAGCGTTGGTTGGATGTTCAGGGTGCACGAGCTTGAGGCTTCCAGGTTTGAGGCTTCATTTGGGGCTGTGTGGATTCTTCTGCCAGCACCAGTCAGACAAAGACTGTTTGAGGCACTATCCCCGAAAAGGGTTAGGCTTTTTGAAAGTCCTAAACCCTGAAGACCTAAGCGCCGAGCTTCTGTGTATTCGATAAATTATTACTGTAGTAGGGAATGTAAGGTTTGGGGTGCTTTACAATCTCAATCAAGGAACTGGGAACCCTATTCAACAATTATTCAGGCCTCGTGAAAGCTTCAGCGCCTGGCCTCTCCAAGTTTTCAGGCTTTGAACCCTCGGCACACGGTCTGGGGTTGAGGGCTTTTCTAGACGCTGAAACCGCAGCGGGTTCCCGAAGGACGAAGACAACGACAGGGCCGGAATCGAAGCGGAAATCATACTATAGTGGATATGGCTCTCGCAGACAGCGACGTTCCTGGAGGCAGGGACGGTACTGGTAGGGTGCAGGTGTTTACTACAGTAGTGGTTCAGGATTGTGTTCGTCAAAGATGTTGAAGTGTGGCTGTAGAGAGCCCTTCAGGCGGAAGTGGAAGTTCGGGTGGCGACGGCCGAAGCGTCGCTGGAACTACGGCTCGCTGGTCGAATCTGAGGCTTTAAGGGAGGACGAGACGGGCAGTTGGAAGCGTAGAAGGCGTACCAGCTGCGATGACCTCCAACACGAGCTGGAGTCCACATTTTGCCAGTACCGGGCAAGGTCGGGGACTTACAAAGCGGAAGCAGTAAACCCTAAGAGCAAGATGCCAGCAATTCTAACATTGTCCTTCTGATTGTTCAGTTCAGAATTCAGAGCATCTAAGCCCTGCGACATGCATGTTCTAACTCGCCCGATGCCGACAGCCAATATCAGAGCCTGAGCCGATGGATCCCGCGCCTTGAAACACTCACCTTCAACCGCAGAACCCTGGCCCCAGAAAGCTCAACACCGTGTCGTCACATAGAAGCTTGGATAAACATAAATAGTATCCAATTGTAGTCATCGTCCCGCTACTACCCTTACTGTAGTGCGCCGCCCTCTCCGCCCTCTTCCCGACACCCTTTGCTTTATGTGCGCTGCCCTACCCCAAATACACGAACTTTAGGGTCGTATTTGAATTGCCGTTTGCGGTTCCCAACCATGCAAAGTGCTAAGCCTTGTCTGCTTTGCGCCACAACTTAGGTCTTGACCCTGAAGCCTGGGTTTCGGGGCGGGGCTTGGGCTAGAATGCTCCTCCCAGGTTGACCTCGCAATGTGGGATTTCACCCAGACCCTGACGCTTATCAAATCCGATCCGGGAGTAAAGGAGGTTCGAGTTCAAGCTGTAAGCCTGGATCCTCAAATATGAGTTTCAGCACGGGCTTGAACCCACCCCCAAGCCCTCAAGCTGTTCAGGGCTCCCCGAACTAGATCTCGCCAGGTTGACCCAGGCCTGTGGTGAGCTTGAAGCCTGCAGCGTCCGGCTGGGTCGGAGACTTGCGGACGAGGGAGCCGACGAGGTGAGATCGGTCAACTTGAAGACTCGACTAGAGGTCGGGTGCCAATTGAGTAGGGGAGTGGCCTTACACGACCCCCCGAGAATGCCCTGCAGAGCCGGGTATAGGATACCCCTATATTATTATTATTATTATTATTATTATTATTATTATTATTATTACTATTATTATTATTATTATTACTATTATTACTATTATTATTATTATTACTACTACTATTATTACTATTATTATTACTATTATTATTACTACTATTATTACTATTACTACTATTATTACTACTATTACTATTATTATTATTATTATTACTAGTGTTACTATTATTGCTATTATTACTATTATTGCTATTATTACTATTATTACTATTATTATTATTATCACTATTATTATTACTACTAGTAATACTAGTATTACTATTATTATTACTACTAGTATGACTATTGTTACATCATTACTATTACTACTATTCTTACGTTAGTACTGTTATTAGACTCTTGGTACTATTCTGGTTGGTAATACTTACTGTTATGATTATCATTATGAAACCTATTATCACTACTCCTGGTACTTTAAATAATAAGGGCAGTTTGCTTCATACTTAACTTAAACAATTTTTCCTCAGGAGTACAACTCCTCGAAAGCATCATTCTCAGACCAGGTTTTTGTGAACACACGCACACAAACACACACATGACATGCATGTGCGTACATCTTTTTTGATTTTTGTGTGCTGTCGATGTTGGTTACAAGTCGCCGTTGTCTTTTGTCACAGTCGTTCAGTCGTCGGTGGGGGGGGTGGGTGGGTGGGTGGGTGGGCCGGCAGCAGCAGCCGCAGCCGCAGATGTCGAGTCGATGGACGTGGAGGCGACCTCGGGGGGGGGGGGGGGGGGGGGGGGGGGGGGGGGGGGGGCTGCGGGTGTCCGGCGACTTAAAGGGCTACTAGTGTATTTCGGAGTTGGGTGTTATTTAAGTTTGGGCGTGAAGGCTTTATGAGTTTATTACAGTTTTCGGAGATTAGGGTCTGTGCGGGCTTTTTGATTACTAAACGGGTTTTAGGAAGTTGAGGATACAGTTGTTTGTTCTAGGAGGTACGCCTAGTTTTTGGTGATTTCAAGTGCATGGGGCTGTCGGGCTTACTGTAGGGTTTTTATTTCGGAGGTGAGGGCATTGCTAGTTAAGGCTACGAGTTTTAGGTATGTTGTATTGTTGTTTGGTTTCCGTTCTTCAGGGGTACCCGGGGTTACGGTCAGGGGCCAGGACTTACTTGAGGCTGTTGGATTTAGGGTAATTTCAGGCTTGGCGGTTGTCCCTAGCACTGTAGGGCAGGGAGGATTAAAGTTCTTCGGGGTTTCAGGCAGGTTTGTCGTTTTTTAGGTCCAGGGGTTTAGGAGTTTAGGGCTCCTTGGCTTAGAGTTTAGGGCATTGGGGTTGTGGTGTTTGGAGCTTTGTGGTTCCTCCTATACCCCGAAACCCTGAGCCCTAAACCTAAAACCCCAAACACTAGATTACAAAAGACTAAACCCCAAACCCAAAGCCCGAAGCCCTACAATCCTACAACCCCAAGTCAAGTGACAAGCACTAAAATCATTAAAGCTCCTAGATCCTAGCAGCCCTCAACTCATACAAATGTTTACAAATAACCCTGAACCCCACCTAAACCCCAAGTGCTGGCCCTATACTATTTAAAAACCCGAAATGCTCCCAACCCTCTGACACCCCCTTAAAATCTCAAACCCAAAGCCCTAAACCCCCTGAACCCTAGAGGCACCTCAAACCCGCAAACTCCCGAAGTCCCGAATCTTAAACCCCTAAGCCCCAAAGCCCTTTGACTTTGCCAGCTCGGAGACGATGATCCAGTGGCACGGAGTCCTCGGCTTGGGTTACGGCCTTAGGGTTTGGGGGATTTCGGATATAAGGGTTAGGGCCTTAGGGTTTGGGATTGGGGTTCAGGGGATTTCGGAGGGTTTGGGATTGGGGTTCAGGGGATTTCGGATTTAAGGTAAGTGTAAATCGTCCGCCAGGACGTCGTCCGTAAGGACGCGACCGCAAGGTCGAAGAGGGTTCGTCCGAAAGGACGTCGTCCGTAAGGACGCGACCGTAAGGTCGATGGTAGGTGCAAGGTCAGAGGTGAGGTTTTTCACGTAACTAGCCAGGGTTTTTGTTTCAGTCAGTAGCCATCCGAAAGGATGTCGTCCGTAAGGACGCGACCGCAAGGTCGAAGCCCCCCGTCCGCAAGGACGTCGTCCGTAAGGACGCGACCGAAAGGTCGATGATGCATCTAGATCCCACAGTCGTCCCCGAACCCTAGGCCCAAGAAATCCAAGTAGTAAAACTCCCCCCCCTCCCCCACAATCTCCACCGTAAGCCTCCAATCCCTTCCATTGTCGCCCCCCATCAACCCCTAAACCTCTCAAACCCGAAAATCCCAAAACCGTGAAGCCCCGCAACGAGGACCTAGAACCCGAAGCCTCAAAAATCACTCAAACTCCCATCAGCCCCAATAAACTCATTCAAAAAGCTCCAAACTCTGACTGAACCCCACCTAACACCCTGAAAACCTCGCGCTAAACCCCCCACACAGCCCTGCAACCCAAAACTGTAAACCCCAGGCCCTAAACCCAAAACCAAAAATCCTGAACCCAAAACCGTCAACCCTGAAGCTTAAACCCTGCCCTGAACCCCCCGAAACCCGAAACTGAAACTAGGCCCCAACCGTCTTAATCGCTTTAACCCTAAAAAAACCCTATACATGTGTTTGGCTTAGATAATAAATGTCTAGTCGGGGGATGTTCAAGGGTCCAGGGTTTGGGGCCGTTTGGGGCTTCGGGTTATTAAGGGCTTTATTATTTCAGGGCTAACCCCGTAAGCCCAGAACCCGGAACTCCGAAACCAAGTAAGCCTGAAGTGCCCTAAACACCAAAACATTGAACCCCGAAGCCCTCTAAGGACCGAGCCGGAAACTTCGACCCTAACAAAGCACCGCCCGAAACCCCCTAAGCCCCCGATCCCGAAACTTAGACCCCCCAAACCCTTAAGCCCCGAACCCCACATCCCTGAACCCCTAAGCCCTAAACCCTTAAGGTGGCCACAGTCGACGTGCTCACACTGCTGCTTTGCCTGAGCCTCAGAACTTAACCCATCATGTAACCCCACAACCTCTAAACCCGAATGCCCTTGAGGTAGGTAGCCAAATGCCTCGTGATCTCATTGGTCGGTGCGTGAATGGATATGCCACATACAGTTGCCCTCCTCGAATCGCATAAATAAACCGTTATTTGAGCCCTAAACCTCCACCAAACCCTAAACCCTGAAGGTCGGTAGTCAGATGCTGGGTCATCTAGTTGAAGTGCATTCATGGATGATGACGAACTAAATTCCCACACTGTTGCCTTCCCTTGACCCCTAAACTCGAAACCCGTTGAAATGCCTCATCATCTTTTAATGGGTGATGTGCATGAGTGGCTGAACGAGATTCCCAGTGTCCCACCTACTATCAAACCACAACCAAGGGAATCAATGGCCAGTGGGCTTGGGATAATCATCAGCCGGGGAAATAAGAAGACCATGTTGGGCTTTTTTCTAGTCGGACATTGTGTATAGGAGTATAGGAGTTGTGACATAAGTGGGAGCTTCGCTGATCTGGAAGTCCTATTACTCCACTGTCACGTAAGCTGTTGATTTGTCTTCTTTGTTTATTTTCTTTGGAGCGTAGAGCGGGGGTACGAGGGCGGCTACCGATACTTCCCGGCCGCCGAGGTTCGTCTTCGGGCTGCCTTCAGCGTCTGGGCTGCTGCCTGCTGCTGGCCTGTCGACGAGGCGCCAGTGCAATCATTGCCTTATTGTTACCTAACTTCCGGCATTGTGTGTGCGTGAGGTTTAACAAACGGTTTGGCGGAAAGCACATGTATACCGTTCAGTCGTGGCCGGCTCATGAGTGAGAGTCGAGCCGCAGAGCAGTGGACCAGTGGAAGTAGTCGTCATCTTGATTTGATTCTATTCTAGAGTCTTTAAAGACCTGAATTTAATGATGGATTAGATCTGAATCCCACTTTCCCTGGTCACTGCCTACCAGTCACACTCAGTCGTTGCTACTTAGACTTTAAGTAGCCGCGAAACTCTCAGCCCGGGGAACGGACGGGCTTGGGATAATAATCATCCGCGGTTCGACTTTGTGAAATTAAATTGAAATACCTCCTAAGGAGGTCTAGCAGTGTAGCTTCAGTCGTCGCTGAGCCGCAATGCCGAAGAAGGGCGAGTACAGCGACTGGAAAAGGTGCTGTCGCCTTTTCGGAGCCGCTCAGATTGCAAACTTGGATAACTTAAAAGCCTCAATCCTTAATTTTTAAGAACAGGGACTCCTAGCAGCAATTGTCCTTAATCCGGCTTCGAGGTTTTGTCAGCTTTGCGGTCACCCCTTCACTACATAAACCCTAAAGTGTTTTTCCGTGAAAACCCGTGGTTCATGACTGAGGAACCGGCAGCAAGAGAGATGTTCAGGAAGCGCAAGCAGAAGGAGATGGCTGCTGCGGCTGCTCGCAAAGCTGCCGCTGCTGAGGGCCAGGCGGATGGGATGAACTCAAACTCCTAAACTTCATAACCTTAGGCTCAAAGCCCTTGAGCCTTTTCATCTTAAAATTGCGCCTTGATAATCAACCCCGAAACCCTGTGAAGGAAGCTTAATGAAGTTAAGGCCTTCTTCACCTAGTACACTCTGAATCCCTAGAACTTCAAACTAATCAAGCTTCCAGCAGGCGGCACCCGGTGCGAATGCTCAGGCGATGATGGGGAATTTGCTTATTAGGGGTTTGGGGTGTAGGGTTTAGGGACGGCTTTTTTTTCGCTTGTTTGGGCTTGAAGGTTCGTGGATTTAAAGGTGGATATGTAGTTGAAGGGGTCTTTCGGGGTCACGTAGGCGGCAGAGTCCGACCCGTCAGCAGGCCAGTGGAGCAGCTTCATCGTCTTGGGAGCCAGCGCCGAAGTCGGCAGCACAGCAGCAGGCCAAGCCGATCTCACCTGCACGTGCTCTTGAGGCTCAGAGGCCCAAAGCAGCACCGGCCAAGTCGGCAGCAGCGAAGTCGACAACACCACCGCAGCCTCAGCAGCCGCTTCAGCAGCCACAGTCGTTCAGACCACCACAGCCTCAGCAGCCGCTTCAGCGGCCACTCGGCCAGCCACAGTCGTTCAGACCACCACAGCCTCAGCAGCCGCTTCAGCAGCCAAAGTCGATCACACCGCCACAGCTTCAGCAGCCAAAGTCGACAACGCCGCCGCAGCCTCAGCAGCAGCCAAAGTCGACAACACCGCCGCAGCCTCAGCAGCAGCCGAAGTCGACAGCAGCAGCACAGCCAGCGGCAGCACAGCCGCAGCAGCAGCCTCAGTCGACAACACCAGCACAGCCGCAGCAGCAGCCGAAGGCGACAGCAGCAGCACAGCCGCAGCAGCAGCCGAAGGCGACAGTGCCAGCACCAGCACAGCCGCAGCGGCAGTCGCCTTTCGATGCCCGGGCTCAGGCCATACGACCGGGGCCATCCGAGCCGTTTAAGCCTCCACAGTTCCTTGGCATGGGTTGTGTTTTGGGCCCTACACCCTAAGCCCTACTTCGAGTTTAGTATAAGTCCTGAGTAAGGTTAAGGACCAGGGACTTGGTCGTTGTCATTTGTCCACATTTTCTTTTTGATTGCACATTTAAGGCCGTGGACAATGCCGGTGGCATCTCCGCCCCAAGCTCCGATGGTGGTGCCACTTGGCTTGCGTGGTCGTCTCCTTTTTTGCCTTCGGGTTGTATCGGTAAGATAGCTATTGTAAGCTTGTAAGACAAGGGTTCCCAGTAGACATTCTGCATTCTAGTGTACTGGCTGCAGGGCGGGCAGTCCGGCTACAGACCAAGCAGTCGCCGCGATGGTGTCGTTCGCTCACCAAACGATGACCTTTGGCAGATATGGGGGATAAATTTTGAGGGCCTTAAAGCGCTTTATTCGGACTTGAGGTTTCAGAGCTTTCGGGCTGCGATTCCGGTCAGGTCGGACAGCATGGCAGAGAGGCGTGCCAACGAAAGGATTCGCCTGGAGGGCTGGAGGAGGAGCCAGCAGGCACGTGCCACTTGGGGTTGAGTTGATTGACTCTGACTTCAGATATGGAAAGTAGGCTGCTTTAGTAAGGAAGTAGGGGTTTCTCAGGGTTATTCTAATTTTAGATTGATTATTTAATACTAACTAGGAGCGGCCTTCTTTCTGTGCAGGCAGACGTCAAGGAGGCCAAGGCCCAGGCCAGGATGACGGCTGCAGTCGCTCCGCAAGATGCGGCGTCTGCAGCTGGGTTATTTATTTGGTCATTCTTTTGAATTCTGAATCATGAATCATCAGGGGTCTCAGGCCACGGTTCTTAGTAACTTAGTAGTCTTAGTGATCTAGGGCTTGGCTAGCTCTGTTTCCGGTCCCAGCCAGGTCCAGTTGGTGGCCAGCGGTGGTGCCGTCGATGCTGCTGCGATGGCCAAGGCGAAGGCGGCTGCTCGGCGGCTTCTGGAGCTGGATGCGGATGGCTCAGAGTCGGCAAGCTCCTTGGCATCCTCGGCATCGTCGGAGTCGTCCAGCTCTAAGAAGGGCAAGAAGAAAGGCAAGGGCAAGAAGAAGGTCAAGTCGAAGGCCAGCAAGGAGCCCAAGTCGCCCGCCAAGAAAAAGGACAAGAAGGACGACAAGGACAAGAAGAAAGACAAGGACAAGAAGTCGCTGGCACGGTCATCCAAGTCTCCGGCGCCAAAAAAGGCGGTGCGGCGGTCCTAGTCAGTCGACTCCTTGCCGGAGCTGCCGTAGAGTCGACGTGACATTAGTATACTTACGAAGGGAAGCATGATAAGCCTAATCAATCTTCCAGTCGATTCGGCGGCTCGGGCGTGAAGTCGGCATGCATCTTCCTGCTGGCTGCAGCCTCGCGCACGAAAAGAAGATTTAAGCCAGTGGTTGAATTAAGGTGCCCCATTGATGCAGTCCTAGGTTCGCCATGATTGAGGGCCTTTCTGTCCACGTTCGGGTTACGGTTTTTGGGTTCTCACGGCTTAGCTTAGTAGGCGGGCTCGGGATGCCAAATTGTCATCATAACGAAATACTGACTGATTAAACTACATCATTACACCATTTGCTCCTCTACGACGACCACCCCGCCAACACAAAGTCCTGTTCCAACATTTAACAACAACTTTTACGTATGATCCTCCCTTTAAAACCGGAAGGCACCAACCGTAATCCACAAATGAAATTCCGAAACAAAGACGGAGAAGCAAACCCTTCAACTAGAGCCCTAAAGTTCCTAAAGTCTGCAAGGTCCCACCCTACACAGTATAAGAATAGGGTTTTAGGGTTGCGGGTTCAGGGACTAAATTAAAGGGTTCAGATTTTATGGTAAATGGCCCCTGATCCTGGAAGTAAACTGGCTTCCCTTAAAGCCTGTTCTCCAAAGCTCTCAACCCAACAAAACCCCTGAGACCTTGAAATCCCGAACCGCGAAGCCCTACATCCCAAAGCCCCAACTGCTCAAAGCAAGCCTCAAAGCGTACATCCCAAAGACCGCCTACAGCCAGAGCCCTAAGTCTAAGTGAGAAAGCCCGCATTACATTAAACCCCAAAGCTGAACGAATCCTAAGCATCTCGGCATCCTGAAAACGAAAGCCCAAAAGCCTAAATAAACCTCACAGCCAAACATCCCACATCCTGGCCTGGCAGCTTCAAATTTCAATACTTATCCCGGCCCAAAATCCAAAAGCCTATATCAAATCCGAAGCCTGAAAGCCTAGACCCGATAGCTTTAAATCCTGAACCCAATTCAATTCTTTTCTAGTTTAAATCAGATTCATTCTTTAACCAATGATTATCTTACATAAGGAAAGCCAGAGATTCCGAAGCTTTTATAAACTTAAACCCCAAAGTCCTAAATCCTAAATTTTTCTCCCCAAACTGCAGTTTCTGGAAAGCTGTGCTGTGCAGGCACGCCTGCCGGCCGCGGCAGTGCAAGGCTCGCCGAGGTTTAGGACTTGGGGCTTGGGAAGTTGGGGTTGGTGCTGCTGGTAAAGGTCGCAATAGCTGATGAGACTGGTGGTTTTGGAAACATCCAGCAAGCTTGGGGGCGTGGCCTGCAATAAGTATTAATAAAATACTTTGGGGATTTCGACTGGGGTAAAAAAAGTTGGGGTTCGTGGACTGTCCTGGACAGCTGTAAGTTAGTATAGTGAAGAACAAAACGGCACTCTTGCAGTGGAATCCGGTGCCAGGAATCCTCCTGGCACCAATTACGGTGCGGAAGTTCGGCTGGTTGCTGGACTCTCAGTCTCCGAATGCCTTTGGACGAGGGGTGGGTGCAGGCTTAGTTCGTTTGGGCTTCCTTCCCTAAAGCTTTCGGGCCGCAACAATTTACAGGCAGCTAAGCCTCCGAGCTTATGCCCCAAAACCGCATGATTCTCATCTGTTGGGCAAGCATGCCAAGCACCTAAAGCCCTCGACATTAAAGTCCTAATAAAGCCCAAACCCCCATAGTCGAACTACATTGCCCATCTTTGCCAAAGCTCAATCTCTGCTGAGCCAGCCCTGAGTTAAAAACAGGTTACATAGCAGCAAATATTTCTTCCAATTAGTATGGCTCTTACAGTAGGATACTTTAAATCACAAAGAAACCAACAAGGATCCGTTGTTCAATACTCAAGCCTCTTTTCACACTACGCACAGAAACATGCGGCATGTGATGCGATGATTGATCATCCCCCTTCATGCGCCGTTCCAAGGCAGTCGCCAAGATGCTCAAAGTCGGCTAGGCTTGCTCTCAGCTGCATCTGCATGTGTCTCAAGTTATTTCCAAACTAAACATATGTAGTGGTATTGCGGTCGGGTTGTGGTGCTTGGGCGCCGCGTGGGGATTCTGGTTTCCGGGCGCTGCGTGCAGAATCTGGTTTTTAGGCGCCGCGTGTGGAATGTGGTTTTCAAGCGCTGGGGAACCTTATAGTCCAGGAGTCGTCTTAAATACAGACAAGCTGTGGTGATCAGTATTTTAGTCGGTATCAGTTAAGTCTGTTACAGTTTCTGAATGCACCGGCTCAGGTCCAGTTGAAGACGAACATTCTGGCAGTCGACTCCTTGATGAAGCAGGCAGCGATGCAGGGCAAATGCTCTTTGCTTGATGCATTCCGAGTTGTCAGTCGACGTGCGACATGTCTGAGTTAAGCTAAGCAGAGCAGCCAGCACGGTTGCCTTATGTTTGAGCGACCTTGGTTTGTGTGTGGGCCGCAGTCGAAATTTTGTGAGTTAGTCGAAGTCAAGAATGAATTAGCCAGGAGTCGGCAGACAGTCGCAGGCATTACAGAACATTCTAGTAAGCAGCTTTGACCCACCTGTGAAATCATGGCGTCCTTGGCACATCTGATGTTTGACGACAGCGAGGGCGAGCAGCAGGACTGCAGTTTCGGGGCATGGCGTCTAGGCAGCCCCCCTACTAGTACTTCGCACCCCATAAGTTCTCGGAGTTAAATTAAATAAATGGTTTGCAGGTGTTGATTGGCGAGGGTTGCGTTTGTATAATATTAATGCGTAGTCAGTCAGACAGTTCGATCCGACAGGAGTCGCAGCCGGTGCCAGAGGCAGCAGCGACTCCGGCAGATGATCAGTCGGCCGCCGTGGACCAGGTGTCCAAGCATAAATTAAGAAATAGTATTTGGCACCCCATAAGTTCTCGGAGTTAAATTAAATAAATGGTTTGCAGGTGTTGATTGGCAGGGTTGCGTTTATATAAAATATTAATGCCATTGCGTAGTCAGTCAGACAGTTCGATCCGACAGGAGTCGCAGCCGGTGCCAAAGGCAGCAGCGACTCCGGCAGATGATCAGTCGGCCGTGGGCCAGGTGTCCAAGCATAAATTAAATTAGGAAATAGTATTTGGCACCCCATAAGTTCTCGGAGTTAAATTAAATAAATGGTTTGCAGGTGTTGATTGGCGGGGTTGCGTTTATATAAAATATTAATGGGTAGTCAGCCAGACAGTTCGATCCGACAGGAGTCGCAGTCGGTGCCCCCAGTGGCAGCAGCGAGTCCGGCAGACCAGGAGTCGGCCGTGGGCCGGGTGTCCAAGCATAAATTAAGAAAGGTTTGTTAAAAAAAACAAAGTTAGTTAGGGGTGGTTGAGCCCGGGTTGATTCGGAAACATTTGGAAAACCGCCAGCAACCAGCAGGAGTCGGCGCCGGTGTCTGGTGCCAAGAAGCCTGGGGCTTTTGAAAAATTCCGGCAGCAGTCTGGATTGGGAGTGCCCTCAGCGGCTCCGGCCAGGAGCAGCGTGCAGGAGAAGGTCCGGGGTGGATTGTTTTTTGAACTTTTGGACATTGGAAGTTAGATTAATTCAAAAGGGTGTTTTTTACACCCGTGCTGGCAATCTGATTGCCCTAACACGAGGCGACTTCCGCCCCGGCCGATGATGCTGCAGTCGCTTCCCCACCAGCGGCAACCCCGAACAAGATTGGTGGGGTGAAGGCGAAGACCGATGGCCAGGCACCTCTGCCGAAGGCGACGAAGGCGGGAGTCCCAGTGAAGGCAGCTCCGGCCAAGGCAGTCGACAATGTGGCACCGCCTACACTGCGCCCCGGGGGCAAGCCACCACCAGCGAATCTCAATAATGCTGCCCCAGTCGCTCCCAAGCCAGGCCAGCCAGTCGCTCCAGTCCCTCCCAAGCCAGGCCAGCCAGTCGCTCCAGTCCCTCCCAAGCCAGACCAGCCAGTCGCTCCCAAGCCAGCCCAGCCAGTCGCTGCTGAGCCTGCTGCCAAGCCAGTCGCTCCGCCAGTCGCTGCTGAGGCTGCTGCCAAGGCAGTCGCTAAAGCTGCTCGTGAGGAACAGCCGTATTCGAACCTGCACAATACGGCGGAAAAGTTTTCCGTGCAGCCTGAGACAGCAACCCGGCCGAAAGCAGTCGACAGCCCTGCAGCAAAGGACAAAGCTCGTCCGCCCAAGCCACCATCGGAGTCGCCTCCTGCCCGTCCAGCAACCACTACCCCGGCAGCACAGTCGCCTCCTGCCCGTCCAGCAACCACCCCGGCAGCACAGTCGCCTCCTGCTCGTCCAGCAACCACCGCTCCCAAGGGCCCGCCAGCAAAGCAGCAGCAGGCGATACCGCCTGGCCAGCAGTGGGCGGTGCCGAGATGCGAGGCCAGCACCAGTGCTAGAAAATTAGAATAGAAAACATGCTTTCCTTAAAAAGGGACGGGGGTTTAGGGTTTAGATAGGGTTGACGGTTTGGGGGTATAGGGGCTCTGTTTTTTTGACTCGGCTTCAGGGTTGAGGTTTTCAGGTTTCTTGCAAGCTTCCGGGGTGTTCTGTTGGTTGCTAGAAATTCTGGTTTGCCAAATCTTTTTGAGACCTGCCACATTGACAGGTCGTCCGGCGAATGTTTGCCGAGAACCCGGCAGTGGCGGATGTGTTGCTGCGTGCCGGGGCAGATGCCACGGCGTTCAATGTTGCCCGGCAATCAAGCAACCCAAAGCCGTTTTCTCAACGTATGGTGTTTTTTAGCTTTCAGAATCCATGTGGGGTTATGGCATCATCTGGAAGGCGGTACTCGCAATTCAGCTACATCCGAGCCCGCGTGGCAGGGCTTACGTGGTGGAACTCTTTGATAAGGTGTGGAGAGCCGAATCTCAGCTAGCCATTGGGAGAGCTTTAAACTTCAATAATATATACATATACATATATATATACACACACACACACATTGGGTCTTCCTCCGCTGTTGAAGGACGGGCATCACAACACCAGCGCCTGGATTATGTCGTGGCACCAGGAAAAGCTGCACTTGCTCAGAGACTTGGCTGGATCATCCTGATGTTTGTTTCCTAAGTCCTATTAGGGCTTTGTTGAGAGGGCACCCCTTGACTACTACTATTCGAAACTTTTGAAGCCATCCCTGAACCAAGTGCGGGAGCAGCCGGCGGCCTGGAGCAGAAACATGCCTGAAGAGAGCCGTGGAGCCTGGGCACGAACATCCCCTCCACCGCAACAGCAGTGGGATCCCGCGGAGGCGAATTACTGGGCGCACGTCAGCCCTGAGTTTCGGCCCCCACTTTACCGAGTGGCTCGGACGTCATAAGAATTCGGGTTTCATTCTTGCCCCAAATCTACAAGGATACCCAGTAACCCGAGAATAAAAAGGCATCTCTTTTTGGTATTGGCTAACTTTAGAAGGAACCTAGGACTACAAAAAGGGAATAAGGGTACTACTGGGCATCCTAGTCTACGTCCGCTCAGGACGCCCAGCCCCAGCAGTCGCCCCAGCAGCAGTCCTGGACCTCCGGTGGCGGCGGCGGGCAGTCGAACCAATGGACGCAGCAGCAATGGAGCCAGCAGCAGGACCAGTGGCGTCAGCAGTGGAACCCGAGCCAGACGCAGTGATGATGAGTGAGTGGGCCAGTCGATTTCATGTCAATGTTTCAGTCGAGGTTTTTTCAGTCGATTTAATTCATTCCAGTCGTAATGTGGGCATGGTCCTGCCTTGCCGAGGGCGGTTCAGTGAGTCAGAATAATTGAAAGTGAATTAAGACTCCTGGAAGAGTGACTCCAAAAATCTACTTGCTGCTGCCTCCGGCATATTTTGACCGAGCCCAGTCGCACTGTTGTTGCCTGCCTTGACCGGAATCAGTCGAGAAAAGCGGGACACTTCCATCCAGTCCACTGAGAGATTGCATAGCAAGGCTGCCCACCATTATGCGTCTTGAGAGCATGAGTGCGATTGAACCTGCTGTGGCAGGCGCCGTCGCGAGTCGACCGTGTTTCTGCTGGGGCCCTGGATTGCCTAGAACCTGATATACAGAGTCGTTTGAGTGGCCAGGGCAGCTGTTGCCATGTCATTGCATGCAAGTTCTGAGTAGGCACTTGCTTTGTTCATGCAGATTCTGCGTTGAAGTGACTCTTCCAGCAGTGGTCAGCATCAGCCATTCAGTCTTTCTGCTGCAGTTTAACCGTTAAGCTGTTTGCCGGCCGCCAGGTCTGGGCCCTTCCTCCTCTCTGCCTGGAGCCCGAACTCTGCCGAAGTTTGCTTGGCATTAGCCCCGTGACGTGTGCGGATACATATTCATAGGACAGCAGAGCATAGGGGCATCCAATCCAATCGCGAGTCCTAGCCTAGCAGCAAGTCGAAGAATGAATGGACGTGTGTGCGACATGTGCTCTTCCTCAGGTTCCTTCTTCGTCTTCACTTCGTGCCGAGGAGCCACGGCCCAAGCAGTGTCACAATCTTCGGTGCGAAGCCGCAGTCGGTTTTTTCTGCTAGTACATATACATCAGTCCTGCAGTTTGAGCTGCTAGCTGCAAGCCTCATCTGGGTTCCATGTGATGCAGTTGGTTGGCTCAGGCAAGGTGGTTTAATCCAGAGTCGAGACCGATGTTGAGAGTAGACATTCCATGCCGTCACGAACAACAGTCCAGAGCAACATCACCAATCAATCAGAAATATTTCGCAAAATTAATCTTTCGTAGTAGTCTTGAGTCACACCCAATGGGAGTTTTGTTTGGTCTGAGTGGAAGACTTGGCAGAGGGAGTTTAAGTCGCACGGCTGAGTCGACCTCTGTTTGAGTCGGCTGGCAGATCCCTCCTCAGCGGTCCGATGTCGCAAATCAACATGAAGGCCAAGCAGAAGAAGTGGATCAAGGTCGGCGGGAGGACATGACTTTGTGCTTCCACATCCGCAATGAAGTCATTTGTGTCCCGTCTGTGACGTCTTTCCGGGCCTAAGGACATCCTTGGCGACGACGGGATAATGACGAAGATCAAGGACACGAAGTCGTTCCTCTACGAGCCGACTACCAGCTCTGAATCCGGGCTGGCATGTAATCATGTGCTCCTTGGCAAGTTCATCGACCTCCCGGCCGAGAACACCAGTCGAACACGGGGCATTGTGAGAGTTCGGAGAACGGATGCAGTCGAATACGTGCTTGACCGGATCTGCAAGCAAGCATGTGCCTCTCGCTTACACCTTCATTGCGACAAAGAATTGGAATAACCCGCTTCCTTGTAGGAGCACTTTCAGCCGTGCCTGGGCTAAGGTAATGATAGCCGACGGAGTCGTTCGCAAGGAGGCGAAGTCGATCAGCCGTCTGCTGACATACCACAAGCGTGGCCTCACTGCAATTTGTAGCCAGCCTTGCTCTCCATCCGCCTTTGCCGAAGAATAAGAATCCCGTTACTTCCAGGGCTGGCGGAGCGAAGCTCGGAGCAGAGACACCCGGCAGTCCAGCGGCTGACGGCCGCCCGACAAGCTCAAGCAGTTCAGTTTCAATGGTTTGCATTGCATTGGAAGCAGGTGTTCCAAATCACATGCACCCGAGGTGCTGCTACAGCAGTGCTCTTCCTTCAAGAGACTGCCGGGTTGTGTGGATGCCGCTGCACAAGCCGACACGACTGAGGCGGAACAACACAGCAAGTGTGCTCCGAATGTCCTTGTAAGAGTCGGCGTGCTTAGTGGCTTAAAGTGAATCATGATGAAACATCGTCACTTGCAGGACACAGCTTCCGTCGACACCCCGCTCCCGCTACGGGACGAGGAAAGGGGCCATGAGGTGATCAGGTCGCAGGCGGCCGACGAGGAGCATGGGTTTCAGATGGTCCGGGAGGAGGCCGAGGTCCTTCAAACGAGGCTTGTCTCGAATTGGACCGAGGAGCGAACCACCACCACTACTACTACTACTACTACTACTACTACTACTACTACTACTAGGACTAGTACTACTCCTACTACTACTACTACTACTGCTACTGCTACTACTACTAATACTAGTACTACTGCTGCTACTACTACTACTACTACTACTTGTCTGCGTGAGGCCAAGTCCAAAGAAGAGGCGACGAGTCGACCGTTCGCACGATGAGTTGAGGATGATTCCGGGCCGCACATGACTGAGCCTTGTCCATTGTTGTCTGTGTAGCTCTGAAAACACTTGAAGCCAAAGGAAGATGACGCAGTCGGTTAACTTCCGGGCAGACATTCACTGGAAAACACCGAAGCGAGTCAACGTGCGCTGCAGAGTGACCGGCAAGACCAAATGGTCCTGGTCCAACGAGGATGAAAACAAGCTGGTCATCCTGAGCAACGAAGTCGTGCCTTGGTGAAGATTAACACCGATCATAGCGAGTCCCGTCCGTCGTTCATTGCCAATTCAAGGTCCAGCGTCTGGAGTCGGACCCATCCTTGTTGAGTGCAGATTTGCGGTACATCGCGAAGGAGAAGTTGTTAGATATCAAGTTCTCCGAAAGTGAAAGGGCGAGGGCGACTGAGTGAGTCGTTTTTTTTGATTAGTAGTCAGTGTTCGGACTGAGTGGGAGAATTACACTGAGTAGTAGCAGAGAAAAGTAAATTAATCCTTCTCTGTGCGAATACTGCCTGGGGAGTCGCTTGCAACAACGGGAGTCTCAAGCACCGGACCGGAGGAAGCCGACTCCGTGGAGTCGCCTTGCTCAGACCGACTGCGTTGCAGTCGAAGCAAAACGGCTCGTGTATCAATGGTTTGCAATTGCAGCATTTTGCAGCCATGCAGCTTTAGATCATGACTCACTCACTGCTTGTTTCTGTCAGGTCGGCTTCATCCAGGACAGCGTCCGAACGACAACACAGGGACTTGCTGCCAGGAGCCTGGCTTCAGACTTTTCAGGTCGTTAAGAAAAGCAGCAAGAATCGTTCTGGTAGATAGTAGTGTGTGTTCATGCAGGTTGCGGCTTTTAATAATTGAGTCTTTCAGTGAGGTGAACTTCAACTTCACAAGCTCCAGGGAGGGACCGATGCCAGTCGCCAGCCGGAACCCTGGATTGCAGTCGAAGATGGCAGTCGCACTCACTCGGAGTCGTACTAGTAGTAGTAGTAGTAGTAGTAGTAGTAGTAGTAGTAGTAGTAGTAGTAGTAGTAGTAGTAGTAGTAGTAGTAGTAGCAATAGGTAGTCGTAGTAGTAGTAGCAACAGTAGCAGTAGGAGCAGCAGCAGCAGTGGTAGTAGTAGTAGAAGTAGTAGTAGTAGTAGTAATAGTAGTAGTAGTAGCAGCAGTAGTAGTAGTAGTAGTAGCAGTACTAGTAGCAGTAGTAGTAGTACTAGTAGTAGTGTAGTAGTCATATTAGTAGTGTGGTGGTAATATAAGTACTAGTAGTAGTATTGGTAGGTATAGTAGTAGTAGTAGTAGTAGTAGTAGTAGTAGTAGTACCAGTACGGGTAGTAGTATTAGTGGAAGTAGTAGTAGTAGTAGGAGTAGTACTAGTAGCAGTAGTAGTAGTAGTAGTAGTAGTAGTCGTAGTAGTCCTAGTAGTACTAGTAGTAGTAGCAGTAGTAGTAGTAGTAGCAGTAGTAGTAGTAGTACTAGTACTAGTAGTAGTAGTAGTAGTAGTAGTAGTAGTAGTAGTAGTAGTAGTAGTAGTACTAGTACTAGTACTAGTAGTAGTAGTAGTAGTACTAGTAGTATTATAAGTAAGTAATTAAGTTAGTAAGTAAGTACGTAAGTAGTAATAAGTAATAGTACTGCAGTTTATCCTTCAGCTGTTTGACTAATGTTTGGGTACATCACACAGGGCTTGTCGAGATGCTGTGGGAAATCACTGAGTGCTCATGGAAGACAGCAGAGAGTACATTTCCGCATGATGCCTACAGTCGCGAGTGCTCAAAAATCGTCTGTGGGCAATTTTGCTCCAGTAGTCGTTCGCCGCCTTACAAGTCGACCTGATGGCAGAGCTGCAGACCGTCCGCTCGTCCGCGAGGCGACAGTCGGATGCAGCGGAGCCGCCCTCAAATGCAAAGCGTCGCCGGAGTGGCAGGGCGGAGGGTGATGAGCCAGTCGACGTCGAGGGGAACGCCGCCGTGGATCCGATGCCTTCGGCTTCTTCAGCAAACGACGAGAGGGACGATGCGTCCACGGTCACAGACGATCCGCCCACCGAGGCAGAGAGAATCCGATACCTGGAGGAGAGGGTCTTGCGCCTGGAGAAGGCTGTCACCTTCTTGTCGCAGGTCTGTAAGGAGCACTGCACCAGCATCAAGAACATGGCTGCCATCAACCAAGAGATTGTGCTGGCAATGACTTAGGTGCAGTCGTCACTGACTGTGAGTAGGTGAGCTCCTTAAGTCGTCGTCTGTGGGGCTGCAGGCAGTCGCCTCCCCGCCCGATGCACACAGTCGACCCTTTTGATTTTGGATGCACAGAGGCATCACGGGGAATGCTATTATGACGGCTTGTTGCAAAAAAGACAGAAGCCTCACTCTGCCAGTCTTTCGGCGCCAGGACTCCTGCATGATGCATAATATTAGTGTTACTGGCGATTTGTGTTCCACAGTCCCGAGCACTTTGTTACTACACCCCGAGTCGCGAGTGCTCAAAAAAGTAGGACTCAGCTCTGGGGCATTTTGTTCCAGTATTCCTACCGACTTCCACTCCACAATGGCTTCGGCTCGCAGGCACAGCGTGAAGAAGGCTCCTCTCGACAAGGAGAAGATGCAGTCGCAGCTGACGAAAATGACCGAGGACAGCATGAAGTCGAAGCTCATGGGTTTGCTTGAAGGCAAGCCAGCACTGGCTTCCCGCCTGTTGGAGATCATGGACAACGGCATGTTGATGCAGCCGGTTTCGAACAATGGTCGCGAAGACTTGATCGGCCCGACGTCCCGCAGCATGCATTGAGTAGTGTTGATCTCGCCGAGTAGTGTTTCCCCAGAAATAGTAGTAGTATATTAGAAGGGTCTCAAGCGTGACCCGTGCAATGTCAAGTATTTTCTCAGATGTGGTGAGTTTTTGTTTGACAACAGTAGTTATTTCACTACCATGGATGGTGCTTGTATTTAAAGTTTTAATTTGATTCGCTCATGTCGTGGGCAAATAAAATAACGGATGATGAAGGAGCCGGACATCGGCAGTAGGTCCATGGCTAAGCGGTGCACAGTCGACGAATACACCATCGAGAGTTGAAACTATCTTAAGCAGTAGCTGTTAAAACACGGAGTGATCTAATCTAATCCTGATCGGCATAATTTTGTCGTATTAGAGACTGCGTCAGGGTAGAATGAAGTTGTAAGACATCATCACACTGTGAATTGAACAATGATCCAATATCAGGTCTTGCAACAAGTATAAGCTGGTGGATGGCAAGGTGCTGAAGGAACTGATGCTTAGCTCATCAAGTTTGACGGAAGGACAGGCTCAAAGTCTCCGCCGCTGGAAGTCGACGAAAGCCGAGCTCTTGGACGTCTTCCACATGGTCTCCGGCATCTCCGGGGGCTCGGCGCTGCCAAGTCGCAGCAGGACAGCAGTGGTCCAGGAGATGGTTGACAAGCGGCCGTCTTGGGTGCCGCGACTGGAATTCCCGGAGCCCTTTTCGTCCAGTCGTTTCTTCGAGCTCAACCCGTGGTTCCGGTTGGAGCAGGAGGGCCAGTCGTGGATGTGGCTCGGCCATGATTTTTTGTTGGTTAGTAGCAGCATCCAAGAATAAGTTAAGACATGTGAGTCTTCAGTTGACGTGCAAGCAAGCCTGTTCGTCATTACTTACTTTCAGTAGTGACGCACAACTGAGTGTACAAGACTTGAGCAAATCCAAGGGTGGTGCACATCAGCGGCCAAGGGAGGCAGTTGCCAACGGAGCTGGAGCCCATGGCACAGTCGAACTCGCTGGTCATCAAAAATCCCACGGATTTCTCGAAGGCTCAGCTTGGATCAGGAACTGAGCTCAGGGGGAACCGGGGACCGGGGACTTGATTCCTTCATTGACGGGACATGGAAGATGGATGATAAGCCAGTAGAGACAGACCTAATTTAAGGAAGATGGCGTTCAAACCCAAGAGCAAACCCAAGAGAGAAAACAGACCGCAACTAGAACAGAGCCAGAGTCGCTCATAAATTCACACCGGACCAGACTGAGAAAGAGACACAGGGAAGAGGAGGGAGAGAGAGAGAGAGAGAGAGAGAGACAGAGAGTGTCAGTGAGACGGAGAAAGAGAGGGGAGCAATGTGACACGGAAATTCCGAAAGTCGTATGACAGACACACAGACTCAGATATATATATATATATATATCTACACATATATAATAGAAGTATATATATATATATATATACATATATATTCTTATTAATTATAATAATATAAGACAGGCACAGAGCGAGGCAGAGAAGAATCAGCATATAGACCTAGACTGACAAGCCTGCAGAGCAGAGCAGAGCCCTTGTTCTTCACTATCAGACGTGAAACTAGAGTAGTAACCATTGAAGCCGATCAGCCTGCGGAGGACGACTGTGGATGGCCTGCTCCGAGCTCTTCGACAGTTCCTTTGGCTTGTTTTGGCGCAAGGAGATTCCCAGGAGCGAGAACGGGAGCGTCAGTGGCAGCAGCACCCCGAGCAGTCGCTTCGGCTCCATGACACCGACATCCGCGGCATCTTCCGTGCCAGCGATAAGCCCCGGCTCCTCAGTCGCGAGTGCTGCAGTCGACAGCTCGGCTCCGGCGCCTCCTGTGCCTGAGGGGTGGGGAGGAGCTTTTGGGTCTTAAGGCGGCTGAGTCGCAGGAGTACAGTGGTTCTCTGACAACCGCACGGGGCAAATACTATACCATGAAACATGGTTGGGGATTGTACTTTTTGTACATGGGGACTGGGCATGCCGCGAGGAACCTGACGCTGCAAGCGCCGGGAAGGCATGAAGAACGATGATAATGCTTTCCAGTCGCAGTCGCGGCCATTAGACATGTCGAGTGTGCTTGTCCGGAGTCGGAACAATAATAATAATAACAAGGAAGAGTCCTTATGGAACCTTGAAGAGGAGTTTTTCCGTCTGCCATACGTATGCTTTTTGCACACTTGTCATGTGGGCTTCAAGCTTCTCGACTAACCGGTGCAAGCCAGCAGCAAAAAAGCCTTTGCTGAAGGGTTTTGCAGTGCATATGCATGTGCAGTGCAGCCTGTGCAGCCAGACCGAGCGAGATTAGTATCGTGTGCATGTAGTAGTATGAATAGCAATCAAAAATCAGTGCCCTGAGGTCAGGACTTCTCGGTGTCCAGCACGGTGAGAGTCGGCCGGCCACTCAGCTTTGCGAGAGAAGTGTGGCTGTGCAAGACTTAGCAGGTGTCGGCCTTGGATTCGAGTTGGCCTTCGGAGGGTTTGAGAAGTCGCAATGTTATGGATGAAAGAAAAGGGTGATGCACTGAGATGTTTTCGTGTAGTCTTGCTTGCTACGGTGTTGTGTCAAGGTGATTGTAAGTGGAGCTGCCTGGCACTGCTTCGCAGAACTAGTCCGCAGAACCTATCATAGGGAGGTTCCTCCATGCACACGTTCGCAGAACTTCCCCGCAGAACTGGTTCGCAGAACTAGTCCGCAGAACCAATCATAGGCAGCCGCTGCCGCCAAACCCCAGTGGGGCCTTATGTTTTGCTTTACCGCACACCAGGGCCTGGCACTCCCTTATCCATGCCAAGCCACGCAGAACTAGTTCTGAATGGCTGCCCGGCACCCGAGTCCGTTCGCAGAACCAGGCTCCCCCGCAGAACCAGGCACAGGCACGCAGAACCAGTGTCCCAACAGCATGATTTGAGTATCGTTTAATTGAAAAGTGTTGAACAAACAAGTTACCATGTCAATCCTTCTTGCATCGTCATGTGTTGGTGAAACACCTCCATGTTCCACGGTTCCCTGCCCAAGCATTGTTTCCAAAGCAGCTACACTCCCTCAGGTGGCATGGTTCTTTGATTCCAGAGGCGCAGCCAGCATGTTTGTTCTGTCTGCATGCACAGACCTGAGAGTTGAGATGCAGTGCCGTATGCAGTTGCGATTTCAATCAGGCAGTGTCGGACTCACTTGGGTAGGTCGGCAAAGCTGTTGTCCTTCCGGCATCATGGGACTAGCCCCTCAGTAGAAGAAGCCCACAAGCCACAGAGGAACAACAACTCAGAACCCCGAGGAATCAATCCAGCAACAGATTCAACATGTTACAGAAACTGTCGGCCGCGTTGGCATCAGTCGCTCAAGCTTGGTTGGGCGAAGTCGCTCGCCTGATCTCTGGGGCATCCTAGTCCCAAAAGTCGCTCGCCTCATCTCTCGGGCATCCTAGTCGTCCCAATGCCGCCCAAGGGTAGGAAAGCGCCCAAGACCGATGTCGACAAGATGAGGGACCAGATCACCGACTTCAGCGAGCAGAATACCCTCTCGAAGATCCAGGAGCGCATCGAGGCCCATCCGGAGTACATCCCGAAGGCGCTGGAAGTCGTCCAGATGCTTGAGAATCCGGCGACAGAGGACGACCCAGACATGGTCAGTCAGCCACTGGGCAAGAAAGAGTGTGAGTCTAATAGAAGACTGTTGAAGGGAAGGCAAGTTCGGGTGTCATGGTTGAGATCCACAAAACTTGCATAAGTGTCAGACGGTTGACTAGCAAGCAGCAAGCAAGGCTTTTTTTTCGATATCATGAGACTGAGCGCGCATTTCCATCCATTTACTCAGGTCGACAAACAAATACAGCAAGCTCGAGTCGGGATATGTCAAAGACCTTTTGGGCTCGCTGTACGGTCCAGAGTGGGCCCAGTGGTTGTCTGGTGTGCGCTGCAGCAAGAAGGAGCTGAACTGCCTGTTCAAACTCCTGAGTGGCATAGCTCCGGAAAGTGCACTCCCTGGACGAGGCAAGGCCAGCATCCTTGCAGAGGTGATGATCGGCCCGCCGTGGCAGTCGATCATCGTCGAGAAGGGCGTTCCCTCTGCGAGCCAGTCGACCCTCCCGATGGAGTTTTGGCAGTCGTACGGCTGGTGGGCGCTCTCCGAAGTCGACGAGTCGTATTGGTGCCTTGGCCATTTTTCCCATGTGGCACACGTCACTTTGTTGGTGTTATTCCAAAGCACGTGGCTGTGACTGAGGATCACCCACATCTCCGGGAAGAAGAAGAAGGTTCCTGCAGAGATGCAGGTCTTCAACCTGGGCTTGAAGAATCCTGGGGACTTGGAAAACTGCCAAGTCGGGGAAGGCCACTTGTCGTGTTTTGGGAGAGCCTTAGAGCAAGAGGATTCCTGATGAATGCCGTGCACGTGGTAGAAAATGATAACACGAGGCGTCACCATTGTAGTGTAGAAGTATTCATTCGTACAACCATAGTGAATATATCTGTGGAGACTTAAGATGACTCCCCCCGCGAAAATGGTTCCACGTGGTTGGCACGGCTTCCTGCATTGGCTGCAGCAGACATGATGAGGGTGTCTAGAGATATCTTATGTGAGATACCAAAGCGGTTAGGGCGTTCTACTTAAACTTCAAGTATATATATATATCTATAATAGTATAGTATATTATATTATATGTTTATGTGTATATATACATATATATCTATACTTCGTGGAGATGAGTTGTAATCTACAAGTCACTAATGAGAGCTTTCAGTGTGTGTGGGTGGTCGTGTGGCGATCCACTTCTTACAATATATCTGTGCTTCACCGAAATGTTCGGAGGCCGCATCTGGGTCAACGTGCTGAGTCTCTTCCAGGAGGACGAAGGCGACCAAGTCGACATGCCCAAGGTTCGCAAAGAAATGCCACGAGCGTGAGATCGAAGCCAGCGAGGCTGAGCAGCAGAACTCTTTCTGTTGTAGTTTTGGTAGGTGCAGTCGGCTGAGTTTTGGTAGGTGCAGTCGACGATCCGGCTGGGCGCTTTTAATTTAGCTGCTTTTGGCTTGGTCAGTCCATCCAGAATGGCAGAAGCCCAGCGGCAGCCAGCAGTCGAGACCATGTGGTCGTTAACATTCAAAACCTCGAGCCGTGAAAAAAACAGAGTGACGGAACTCTTTCTGTTGTAGTTTTGGTATGTGCACTCGACGATCCGGCTGGCGCTTTTCATTTAGCTCTTGGCTTGGTCCATCCAGAATGGCAGAAGCCCAGCGGCAGCCAGCAGTCGAGACCATGTGGTCGTTAACATTCAAAACCTCGAGCCGTGAAAAAAACAGAGTGGGCGGAACTGTTTCTGTTGTAGTTTTGGTACGTGCACTCGACGATCCGGCTGGCGCTTTTCATTTAGCTCTTGGCTTGGTCCATCCAGAATGGCAGAAGCTCAGCGGCAGCCAGCAGTCGAGACCATGTGGTCGAGTCGTTAACATTCAAATCCTCGAGTCGTGAAAAAACAGAGTGGGCGGACATGTGTGCCAGCTTCGGGTTGACTCGTCAGTCACTGCAATTGAGTGGTTGTCTGTATAGTCGAGGTCAGAAGGACTAAGAATGGACAAATAAGAAGTAAGCACATGGACATCTTGCGTCTCGGGCTGAGTTAGTTGACCGTCAGGGAGACAAAGCATTGTGAGCATAAGACGACCTTTTCAAAAAATTGCTAGACCTGGGCCCCATGTCTGCCTGCCAGGTGAGGATCTTCGGTCGGCCGCAGGCGGGTTCAGTCAACGTCGTTTGAGTGTTCGTCCGACAGGACGTCGTCCGACAGGACGTCGTCCGCAAGGATGCAGCCCCGGCATGAGTCGAAGTGTGTATGCAGTCGTCCGACTGGACGTCGTCCGTAAGGACGAGCGACGGCTGAAAGCAGTCGCCAGGGAATGCAGGGATCATCGTTGATTAAGTCCGTGCAAGCCTGAGGGTCGGGGAAGGTTTGGGGACTGACACCCTTGGCGTTGGATGTGTCAGTGTCTTCTTGCACCAGGTGAATGGCCTCGTTGGGGAGTGGACACGAGCAGGCCAGGAAGGAAATCCTTTGTTTGTGCTTGGTTTGCTTGAACGATTGATTCATTAAGCCTCTACGAAGATATCAGTGACACCCTTGACCTGGATGCCGGATTTCATCAAAAGCAGATTGACTCTGTGACCATGGTGCAAGAGCAAAGACGTAAGAGAAGTCGTGATTTCCAGTGCAGTGTTGATGGACTCTGGCCCGGAGTCAAGGCTTCATGTAAGCAAAGTTCTCAGTCAGCAACCTCCTTCCTCATGCGGTCATCTCAAAGTACTTAGGAGGAGTCGTCCAGTCAGGTTAGAAATTTGAAATCCAAGTCGGGAACACATCCCAGCAGAAGCAGTGATTTTCGTGTGCTTGTGTTTGCATGGCTCAGGGGTGAGTCGTTATTACTAGTCGGCCTGCTGCAGAAACCATATTTCGTTCAGTAGTTTTTTAGCTGCAAGTCCAGGT
>CAJNDT010000333.1:222527-239299 GCA_905221615.1 Symbiodinium sp. CCMP2592
CCTTTCCATCTGTGTCGAACGAGCACGTTTATCGGCGCGGCTTTCGCAATGCATTCGTATGGATCTGTCCTATGTCCTGCATCTCTTCGGGTGCTTGTTGCTGTGTGCCAGGTGCGTTCCTTCAACATGGACCGTGGTGCACGGGACTTATTCCTGAGCAAGGGCAGTTTTCTGCGGGATGGTTGTTCCGGCATTCCAATGGCTTACCGTGCTGCTACAGCTCTTGCTTGCCATCGAGGCTTTGCAGCAAGAATATCTGAAGCGGAGAAAGCTGAACACTTTCCAGGTTCACTCGTGGGATCTACTGTTGTGTTCGTTTGTGTACGGCAATTTTCGCGATGCTGGCAGGAGCGACGCAAAGAAGGGCGCACAGCTTACACCAAGGCTTCGCGCACAGCCATCATCGTTGGTTCTTTGGGTTTGTGCGGGGCTCGGTGGTGTTGGTTTTTTGCCGGTAGGAGTTTTCGTTGCGAATCAGAATCAAGGATCTTCAACATCATGGCCATCGTCCTTCCCAACTGGCGTTCTAGCTGGGTCCGTGCCTGAAGCGATTCCGCCAAGGTTGTTTTTGCACGTTGAACGAGTTAGCAGCTGCGTCTAAAGGTCGGGCTCATCGGATACGGTACCAGAAGGCATCAAAGTGTCGTAGTTCGTACAGGAGATGATTCGGTTTTCTAAACATGGTAGGAACTGGGGCCTGCTCTATGTCCAGGGCCACAAGCCGGATGCTCGGTCGGGAATGCTTTGCCGCTGTGCCTTTGCACCCTGGTGGTCGGGAAAACAGGACGACCTTCCACCATACCATGTTCGACAACAACTGCTTCTGGGACTTCAGTTTCAGTTTCTCGCGCGAGTAGAGCTGCTTGCTTGTGTGGCTCTGCCGCGGGTCCAAGAGGCAAGTGGTATGGTCATCTGATGCTCGGCAATTCCTGTCTCTCACCAATTTGCAGATGGCCAGCCACCCAGCAAAACATTTCGAATTTGCATCCTGACATCACACTTACAGATCAGTATCCAGATGCAGGTACCTTCTGAAATGCAATTCTTATTTCGAGCTGTGCCTCTACAGCTATAGCAACTCAGATGCAGCAGGGTGAGCAGAAAATTT
The DNA here is from genome assembly GCA_905221615.1 of Symbiodinium sp. CCMP2592. Classification (NCBI taxonomy): domain Eukaryota; class Dinophyceae; order Suessiales; family Symbiodiniaceae; genus Symbiodinium; species Symbiodinium sp. CCMP2592. The sequence continues at coordinate 223,636 of CAJNDT010000333.1, forward strand.
GATTGTCGGAGGTGTTTCAGCAGGTAGAAAGAGCATGGACTGTGGATCCGTGGAGAAGCTTATTCTCGCAAGGATCTGGTCAATCAAACTTCGAGTGTTCCTCTGAAGGTGCAGCCTTGGGAATCATTATCGGGACAATCGTGCAAACGCAGTGTCCTGAGCGGCTCGCAGCTTTAAGCCGCTTCACAACTTTGACCGAACCAAGGTTGTGTCTGTACTGGACGGTTGTGCTGACAACTCGAACCTTGCGATGGGCGGCGAACTGGTGGCCTGCCCTTGCCTCTCTCAGAACTTTTCGTAGAGGTTCGTGCTTGCGTATCTACGGCTGAGGTGGCTGCGATGCTGAACATTGCCGGTACAGTTTTCTGGATTATCATGACTGAGGCCACCGACCTCATTCCATCATGAAGGATCTTTACGACACACCCCTTGGACAGGGTATTTTCGAGGAGCTGAACGAAGAGTCCTGGTATCCTGTTCCACCACCCGGGTCGCAGCCTTGACAGACACACAGGTTTTGGGGAAAGATCTGGAACGTGACAGGTTGTCCTTCATTCTCGCTTGCGCTAGCGCCGTGCTTCAATTGGTAGGGCTCTAAGTTCGGGGTGAACGCAGTCTGCTGAATCTCTGCTTCTCTTCATGCACAGGTCAACTCTTTCTTGGGCTACACATTGCACTACATGTGGCCGGAGGTCGTTCATGCGAAGTGAGTGGGTATCAGCTACCTAAGTGTGGAGCTGCTCCTGTAAGGTGGATCCGGACAATCCCGACCAGTTCGATTCCGGAACGGATTCGGAAGACGAGGACGCCGAGGAGAACGCTGCGTTCAACTCTAAGACAGACAGTACACCGCAGTGTTTTCGACAGTTCCCACAGGAGTTGGACCCAGATGAGAAGCAGGTGGAAGCGTAGTGCACCGAACATCTCTGAAGCGCCAACAGCAGAGTGTGATACGCACCTGGGCCCCATGCTGTCTTGGAACCGTTGTGCCGTTGCCAGAATTGAATCTACCTCCTCCGTTCACAACTAACGATCCACTTCGATGATCCTCGATGCAGGGTGGCTACTGGGGCTATGACGGCTACAGCGGCTACGGTGGAGGTGACGCTGCTGCTGATGGTCAGGGCCCAATGGGCCACAGACATGGCAGTGCACACAGGATCACACAGGCAGTGGCTACCCTACTGCATTCTGCTACATGTTCGGTACCTGACAGGCGGCATATCCGTTTGCAGCTTACTTTATGGAGTTTACGTCGTCTTTGGAGTTCCTCGATGTGCGGCAGCGATACTGACATGTTCTGGGAAATTGCACCAGGCGCAATCACTGTCGGCTTCGCCGGAGCGTCAAACACTCAGCTGAGTTTGCCCTGTGCTGGCCTTCAGATAGGCAGAAGTAGGCTAAATCGTGCAATCTCTCCGCTTCTCACAGGGATCAAGCAGGTGCGTACACTGCTGGTAGGTCGCCATGGCAGTTGGCAAGAACAAGCGCCTCACCAAAGGGGGGAAGAAAGGTGGTAAGAAGAAAGCAGGTGATCCCTTCTTGAGGAAGGAATGGTATGACATCAAGGCGTCTTGGCTTCTTGTAGTCTGGTGAGTTTAGAGAGTGTGCTTTCTGCTTATCCACAGAGTAACGTGTGAGAGTGAGGCCCCGAGCATGTTCACCGTGCGGAACTGTGGCAAGACGTTGGTGTCCAGGACACAGGGTACGAAGATCGCCACAGAAGAGCTGAAGGGCCGTGTGCTGGAGGTGAACTTGGCGGATTTGAACAACGACGAGGACCAGGCTTCCAAGAAGGTCCGTCTCTGCATCGAAGAGGTCCAAGGCCGAAGCTGCCTCACGGACTTCCATGGCATGACACTCACGCGCGACAAGATCTGCAGCTTGATCAAGAAGTGGCAGACGCTCATCGAGGCACAGGTAGATGTCAAGACGACGGACAACTACGTCGTCCGCATGTTCTGCATCGCCTTCACGAAGCGCCGACCAGAACAGGTCAAGTCCAACTGCTACGCGCAGTCTGCACAGATTCGCAAGATTCGTCGCAAGATGGTCGAGATCATGACGCAAGAGGCGAGCAAAGTCCAGCTGCGAGAGCTGGTCAAGAAGCTCATTCCCGAGTCCATTGGCAAAGAGATTGAGAAGCAGACGCAGGGAATCTTCCCCTTGAAGGATTGCTTGATCCGAAAAGTGAAGATCATGAAGAAGCCAAAGTTCGACATCACCAAGCTAATGGAGCTTCACGGAGATGGTGGCGATGACGTCGGTGTTGAGATGATGCGCCCCGAAGCGGAGGATGCCATAAACACCTTGTCAGCCGATGTTGCCGCTGCCGATGAGGACTGAAACTGCAGATAGATGATGCAACCCAGTTGACCTGTACGCTACCGAGCAACAAAAGCGTGATCTCGATGTTGCATTGAAGCGAGTGGGAAGTGTTCGCATTTGCGATCGCCAGGAACCAATGCTAGCATGACTGATGCTAGCTGCTAGTACCTTGTGATACTGCCTTGTGCATTGTTTCAGTTTGTGTACCACGAGGTCAGTGGTATTACAAGGACAGCTATGGGCAAGTCCAGGGCCCGTTTCCTGCATCCAAAATGCAAGAGTGGCCCTCGACTCAGTCGCGTACAGACAGAGTCCTGTGAAGCCCGCAAAGCTTCTCCAGTTCTTGCTCTTGCCAAGGGTTGGGGCAGGCCACCTTGGTGCCCAGATTGAGGCTAGAATCTCCGATGCAGTCAGTCTGCTTCAGACAGGTGCCGCACCCTCCACTGCTTCTGCCATCTTGTGATAGCCTGGACGAACTTCACCTGCACCGAGGAGCCATCGACGAAACGGACTTCTCCCCAATCGGAGACGGCTCTCGAATCGTGTGAAGTGGTGCTCTCAGTCGCAATGCTTGTGTGGAGGCACAGAGTCCTTTCGAAGTCCAGAGATCTCCCTCCATGTGCTCATGTTTGCATCAAGTTGCGGGCAGATGCACAATCCGCTGTCCTATTGAACCAGACCACGGTTCTTAGAAGCGAAAGGTTGTGAAGGAGAGCTGTCGAGTATTCGAGCCGGTGGATGCGCCAGCAGCGAAAAAGGAACAGAACTGCTCGCGTGCAGCGTCTGGAAGGCCTTGGAACGCCAAGTGTGGAACTGCTTCCTCTGGCCTCCAACAGACTGGATTCTCGAGCACTTAGCCGTGGCATGTGACGGATCCGTACATATAGCAGGTCGAGCGTCCAGCACACAATTCACACAGGGTTGTATTAATGGTGGGTTGAATTGATGGTGACCAGCAGAAGACATGGTGTCGCTACGATCCAGCAAATGGGACTTTCTTCAGGCACCGGGGCAGTGACGGGAGATAAGAGTACAACAGCATCGGTCTCAAGTCTAGGTGCCTGTGGTGTTTTTGAATGTACTGCGTGTTTTTGGCACATTGCCCAAGGATCTTTTCCTCTGCGCATCAGGACGAACCGGAGCTGGACGGAGACGAAAGCGGTTTTTCGCAAGCTAGTAGCTTGCGCGAGCAGGCTGGGCTGGGCTGGGCATCTCGCTCCACTTGCAAACCCACGCTTCAGCTGGCCGCGAATTTAGGCAAATGCTTTGGCCCACCATGCACGGGAAGAGCAGGCTGGGCCATTGGCCGAGGACCTTTTTTAACTCCTCGGAAGTGATCAGCATCGTTGTGTCATGTTCAAGGAGGCGCGGCCACGGCAGCAGCATCTTTGCGAGGACCGTGCAATATGCAAGATGGGTATGGGGCTCTCGTCTGTTCATGTAGGCCCTGGCAATGTATCGCAAAGCCGATGCCCTGCTGGAGGGGCACATCAAGGCATTCAAGCTTTCACCTTGGGCAAGGGGGCTCGCAGATGCTTTTCAGGAGTCCGAGGAAGCCAGCTTGGCGCTTCAATGCCGTCTGAATGCAGCGTGCCTTGCCATGCAGGCCCGCTTCTTCATCCTTGTGAAATCGTGCCATAACGCTTTCCCGTAGAATCTAGAGCCACGCGGAAACATTTGGTATCTTTGTCGGGTGCTGTGCTGGGGCATGCCGGGGCCTGGTGCTGAGAGGGGCCCGGGCGGGGTAATTGCTGCACCACCACCCTCAGCCCTCAGTGGATTCTGGTTTGAGTGACTTGGAGCATCTTGCAGCTCTGATATGATTTTTTGGGGCATTTGTATCAGCTTGTCTATGAATTCTGTCGCAAGAACCAGAATGCCACGTGACACTATCCGCTTGCCCTTGCTCTTGTCGCTGGGTGGGAAGCATGGAGAATGTCCTGTCCAGGTCGTTGGGCTCGCCGGAGCAGAAGAGAGACACCAGGCCTGATGCTCCCCTGCTTTCAGACCCTAGATCCAGCGCACGAATGATCGCGCAGGCAGAAGCGGTCGCAACTCAGTTTGCAAACGCGGCACTGGAGATTGATCCAGAGAATCCTCATGCAGGGAGCCGAGATCGAGGTTACCACTGGCTTCATGCTGCTACAGCGTTTCTCCGTTGGACAAAGGCTGGCACACAGTTTTCTGAGGTCCGGGAGCATGGAGAATTTAAGTGCTTCTTAGATGGCTGTTTGTTTTGCGTCAGACTTCAGGGATTCCGGGTACGTATCAGTCCTGTCGGCAGCTTGTTTCTGGTGCTTGCGGAGCAAGGCAGCACTCATCCTGGCGCGCCTGGCAGGCAGTCGGAAGGGCTTGGCCGAGCGGCGCACTTGGGCAGCACTGCCTGTTGAGATCGAAACCCTGTTCAGCTAACCGAGGCAGCATCTCCGAAATGCGCAAGTTTGGGCGCAGAAGCGAAAGGATGAGGAGCTTCAAATGGACCCTTGAGTGCATGAGGGCACGAACTGCATGGAGGATGCAGCTGGTCAAGCCACAGAATTGGCAAAGAGCTTGCGACCAGGATGGCAGACGCAGGCAGTTGAATTTAGAACAAACCTGGAATTCTTTATTGTGACACACAAGAACCGTGGTACAAGAGACACGCAAGGCACGACCTTGTTCGATGCTGTGTGTGCTTCTCCGCTGTCTTTTCTAACCTTGCCGGGGCAAGGCTCTGGGGCATGAACGTCGTGGGATGGTATGGCAGCCCAACAGGAATCAGCCGTGGGATCGGTACCATGTGATGATGAGAAGTCGCAGGACCTACGGTACACGGACTTGTTTGCAATCCTCTCGTCGTTCGTGGTTGGCTCCTGAAGTGGTGTTGTAACTGTGGCGATGACATTCTTTGGTCAGAAACGCATGTTTTCTTCGTCCCAGTCGCTTGAATGTGGGCAGGTTGATTCGCCGTCTGTTTGGGTGCAGAAGGGGGCCGAACTCTTCAAGCGAGGTCAAACAAAGGAGGCAATTGGGTGCAAGAGCCTGCACTCTGAGTGTGTGCTCCGTGATCTGAAAGTCTCCGACGCCAGGCCGAGTGCATGTTGACGCAAGCAGTCGACTACTTGGACCGGAAGGACACATCATGACCCCTTAAATCCCCTTTATATATCCTGGTCTGTGAACTTCGATAGAGAGTAGCAAGCATGCTCTGCCTCGTCCACTGTTCAGCGAGCTGTTGGGGGTCGGGGGTGCTTTCGCTTCCCGAACCGTTCAGTGTGCTGAGTGCTGGAATGGGAGACCCTGAGTTCGGACGTGGCTTTAATTCGGGAGGGACGGCCACCAGCGTGCTCCGCTTCCGTAACCGAATGACCGAAAGGCATGACATAGCGAGTGATATGCTTAGGCTTAGGCTGCGCTTGTGAAGGAGAATGGAGGTCCAATAGACTCCCTTTCCACACAAACTGCGCGTGCACTGGCATTTGATGCGCTCGAGGCACTGGCCACACCAAACGTTGCATCCTGTCCCTGCTATTTTCCCTCGAGGTGTTGGCAGAGTGTCTAGCGGCCAGGAGAGACTTCGCAGTGACCTGAGATTGGAAAGTAGAAGTATGACGCATCAGTAGAGCCTGTAGGGCTGGCTGGTCACGGTGTCTGTGGAATTGCGTGAGCTCAAGTTTGGTTTCTCAAGGAGGGTTCCCTCCGATGTGGCCGCAGAGCTGCCAGTTTGCTCGAAGCGGGTGTCACTCAGGCAAAGAGATGAAACTCACGTGCACGTGCTGGGAACTGGTTCAGCAAGTGCTGCAGGTTCCTTTCTCGGAGCCCGAGTGTAGCAGGCCATTTCCAAGCACTGATTGAAAATTCGCTCAAGTGACCTGGTGCCTGCAAGGCGAGCAGGCCTTCTGAACCTGTCCTTGGGACATGCTGCCGAAGCTGTCGGTGACAAGGCCTTCTACAAAATGTGGATTGGGAGGGGATACAAAGTCGGCTCGCCCCGCAGCAGGAGGCGCTCTCCTTCTTTCGACGAGCAGCTCAAGCATTGCAGAGGTTTGGGGCCAGCCGCAGCCGCTTCGGAATTCGGGCCGTGCGAAGTGCGAAGCGGCAGGTCCAACTCGACACCCGCGTTGGAAGGAACGGCCCTACTTGAGTTTGGTCTCCGCCTGGCTCAGGCTCGCCTGGACTCGGAAGCCAGTCCGTGGTCAAGTGGAGCAATTGAGAACCGTAATGAACCGTACAAGGAGTTCGAAGCTGGGGATCCGAATGCTTCTGACTTGGTCGTCGCCCGAGAAGCGTAGCATTGTAGTGTAGCAACTCCTCCCGAGCCATCAAATGCCACGATTGGCAAGGCCATGCCCACTTTGGAGCGTGCGATTGAGAAGCTAAAGCTTGCGCACGGTCTGCTGGAGCCTTACTGCATCATGGCAACCTGCATTTGTGCTGGTTAGATCAGTTTGTTCCTTGTTGTAGTTCGGACAGGCAGCTGAAAGGAAGGAAAGATAATCGCGTTGCAGTCGCGAGTTGAGCACCCAGTGCTTTGCTCCTTTCGGTGCCGCATCCGGTGCAGCAGTGCAGTCAGAGTCTTCACTTGCTGAGGTTCCCAGACCCCGGCAGTCGTTTGACCCTCACGCTTGATGTTTTGAACACAGCCTTGCACTCTCATCCCTGTTTTTCGTCGAGGCCTCTGAAAGACTTCTGAGGAGACAGCTCCAGGCACAGGCAGGACTCATAACAGTCAGATGCAGACACGGACGGCTGCGGAGGGATGTTTACACGTTTGCACGGTATTGTCATGAGCGAGGTTTTGGCTGTCAGCAAGACCGTCGTCCGTGCGATGGCACATATTGATAGCGTGTGCAACATCCGAGGGCTAAGCAGTCTTGCCCTGAAAGCTCAATCGGAGAGGGGTTCTGTTTCTCGAGCCATTTGTAATAGAATACTTCCTAATTCAGCGGAGTGGGAGGGCTGATTCGGAAGAGTTCGTGATGGTCATTCCAGCAGTACAGATGCGCTGAAAGCATTCTTGGCATGTACGGCGATGTTGGGTTCGGACCAAGATCTCGGCTCTCAGCTTTCAGGTGGCAGTGTGCTCGCTCCACTTGTCTCTGGGAGACTCTGCAGCTGCGGAGGCGAACGGATCGCAAAAGCCTTCGCTTTGGGAGCAGCTTTTATGCCTTGCCATGGCGGCCTTGCAGGAGGTGTTGAATGAATCGCGACACCTTCTTGATGTTGCGGTCGTCCGCCCCCTTGCTGGGGAGTTGGGGAGTTTCATGTGTGTCAGCAGGTACACAGCAGCGTTCCGGCAAGCAAGCTGCGATGTGATTAAGTCTCGATACAGCTAGCATGTGTAGTTTACAAGGCGCGCATGCATGCATTAAGCGGCAACATGCGGCCTGTCTTCGAGAGAAGCTAGAACGGATCGATTCCACCGCACGGGTGCGCCGGAAGATTTGATGCCGGCTTAGGAGCTAGCCTCGTCCTATGCAAACGGCACCATTCGCCCGGAAAGCGAGCTGTCGTCAGCATGTTCGTCCTCCGATGTTGATGCCAGCTGGAGGGCAGCGTACAGAAGCTTCGTTGGTTTCGTCCAGTCCTGCTGAATGACGTCAGACGCGGGTTCCATGCGTGGCACCCAATCAAATCGTCGAGGACAGGTCCGAGACCTAGTTTGCCGAAGCCGGGACTGGGACAGCGACAGCTTGGAGCAAGAAGGGTCGCAAGAACCAGAAAGCGACACTTGAAAGATGAGCAGCGCGGGAACTTGATTGGAGCTAGTTACTAGTCGCTGCCTGCAAAACACTTTGACAATCGTGTCAAGGTACGCCAGATATTAGACATGGCATGCACAAACAAGACGAGATCTTGTACTCATGTGATGCGGTTCGGCAGACACGAAAAATGACGGAACAGGAGATTCCATGACTGAATGAGAGGTGGGCCTGACCGGCACCCCCTCTCCACTCCCCCGGTCCCTTGCATTCCCTTGTAAAGGCACATGCATATGTACTCAGCGAGTGACCCCAGGAGCAGCGTAGCGGCTGGTAGCTGGAGTTGGGCACAACACAAGACGTGGCATGTGTTGGACGCATGAAGGAACTTGGGGAATTTGATTCGTGAGTTTCTCACCGAGGATGGTCAGTCGGCGACTGGCTTGGAGTGGGCCCGCTTGTGCGGCCAATGGGCCTTCGCTGCCGCGCAGGTTCTGAGAGAGACCGAGAGACTGGACGACTGTATTCATTATAGGCTTTTTGTCTTGCAGGCGGGACGGTTGGCAGAGGCCGAGGAGGCTTTGCGAGCAAAATGGAAGCGAGCAGGCAACGGGCGATCTGCTGTCTGGACTCCGTGTTTGGGTTTCTCCACGATCTCGAAGGTGGCAAAGACCCAGAGTGGGGCCAAGACGGCTCTGACCTGCATTTGCTGGACATTTAAGTGCTCATGGTAGTTCATGCGCCACAGCAAACACAGCCAGGGAAGGCTTGTTACATGCGGGTTCGAAGGAGTGCTCTTCATGCCAAGATCCGGAAGCCTTACGATTGCAGCAAGAGGCTGGATGCAACAGGGCGAAGGCCTCGTCCGAGCATCGACTTGTGACTTTCAGGCGCTACAGAGTCTCGCGCTTGTGCGACAGAAGGCTCGGGATGCCGTGGGTGTCGAGGCAGGTCGGGTCCCTGTTTCCTAAGCTTCCCTTTCCAGCCCCGACCACCTCGTTGAGGACGCCATGTCCCGACTTAGCAGAGCTACGCCGGAAGTAAGCAGAGGCGATGTGCAGAAAGAGGCTCGCCGAGTCAATGCGTCAGAATGCTGGTGCGATGTGCACCACTGAGTTTCAACATGTTTCAACCGCAAGATGCAGCATCACCTTCAACGCCTTGCCCGTGATGCACAGAGCACAAGTACCGAGTCAATTGCTGACTTGCAGGCCAGGCAACCTACCATCAAAATCAAACCCATGTAGCGTCAGACAGCGATGACTCGGCTGAAGCGCTGCCAGGCATGCGACACGGCATCCAAAGGTCCACAAACCCTCCTCTCGCAAAGGGGCACCTCGGCAGAACTGCTTTTACTGTTACAGAAGTTTCTATGTCAGACTCCATGTTTCCCTTGAAGCACATGTCGTCTGCACCTTGATTTGCTTTGTTGAGGTGCTTGGCTAGCAGGTCTGTGCGCCCTCATTGTGGGCATATCCTTGGCCAAAATGGAGACGATGAAGACCGTCGTCTGGCCTCTGCACACAAACTCCTTGCAGAATTGGAGTTTTGCTTTCTAGCATGAAGGCCCACAAAAGACGGACAGTGAGTGGGCTTGTCGATGGTGGACATATCCGCTGCCAATGGGCCAAAGATAGCCTTACTGGAAAAGAAGGTGCCCAATGGGCTTTATGAGCACGTGTTTGGGCCTGCTCCGGCATGGAATACAGAGACACAGATCGCAGCATCGCACCACTCCTCCGTCTTCAGCTTTCCAGCGGCAAGAGCCAGCAGTTGCATTCACCCAAGCCAGGCGAATTTCAGGGGCTAGTGTTGTATAAAACACTTTCGAGTTCCCGCGTGCCAGCAACAGAGAGACAGTGCCACGCAGCATAAGCCTAAGCTTTTAAAGGTTTCGGATCATTGCCAGCACTCGTTCGCCGTGATCTCCTCATCCAGCGGCGTCTGCTTCTGAGCTTTTGTTTGCAGTCTTTTGTGCAGTTTAAGTAAGAATCCATTTTGATTATGGCGTTGAGTGAGTGGTCTTGAGCCTGACCGCAATCAACAGGATGTGGCGAGCGCGCAAATTGCCTCGAAATGTCTAGAGCCTTTCGCTTAGCATGGACGAACCGCATCCCTGCCGGACGGAGCTCCGCGTGTGCATGCGATGCCAGGAAACATGCCCATCTACACACTGCAGGAGGTTGTAGTGGACGGTAAGCAGGACCCAGCTTGCCAGCTCGAGTGGCGACGAGCTTGCCGGAGAGTTGTTTGTGTCCAAACACTCAGCTCTCAAACCTTGCCCGCCGCAAGACGTCGTTGAAGTACCTCTTGTTAGATGCCATGGCGCCACTGCGAACAGATCCCGGGTTCTGCTAAGGAGCATTCTGTTCCGTGATGACTGCCAGGCATCCCTCTTGCGAGCCTCCGCCGCCCTTCGTGCGAGTCATCTCACTGGGCTCTAACTGTTTGACTGCAATGTGGCTGCAGCACAATGGCTGGAGAAAGCAGCTTGGCACATCTTGGCATGTCTTGGCACGTCTTGGCCTTTCCTGACCCTGCCCCAGCCTTGGATCAGTGTGGCCGCCATGTTGCCAGCTTAGGTCTGCAATGCCCTTTGACTGGGTGTTCTCATCTCCTGCTATGGTCAGGGACTGCCTGCATGATGACTTTCGCAGCTTCTTGGATCCTCGCGAGTACCGGCCCTTGGGCAAGCGAGGCACATTGACTCGGTAGCGATTAGGGCCTAGGGTCAAAGGCGAAAGCAAAACAGAACAAGCAGACAAGCAGCCTGAGCGCCGGCCGTGCCATCCTCTGCCTCGGTGCCTTCTGACCTTCTGCCCTCGAGGTGCGGGCGCCGGCCACGCGCGTTACTCGGAGCTGCGGCTGCCTGGTCGCTGGCCATCCTTCACGTTCCTGCACCACGATCCATCGCGGAAGCGACAGGAGTGCAAGGCTTTCGGCCTGCTAGGATAGCCAGCAGGGGGTGCCTCAAGGGTTCGAACGGATAGGATTGTAAGAACCTCTGAACCGTGACTTTGCAGCCGCAACCTACGACGGGCCTCCTCAGGACCATGACTACCTGCATCGCTGTGTTCAGAGATTTCGCCGCGCAGCACGGTCATCTGGGCGGAAGCTTTTCGTCACGTGCTGCTTGGTGGATTCCAAGGCGAACCTGGAGAGTGTGAGGAATGCATCGCCTGCCTCCAACCCAACGCCAACAGCACCAACAGATGGGTCTGTCTGTGACGGGAGATTGGGAGCCAAAGCAAGTTTTTCATATTTTTCACCACATGAACTTTGCAGACTGTGCGATGGCCTCGTGAATTTTGGGGTTTCGGATTTTAAGTTGGTGGGCATCGTTCTCTGCATTCGATCAGCATCTGCAGCAATGCATGTTTCAAAGACAGTACGTGTGCCTATGGACATGTCAGCCCCATCTTTGCCTGGGGCAGACTCAGAAATGTTTGAGGTCCACTTGCCCACAGGTGCAGCAGAAGATATCGACCCTTTCAAGTTTTTCGAGGACCAAACCCAAAATGCAGTTTTCGCTCAAGCGGTGCTGGGCAGGGCTGAAGTATGTTGTGAGAAAGATGAGCTTGTTTGTGATGGTTATGTACCAGATGGCTACCGGGACACTGCCGAAACAAGCTCTGCCCAACAGAGTGACAGCATCCTCCTTTGTCGCTGGTGCAACTCGAAGTTCGAGAGCCGCAACAGGCTCTTCATGCACCTGCGAAGTTCAAGCGAGTGCATTCAGCGCGTTTCGGAGGTCGACTCCGCGGGACTTGCGTCGATCTCGCAGAGGTCTGGCAAGGCTCAGCCTTACGCCTTCCTCTTGGGGAGCCTGTCTGGCACGAACAGGCTGTCAAGTGTTGTGGAGGGCTGGATAGAGGCTCTGACTTCATTGGGTGCACTGCAAGTTGACGTTCATGATCTCGGAGATTTCTCGTGCCCTGCCGTCGGAAGAGTGTTGCTTGCCAGTTTCTCATGTGCGTTTGCTGGAGATGCCTTGCGGCAACGACTATTGGCCAGGTTGCAGGAAATGCCACATACGATGCTGCATTCAATCGTGCAGCTGAAGAAATCGCAACTTATTGACCTACAGAGCAGTGTGATGCAGCGGCATTTCGCATACCTCTTGGATGTTGTTGCCCTCACGAGCGGAAGCGACACATGTTGCAACGACTTCGAGGAGTTGCGACCGAAACTGAAACGGCTGAAGGAGGCCATGCAGGAAATTAAGCTGCTCCGGAGAGAGACTTCAGGCGAAGGCTCCGCAGGAGATGAGGAAATGAAGATGGTCCAAAGGCTGTGTGTGAATGGAAAGCTGTATGTTGTTGTACGTATTTCAGGAGATGCGTCTCTGTCCGAGGATGCCTGCTGCGTGTATATGGCAGTTGCTTTGGCATCTTTCCATGGATGGCTCCGGCATTTGTCAGGCAATGCTTTCCGCGACATTTCCGGATTGCCCTCAGATTTTCTGTATTTCGAGGGCTACCGTTTCATGCAGCACGAGAAGCGAAACGGGCCTTCATTTGGAAGGAGCTGCCTGCCATGGTCTTCGGACAATTCTGGCGGCATCGTAGAATGGAGGGCAAGGTTGCAAGAGCATCTGACGAAGTCTTCCACGGTAGACTGGCAGCAGGTTTTAGAAGAGCTTCGGACCGCAACACTCAAATTACCAGACGCGGGAGGAAAGGGTGCTGCCCGGTGGCCGACGTCGGTCTGCAGTCTCTTGTGTCTAAATTGTAAGCTTACTGTGCTTTTGAACGTTGCCGGCAAGAGGATGGCAAGTCTACATTTCGTGTTCCCGATCACGTTGAGCTTGTAAAGAAGGTTGGCCTCACACTCGGTGCCCTTCCATGGCTGCGTGGCAGCAGATTGTTCCGTCCGTTTGACTTCTGCTGAGGTTCTGGGGCGTATGGCTGCGTGGCCTCGTTCCAGGTAGAACGGCAGGCTTTCGGAACCGGCAAGCTTGTCCATCTCTGCAGGACAAGAAAACAGGCGAGAAGTTTGCCGTTGACTCCTTAAGCCGTCTGGTGAAAGCTGCCGGGGAGCAAGAAACCATCCACGTTTCGTTCGGCATCAAGGTTAAGAAGGTCACGAACGCATTCAATGATTTGGCTCCATCCTGAGTCTGCGCGAAAAGACGGTGTCACGCTCGTCTCGATGCGAAATGGTTTGTAAGGTCGATGGCAAAAGAATACTGCGTGAGGCGGGATTCAGGACTTCTAGCAGCTACTGGTAGCATCTCTTAGCTCTGTTTGGCCTTGGCTTTAGCCTTTCTTCTCAGAGGTGAAGCTTCTGAGGCAGCTCGATCACGTGGGAAGCTTGTCAATTCGCAGCTATCATGTCGTTGATTTCAACGCTCTAAGGACAATATCATTCGAATCATGGACATGTATCCTCCACCCGGTCCGGACTTCGAGGTGCGCATTAGCAAACTAGTGAGGCCCGAGCGCAAAACCGGCTGCGAAGGATATCTACATCGTCACAGACCTCATGGAGACAGCACGCAAGCTGCACTGGGGCTCTGCAGCTACATGTCACTATGGGCCACTTTCGAGTGCGAGAAACTTGGCACGAGCAGCTGAGGATCTCCACAGAGTGATTTATTCCAAGCAGCCTTTGACAGAGGAAGCAAGCTTTCATGCTTGCTATTGGGCGCAGCTGTTCTTGGAGCAGGAGCATCACCAGTACTTTATGCATCAAATACTCCGTGGCCCGAGCCACAGAGTTCTTCCACAGGGGTTCGTAAGTGCTCAAAGGGAAGACTATTTCTGACTTTTTCGTCCGAGGCCTGGCATACCTTCACAGCGCCCACATAGTGTGACAGTCTCAGCAGGTTCCAGAGGCACAGGGATACAGAGCTTGTGGCGACAGAAAGACAAGCACAGCTTTGGACACCCGGCCGGACGAGCGGGGAGGTTTGCTGCCGTTCTATTTCGCATGCTTAAGAAGAAGCAGAGACAGAGTTGATTCAAGCATGCATGCGAGTGGGACGAACATGCTGGCACGCCTTCGGCGTGGGCTTCGCGCACGGCAAAGCAGCTAGCATCCATCTCGACCCAGGCATCGTGATATCAAGCCCTCGAATCTTTTGGCACACGGCTCAGTGTGTGCCCCCTTCACAGCCGTTCTAGCTGTCAGTCTCCTGGCAGATGCTCCTGCTTATGGTTGCTTCGTTCTTTTGACCTTCTGTGAGGGCTAATCGTTTTGCAGCAGGTTGAGGCGGACTGTCGGGCACTGTCGCGGCCTTGTCGAGGTCAACAAGAACTGCGACCTGAAGATTTGTGACTTCGGCCTGGCACGTGCCCGGAGCCTGGCATCTCGCGTCCCTTTCTGCGGTTCCATGCGGTTCCCTTTCGAGTCTTGGAGGTTTTGGCCACGGATGCGGAGGACTCCATGGGGCGCACGGACTACGTGGTTACCCGCTGGTACCGCGCGCCTGAGGCATGTTGACTTCATGGCATCAAGCGATGCTTTGACAGATCGCCTTGGATCCAAGACTTCAGCGACTCGGAACAGGTCATGTTGGTGTCCTCTGACTACACAGTCGCCATTGATGTTTGGGTTTGAGCCCTTGCAATGCCAGTGGGGCTTTCGGGAATTGGTCAGCTATTGCTTTTGCGATTGATGAGGCTGTGGGCTGCATCCTTTTCGAGCTGATCTCGCGTAAACCCTTATTTGCAGGCAGCTGCCTACCCTGTACCGAATGTGTCGGCTGCTCTTTCTGCCTGTTTCATGGAGTTTGTGCACAATCCTACTCGTCGCCATTCATGCCCATGATGCTTCACACTTCCGATAGCCGGCCTCTCATGCTACGAATTTATCAAGCTGCTGACAAGGGTGTCCGTGAACAGGCCAGTTCGGCCTGCAGTGCACGAGAGCCTCAAAGTCTCAAAGCATCACCTGTGCACGCTCTTCCGAATCTTCCCTGGAGACCTGTCGACATGTTGCTTTGTCTCACCAGCTTCTGGAGTGCAAAGACTTTCCGGTGAAGCGAGCCAGATTTGAAGGGAGGCTGACACATTGACACGTTGAATCTTAAGAGAGGGTTATCTGCTGCTTGCATCTGAATTCACACCGCGCGCGAATATCTGCAACTTGCGTTCGAGGTGACTACGAAACATACGAAATTATGACCAAAACCATATCAGGAACAGACTGCAGATCGAGCGACAACATGACACACGGGGTGTTGCTCGAAGTGTGTGCAAACAGATGGACAGAGACGAAAACAAAGTCACACAGGCGCACACAGATATCTAAGCTGGAGCACTTGGGAACCGTGAATCGGAGACAGAGAGTTTGACTCGTATGAGGGGGGGGGGGGGGGGGGGTTGCAGACATCTAATTGCAGGAAGCGTCTTAGAAGCTATTTACAATAGTTTTGTTCGCTCGGAATCGCCGGGTTGAAGAAGTGTTGTTTGGGATACGTTGCTAGCAGAGATGCTGCCTGCCGCGCCTTCGTTGTTTCCGGGATAGGCAAGGATCACGTCGATCAGCTGCGGAAGATCATCAGTACCCTGGGCACACCATCAGAGGCCCGTCGAGTCGCATTTTCATGTCTGAGTGAAAGCACCTTCGTCGCAGGCTGAAAAGCATTGGTTACCGGAAGAGGGGACAGCTCGCTCGTTCCTGCTAAAATGCGCTCCCGCACCGAAGGCATC
>CAJNDT010000334.1:0-75000 GCA_905221615.1 Symbiodinium sp. CCMP2592
AACATGATTCATGTGAAATGTGACAAGATTCACAGGGCCATTCGAGATTTCAAAAACAGCATGTCGAGATGCCTCAAAGGATTCTTCCTGAAAGCACAACTTCACTCCTCTTACATCTTTGCCCTGAATTATAAACCCTTTGGAAGTGGTGGTTTCTACCAGCAGAAGAAGGAAATGCTGGAGAGTTTTGTTTCCTGCACATCACCGAGCAGAAGCTTGTTGTGGGACGCTTTTCGAGATAAGATTGCCTATGACTTAGACAGGCAGCTATCCGGTGACGAGCATGAGATTGAACATATGCTTGCAAATGTCGAATCCTTCATGAAGAAGGGCAGCTTGGTGAAATCCTCCAGATGGTGCAGCTGGAACCAGCTATGTTGTGAGCAACTTCATGAGTTTCATGTCCTCAAAATGCTGCTGGCTGATCATTTCGGTGAAGATCAATCTTTCAGCCCTTGCTCAAGGGAAAGACTCAGCCTGTATTCCAACTCGGCGAATACACAATCGGGCAAGGAGCTCTTCGAAGGCAGAGTGCCAGAGTCCGAAGGAAGAGTGCCGGACTCTGACAATGGTGAGAGGCAGGAAGATGCACTGGGTGATTTGCAAAAGCTGTCACAGGCTGGTCGTGCCACTGATCCACGGAAAGAACTCAGCTTGTTGACAGCCAGCATGGGGGGCTTCAAGTTGGCATACTATCTCATGACAGAAGACCTTTTCGATCACTCCAAGATATTGTACAAAGTGACCGAACCGTTGTGGACATGGTATGGGAAACAAGTAAAAAACGTTAAATCGCCGCAGGATGGCCGAGGTTATGCCGAGTTGATGACAGTGAATGATGCCTGGAAAGCAGACAAACATTTGTTGCAGATTGTCTCCAACCTGCAGAAGACCGAGTTGTGGAAGGAGCATCTGGATACTGATTTACACGAGCCCGCAGAAAGAATCATGATGTTGAGCTTGCATTTGCTGATGAACAGGGTCTGGACTTGCAGTCTTTTTTCACTTCCACCAGATGCCTATGCGGGATTGCTGTCACCTGATGCAGAAATTCGGAAGATCACGGCTTTGAAGGCAAAGGGCCATCACACATCACTCTTGAGGTTGGAGTCGACATTGGCACGGTCCACTCCAAGTGTTCATGCCCGGCAACTCTTCACAGACCTGCAAGTTGGAATCAGCCATCCTTCGAGACTTTTTCTGGACACATTGGAGGCACAGGGATATGAAGTGGCGCCTCCGGGGTCAGAAGACATTGTCGTGGATGATGTTGAAACAGAGCAGGACGGGGAGATGGAGGATTCTGTGCCTGAAGAAGCAGATGACGGTGCCGGAGTTGGTGACATTTTGTTAGACGGGCAAGAGGGCAGAGTGCCAGCTCAAAGGACTGTAACAATATCGGTGCCAGCATGCCCTGCAACCCACCTGCTGAGTGTTCTGGTGCAGACGCTGCCAGACAACAAGATTGTGGAAGATGTGCACAACAAGATTCGTAATGATTCTTTGTTGAACAAAACCCGCAAGCAAACATACTCCACGATTCAAACTGTGATCGAGAATTCAAACGTCTTTGAAAGCCGTTCAATCAGGCATCCGGCAAAAGTCAAACGGGAATATTTTGAAAGGGAGTTTTGGAATGTGGACAGGAAGCGCCAAAAGTTGTGCTTCAGAGGATGTGTCCACAAGCTGCCGTCACAGTATACCGAGATTGTCGGCGACAAGACATGGAACACCCTGTCAGAAGAGACACTCGAACGAGCATCAGCTGCGTGGTCATGGCTAATTCACTACAATGATGCAAGACTGGCATCTCAGCATGTTCCCTTGCGTGCTGGGAAGTTTAGCAGCCTTGCAGCCCCTTTGAAGATCTTGAACCATGTCTTGGATTTGACATGCTATCTGTCTCTTGGGGCAAAAACCTGGGCTGCTCTCATGTGGCCAGTGGTCCAGCATCAGGACCAGTCGACAGGAGAGATATATTTTGTTTTGAAGGCAGAGTGCCCGGATGGTGACAGCGTCAAGGCCTGCTGGATTCATTTGTATAAGCCCCAGTATTGGGAAGTCCTCGAAACAGAGGCAGTCTTCTGGAATGGCTTCATTTGCCTCCGTCGTTGTGCTACAAACTCAGTGCCACTTCTATCCTATATGTTGCAGCATCCCAAGTGACATGTTTTCATTTAGGATTCTGTCAACTGTCGATCAGTAAATAGTACAATAAACTTATAATAAGTTTTGCTGTGCTTGTTTTTGCTGACTCGACTGAGGGAAATGTCACAAGCATGTCGGACTCTCGCAGACTGCCAGAATCTCGCCGAGCATGTGATCTCCCAGACTGGAACCGTAGACGAAAGAAAGCGAAAGGAGCTGCAACGAATGCGCCGTCCAAAGCTCATGAGCCTGATCGCTTCTTATGTCCTTCCGGAAGATGAGGATTTCATGCGCAAAATTGAGGCTATGTATTCGACAGCCAAAGATACAACAGAGGATGAGTATGAGGATGTGTTAAACATCTTGCCAGGAACAGTAACACAGTTAGTGCAGTGCAGTTAATGTACAGGAACAGCCGTCACGCACACGCGACGTGCTAGGCTCGAGACCAGCGGACACAGTGACCCACAAAGGAAAAGTGACCGCTTCAGTTTGAAAGTAGGAAGCTTAGTGAAGCCCGTTCTTTAACATGGTAGCGGAGCTGCCTCCAGGAACCTCCTTGGCAGCGATGATGCTACTCGTAGCCATAGGAACCATGATGCTCGGCGCCATGGCAGTTTGCCTCGTTGCCGGATGGAAGCAGATGCGCGCGAATGAGCAGATCACCAAGAAGACAGAGACAGTGCTCAACATGCCCACGCTCAGGATCGCAGTCCGTTCAGGAACAAAGTACCACCGCAGAGGTTGTGGACACCTTCGTAACCACAACGTGACAGCAGGAAACGCGCGAGACTTTGATGCTTGCAGCGATTGCTACCCCGACCGAGTGTTGGTGGAAGAGAAAGAGAAAAGGAACATGAAGTGCTACGGTTTGGCAGCATGTATGGTGCTGCTGGTTGGTTTCGCACTGGGAAGCCTCGCAACTTTGTGCGGGATGATCTTGGTCCCAGGAGCAGGAAGTATGGCGGTGAGACCGTGGCAGGCCCTTGGCAACAAAGTGGAGACCAAGGAAGAACTTGCCCTTGGAGACGCCTTATCCTCCAAGGAAGCGAGCCGTGGGAGAAAGGAACTACCGTACGTTGAGAGTGACGAGAGCGAGCTCATGGCAGTGTGGTCGAGCAGAAGGAAGCCCAATACGCACCCCAATACGCACCGGAACCGCTACAGGAACTATGACGTGTACGGCGAGTACTACCAGCAAGGCTACAACGAGTGCAGCGTGAACCCCGACGGCACCAACGTGAACACGATCAGGAACACGAACGCGTACACGATTAAGGACTATGTGGAGATAGGAAAAGTCATGGTACCGTACGCTTTGTTGTGCGCGAACCAAGTGATGAACGAGCTCTACAGCGTCGTTAGCGTGACCGGCGAGTACTACACGGAAGAGAACAGGAACGGCGACCAGGACACCGAGAACCAGGAGAGTGAGAGCCTTGAGTCAGGCTACGCCCCTAGGTACCTAGTAAAACAACAGCGAGAAGTACTGAGGAAAGTTGTACAGGAACATGTTCACAGTTTCGTAGAAAAGCTAGCAATCGTAGGAAAGAAGTTTCACGACGTCGTGCATGTGATAGTTCAGGAAGTCATTTCCAACAGAGTTGTATTTCAAGGAATTCGCATAGCAGTGTTCTTAGGAACCCCAATGGGACTGATTACTTGGATCACCCTGTCGTACTATTCTAGTGTGTTTTTCGCAAGAGCAAGCAACCGCTCAAAGCACCAAAGGAAGACAAGAGGAGAAAGGAGAGCACAAGCAGTGAGCAGGAAACAGTGCAAGTCACTACTTTTAGCAGCACTAGTGTACAGCAACCTTGAAGCAGCAAAAGGAATGGAGGATGCATTGAAGGCACTTGCCGAGATCAATGCACAGACCTTACAAGGAATACAAACACTAGCAGAGGAGATCAGGAACTCAGCAGCTTCAGGAAGTCAAAGAGAAGCAGGACTCACACAAGCATTCCAGGAAACCCTGACAGCAGTTCAGGAACAACAGAAGACAGCACAAACAGCGTTGGCAGACGCTCACACGAACGCAGCAACGACACTTGAGGAGATAGGAGCATCTCTGGAGAAAGCAGTAAAGGAACAAAGAAAGCCTGGAGAAGTGGAGTTGCACAAGCTGATTAAAAGCCCCGAAGCATTTTCCCCAGGAACATGGCAAGAAGAGAAGAGTGGATGGACAGAGTTCAGGAACAGGATGCGGATCTGGCTTGGAGCAGTGGATTCCAACATGGTGAAGATCATGGACATCGCAGAAAGGAACCTAAAAGATGATAAGCAAGTGAAGATGGCTGAGATGTCTGCAGAAGCAAAGGAAACAAGCCGACGCCTGTACAGTGTTCTTTGTTCGTACACTAAAGGAAGGCCGTACCGAGTTGTAAAGCATGTAGCTGAGGAAAACGGTATGGAAGCTTACCGTATGCTACTCAAGGAATATCAACCAACGAATCGTGCGAGATCGTTGGAGTTGTTTCACAACATTCTCAACTACAAGTTTGCTCACAACAAAGGAATTGCTGAGAATATCCTCGAATATGAGGAACACATCGAGAAGTACGAGAAGGCACTGGAGAAAAGGTACAGGAGAATTTGAAAGTATCTACTCTTATTCAAGGTATGAAACCTGACGTGAAAAGGCACTTGTTGCTCAACATGGATGAGAAGACACAGTACAATACTCTTCGTCAGTACCTTGTGAACTATGAGTCAACCGAGCGTTGGACTAACTCTTTAGCAGCCCAGCAAGGAACACCTCACCGAACCACAACCGACTTGATCGACAAAGGTGATGACCATGGTGGTCTTGCAGCAATGGATATCAACCAAGCATGGTACAAAGGAAGGAAAGGCTATGGCAAAGGTTATGTTCACCATAAAGGCAAAGGTAAAGGAAAAGGCAAGAAAGGTGGAAAGGACTTCGGAAAAGGTTTCGGCTTTGACAGTAAAGGCAAAGGTAAAGGTAAAGGTTTCGGAGGTTTTGGCAAAGGCAGAGGTCGAGGCAACTGGAAAGGCCGAGGTAGAGGTTTCAGAGGTTATAAAGGAAAAGGCAAAGGTCGAGGAAGAGGTTTCTTCAGACACAAAGGAAAAGGTAAAGGAAAAGCCCAAGCAGCTACAGGAGTGTGTCACTACTGCCATAAGTATGGACATTTCGAAGCACAATGTAGGCAGAAGATGCGT
Source organism: Symbiodinium sp. CCMP2592 (assembly GCA_905221615.1). Taxonomy (NCBI): domain Eukaryota; class Dinophyceae; order Suessiales; family Symbiodiniaceae; genus Symbiodinium; species Symbiodinium sp. CCMP2592. The sequence goes on from CAJNDT010000334.1 coordinate 5,332, forward strand.
GACATGGGTTATCAGGCAAGGAACGTTGACCTTGAAAACCAGAGCGAGCAAGCGAGCACTACAGGTACTTCGACTCAGGCCCCTTCGTCAACCAACAAGACCTCAACAAGCCAAAGCCAAGCAAGCCAAGGAACCCAAAGACCAGTGATTAGGATGGTCTCCATGTACCACATGGGAGACGAGCCCACAAGCTTTCCGGAGGAATTCGAGATGAGTGAGAACTCTGATGAGATAGAGATTGAGTACTTCGGAAGAGTTTTGCGGGTTGTTGGTGAAGAAGTTCAGGAAGAGAGAAGTGAGACAGAAGAGTTTTGGATTGGTGATGAAGATGATGAGTTTCAGGACTGTGATGAGGTGAGTGATGATGCATGGTTGCAATGGCACCTAGAAGGAACTCTGATAGGAACTCAGGACCGTGGATACTACTTTGAGTGTCCCAATGGATGTCATGAAACACCGTGGCACCCAGACATGCAGGAATGTGAGAACGGATGTCACCATCCTCCTAGAAGGAACAGAGTAGAGAGAACAGCACCCTCAAGGACCATTACTAGGTTTGCGCGTGCAGCGAGGAACACGAGAACTCGAGAGATCGAGGTTGTGCTGGATTCAGGAGCCGACATTTCGTTGGCACCAATGTGGATGAAGAAGTACGGAAGGAAAGCACCCAACACTACCAAGGTAGTTTTGCGAGATGCGCAAGGATCCCGAATTAAGGTTTCAGACCAAAGGATTATTGAAGTTGAGTTTCGGGATATTCAAGGAAACATTGTGAAGGTTGAAGAAGTGTTCTTGATTTCATCGGTTGTGCACCCTCTTCTGGCAGTAGGTAAACTGTTGAAGAAAGGCTGGGAGTTCAGAGATGGAACAGCAACAGGCACTTTCCTAACAGAAGGAACAACCAAGATTGCAGTGAACTACAACAACAACTCACTTACAACAAAAGCCTTTGTGAGAGCAGTCAACTGGGAAGCAGAAGCAAAACCTATCCCTATGTACTTGTGCGAGAACTTGAAGGAACTCATTGAAGAACAGCGTGTTGGTTGGACCAACTGGCGAGACCCTTACCAAGTCCACTTCAGCCTAGGAACCTCAGAACACGTTGATACTTACTTGATGTTTCCACCAGGAAAGTTCGCATATCGAGCAGTGCTTATTGAGGATGATGATCAGTGGTATTTGTTGCATCACAGCATCATGTTTGAGGAACTTGAAGAACCGTTTGGAACAATCTTCGATGGTAGCAAGGAGTATCGCACACTTACGCTAGTATCGCTCAAGGAATTTCCGCTGAACCTCATAGGCACCCCCAAGGAAGATGAAGATCGAAAGATGTTTGAAGAGTACACTGAGGATGCATGGTCAATCAGCATGGATGGCACCACACTCACGAGGTACCATAACTCGTTGAGGAAAACTTTGTTCAATCCTCGAGATACCAATGACATTCCAGTGGACATAGGAAATCTCAAACCAGACAGGTACACGTATGGAGAAGAACCGATCAACAAGGATTTCTTTGAGGATGACAAGTTCTGGACTTTGGATGAGCCTCACAGAGACCCAGAACCACTAGGAGGTTTATCCTGGACAGGACGCAGTGTATTCGAACTCATCGAACCAGTGAACCCCAAGGCCAGAAGACCAAAACAGAAGGTTCACCAACTGGACACGATTCCAGAACAGGAAGAAGAACAGGAAGAGACCTCAGAGGCCCAAGCACCAGCGCACAGGCACGAACTTGCAGGAGAACTGTCGTTTACATTCAATGGTCATGAGTACAACCAGCAGAACAGCCTCAAGGCCCTGAGAGAACTGTGCAAGGAACTAGGAGTTTCAAAAGCTGGATCTAAGCAAGAGATCCTCAGAAGGCTCAGTAGATCCATCATGGAAGCAGAAAGGCACATGGAACTTGTTTCAGGCCAGAAGAAGTACAAGGAGTTTCTAGAAGCTGAACCTCTGAAGGTACCCAAACAGCCAAAGCCAGAGGAAGTTGCAGTGCATAATCTCACACACTTACCTTATGCATCTTGGTGTCCGACGTGTGTAGCATGCAAAGGAAAAGAGTCTCCACACCTTCGTGAGAACCCAGAGAAGGAAAGATCTTCGAGACCAACTTTCTGTATGGATTTCTGTTTTACAGGAACAAGTCATGATGAGGCACCAGCGGCAGTATGTCTTGTGTGTGTTGATTCTTGGAGTAGGAACATGGTCTGTATCCCGACAGCATCTAAAGGAAAAGATCTTGTAGAGCACCTTTGCGAAGGAGTGACCTACTTGAGTACTCAGCTTGGATATGGAACCATCAACTTGAAGGCAGACAACGAAGGAACAATGATGAAGCTGAAGCAGGTCATCCAGAAGCAGCGAGCAGCTTTAGGTCTAGGAACAGTCTTGCAGGACGCAGTCAGTGGCCAGAAGGAAACCAACGGCATGGCAGAGAGAGCAATCCAAACCATTAGGAGACAAGGAACAACCTTGATTAGGCACATTGAACACAGAACAGGAACATATATTGCTCATACACATCCAATCTTCAGTTGGGCTTTCAGGCACTCGGCATGGACCTTGAACAGGTACCATCGCCATTCCTCCACAGGAATGACTCCGTATGAGTTCATGGCAGGAAGGCCTTACGAGGGCCAGCTCGCCGAATTTGGCGAATCACTTTTGGTTTTGACCAATCGTTCAGGAACTCGTGGCAATAGGAAAGGTGACCCTATTTGGTTGAGAGGAGTGTTTTTAGGAAAAACAGACAACAACCTTTTCATTACGTGGCACATGGACGGCATCAAGACGAGCCGTAGCGCAAAACGTTGTGTGGAACACTTCGACGTGAAAGGAATCAGCAGTGTAGGAATTCATACTTGGGAAGTGAAGCACACTACACTAGCAACAAGGAACATTCCCAGGAAGAACATTCCAGGACCAATTGCAGAGGCGCCACCTGTCGTGGATGGAACAACTCAGGAACAGTCGGTTGAGGACTCGGCACCTTCCGCACCTTCAGGACCGATCGCAGGACCGATTGTCATCCAAGGCGGGGACTCTGCAGGGAAGTCAGGACCTACTAGGACAACCTACCTAGAGAGCAAAGCGAAGCAGGCACAGAGCAAGAGAAAGGCAGAAGAAGAACTTGAGCAGGAATACGACCAAAACAAACACGACGAAGCAGCTTCAGACCCAACGTCTTCTAGTAGCAGCAGTAAGGAAATGGACGCAGCCTCAGAAGAAGAACTCATTCCAGACAGTGCAATGGCAAGTGAACTTCTTTCAGCTAGAGGACCAGCACCTCTTAGGAAAATGGAATTTGATGATGTAGGAACAGGTTCCAAGATCCCAAAGATTGATTCTCCCAAGAAGAAGTACCCTCCGTTCAACGTAGGAAGAGTATTTGAGCACAATGATGAAGAACTACCTGAAGCAGAACCAGGTACAGAGGACATTTTCTGGGAAGATTCGTATTCGGACATTGGCGATTCCGACGAGGAACAAGACATCTTCAAGAGCGAAGATTCTGGACCTCCAGAAGTTGCAGAAGCCCAGTTGCAGGAACTGGATCGTGAGGCAATGCTCACAGAGATCAACAGACTCACCGAGATGAAGGCATTGGCAAGGAAACCCTTGCAAGAACTCGAGAGAGAAGAGGAGAGAGAGACAGAAGAAGAAGAGAACAACCAAGGAACAAAGTGGTTGACGACGAAATTCGTCTTCGATTGGCGATTCAGGAACGGCCGATGGACAAGGAGAGCTAGGCTAGTCGCAAGAGAGTTCAAAGCAGCAGAAGTAAGGAATGACACATTCAGCCCAGCGACGAGCGCATCGTTGGTGAGACTTATCCCTATTTTGGGACTACAACAGGAACACGCCTTGTACTCCATTGATGTCAAGGACGCATTCTTGCAGGTACCACAAAGGACCCAATGTGCATGTCAATTCCCAAAGGAATATGTGGATCTGTTTGCGACCAGGACCCCAGTTGTAGGAACGAAGGTTTGTTACTGCTAAGAGTACTTCCAGGACAGCGAGATGCAGCACTACTATGGAGTGATCATTTTGCAGGAACCCTCAAAGAGCAGAACTTTGATAGGAGCAAAGCATGCCCTACTTTGTTTCGTGACGACAGGAACAGTATACTTGTTGTGCATGTAGATGACATTCAGGCAGCAGGGAAAACAAGGCACCTAGAGCCCAAGCTAGGAAAGCTAAGAGAAACCTACGAGCTAAAGGTTGAAGGCCCCTTCTTGACAGAGCAGGAACTTGAAGTAGGGGAGTCACACCAGACAATCCGATTCCTTAAAAGGAAATTCAGCTACCACAATCACGAGCTCCACATCACGAGTGACCCGAAGTATCTTGTGAAGCTTAAGGAAGAGCTGAAGCTTACCAGCAAAGCCTCAAAGCCAACTCCGTGCACCCAAGAGTCGCAGGAACAGGACAACACTCAGACCTTGAACCAGGAACGAGCAGCATCGTTCAGGAAGAGCGTTGGCATACTCTTGTATGTCAGTCAGGACCGCCCTGACGTGCAGTTTGCCGTGAGAGGTTTAGCCTCCAAAATGTCGGAACCAACACATGGTTCTTGGAAGCACTTAGTCCACCTAGTGCAGTACATGTCGAAAACTGAAGGATACCATCTAGTGTACAGGAAGACACCCAGAGGACTCAGTAATCTCAATGAATCCATTAGGAATGGTAACTACGACTTTACAGGAACAAGGCCCAAGGAACACCACCTTTTGGAAGTCTTCAGTGATTCAGATTGGGCAGGAAAGAAGGACACAAGGCGCTCAACATCTTCAGGAATTGTTTGCTTAGACGGTCAGTGCATTTACTCTTTTTCTAGGAACCAGAAGTCGGTTAGCTTGAGCAGTGGAGAAGCAGAGTACTACGCAGGGGCGTCAGCAGCGTGAAGCAGTGGAATTCTTGACCAGGAAACAATGCAAGGTACACTTGTATATGGATTCTTCTGCAGCTAGAGGAATTATTACAAGGCAAGGTGTAGCTAGAGTCAAGCATTTGCAGATCAGGACCCTTTTTCTTCAAGACCTCCACAAAGAAGGAACAATTAGTGTTCACCCAGTAGGAACCAAGGAAAACACAGCTGATATAGGAACCAAGCCCCTTTCAGCGAAGCGTATCAGACTGTTGTTACACTGGTTAGGTTTTCAGACCAGCGAGAACGAACCAGTAGGTAGAGAAGAGCTCAAGGAACACAAGGCCCAAACACAAGCTAAAGCAGTTGTAAGGATGATCAAGAGCCCAGGAACTTTGTCTTTTGCAGCTTTGTTGTTTGCAGGAATTTCAGGTATTTCGGACAGTCTTCAGATTCAGAATTTCAAGGAACAGTGTTTTGAGAGTTGTGTTCAGGAAGAAGAGTTTCATGCAGACTTTCAGGAACATGTTTTCTGTTGTGCAAGTGCATGCGAGCAGGACGGCATATGCAGTGACACGAGTGCATGTGAGCTAGGAACGTTTGCAGGAACAGCGCATGGAACAACATGTAGTGAGATGCTTTCGCAGCTCAAGGAACTCTGCGGAACACTCGCAGAACGCTCAGGTATCCAGGAACTAGTACGCCCAGTAGCAGGTCAAGGCACCTCACCAGGAACCTCAGCAGCCATGGAAGCGAGCGCGAGTTCGAGCAAAAGCTCAGAAGAGATCGTCAAGGAACTTCAGACCTTGAAGGAAGCGGCAGTCACGTTGAAGACTGCTACAGAAGAAAGGAACTTGATCGCGGAGTCGATCAGGAAGAACACAGAGGAAGCTGCGCGTTTGCGCAAAAGTCAGGAACACGTTGCGGGATGTGTGGAAAGTTTGACATCCCAGATCTACAGCGTGAAGCACCAGGTTCAGGAAATGGCCGAAGAGAACGAAAGAGACCGGAAGCAGGTCAAGGAACACATGAACTTCGTCCTAGGTACATGTGATTCCGTGAAGGAACAGCTGAACCAGATGATGCAGGACTTCTACGAACAGCAGCAAGAAGAAGAAGAAGAAGACGAAGAGGAACAAAGGAAAAGAGAAGCCAAGGACCGAGAACTAGAAGGTGAACTACGTCGTGAAGGACACGGACAAGGAACAGCACCTTCGAGAGCTACGTCACCTACCTCCCAGAAACACAAAGGAGAAGACGATATAAGGAACTGGTCAGACAGGAGCTACTTCGACAGACTCCAGGAACAGGAAGAAAGCCAGGACTACTTCGACGAGAACGAGAACGAGGCCTACGTGGACAGCTACGTTGGAGGAGAAGATCCCGGGGAGTACCCCGAAGAAGCCAAAGCAGAAGAAGGAACAGCAGCAGCAGAGGAAGAAGAAAGCGAGGAAGCAAAGGAAGAAAGAAGGAAGAAGAAGATCGCGGAGATCAACGCCAGAAGCAAGCAAAGGCTAAAGGAAAAAGAAGAGGAAAAGAAGCAGTTTCCGTACCCCTACGACTACAGCAGCGAGTGGAAGGAATACTCCGAGAACGGTGAGATCTACAAGCAACACAGAGTCACAGGAGAAAAGATCCACATCGACAAGGACTACACGTATAAGCACGAGAAGGGAACAAAAGGAAAGAAGGAAGGAAAAGGAAAAGGAAAGCCAAAGGCAAGAGCAGAAAGCTCAGGATTTCGACCTCGAGACGAAGATGATCGCGACCTCGAGATGATCGCAAATATTGGAACGAACAGGACAGGATCTCAAAGGAGCAGAAGGAAGCGAAAGCCAAAGCAGAAGAGGAGAAGAAGGCAAAGGAAGAGCAGATTGCCAAAGCAAGAAGGATTTTGGAAGAAGCAGCAGAAGAGCAGGAAAAGCGAGACAGAGAGGAGGCAAAAGCAGAAGCCGCAGCAGCCGCCGAGAGAAGGCGAGAGGTAGAAGCGGCAGCCAAAGCAAAAGCAGAGAGAGAGGCAAAGGAAAAGGAGGAGACAGAAGCAGCAGCCGCAGCAGCCAAAGAGGAAAAGGAAAGAAAGGAACAGGAGAAGAAAAGAAAGGAGAAGGAAGCCAGGAAGAAAAGAGAGGAAGACCAAAAGGCAGCGTCAGCGTACATTGCCAAGAAGGAAGCAGAGAAGAAGGCAGCAGCATCAACAGCAACAGGATCAGGAGAAGGAGACAGGATCCAGAAGCTTGAAGAAATGATGAAGGAGATGATGAAGGAACGCAAAGAGGATAAAGAAAGAATTGCAAGCCTTACACAGGAGCTTGAGAGCAGAGGATCAGCAGCCGGGTCGCAGGCACCCACGGAACCAGACACAACACCAGCAACACCAGCAAAGGAAGAGGAGAAGCCAGAAGGAAAAGGAACAGGAAAGGAGCCACCAAGTGTCACACAGCAACAGCAAAGGAAAGGAGGAAAGGACGACCCAGAACTTTCCGCCAAAGGACCAGTGAACGAAGAATCGTTCATGAAGGGCAAAGGAAAAGGAGAGTTTGAAGGAAACTGGTTTGCAGTCTACGGTTTCCAGAACAGGAACTACCAGTGGAAGTGGAACGAAGCCAAGACGCAGTGGTACTGGTATTCCGGATCAAAGGAAACAGGTTGGAAAGCAGGATCAAGAGACAAGCAAGGAAAAGAGAAGTGCATGTCACAAGCAAGGCAGCGTGCAGAGTGGCTAGAGCAAGAACTCAAGGAACAGAAAGAAGTCAGCAACGAAGAAGAAGGAGTAAAAGTCTACAAGGTCGACGACGGTGAAGTGACCTTCCAGTGAAGCAAAGGAACAGCGAGCAGTACTGAGGCCAGAGAGCCGAGGAAAGAAGAAGCAGGACACAGGAACCGTGGCACAGCCCTTTTTGTTTCTGTGGTGATCTGAGTATAGTAAAGGAACGTCTTTTGTACAGTCGAGCAACCTTGGAGAGGATTGCGAGTGAACATAGGAACATATGTTTGCGATGAGGCAGAGTGTTTGTTTTGCAAGTGAAAAGGAACTGCAGTGTGTTTACTGTTGACAGGAAAAGTCGGAGTCACCTCAGTCGAGGAACTTTCGCTAACTCCGAAGGCGGGGTGTTAAACATCTTGCCAGGAACAGTAACACAGTTAGTGCAGTGCAGTTAATGTACAGGAACAGCCGTCACGCACACGCGACGTGCTAGGCTCGAGACCAGCGGACACAGTGACCCACAAAGGAAAAGTGACCGCTTCAGTTTGAAAGTAGGAAGCTTAGTGAAGCCCGTTCTTTAACAGGATGACGTTATCATGGGGGACTTTGTTGATGAGCTGGTTCTTGACGACCTGCTTGCTGAGGACAAACAGGAATTTAAAATGGTCTCAGACGCAGTCAGAAAACGCAGAATCAAAAGGGTGCAACAAACCTGGCAGGCCATCAAGACGCAGCAAGCAAAGGCCAAGGCAAAGGGCAAGGCCAAAGCAAAGACCAAAGCAAAGGCCAAGCCACAGGCCAAACGGAAAGCCAAGAGAAAGATTTGTCGGCCACGTATGTTGCCCAGGAAGCAACCCGCGCCTCCTGATGAAAGTGGTCAAGAGGGAGCAGAAGGCAGAGTGCCAGCACCTCCTGCTGAGGTGCCGGTGGAGCCGGAGCCTGATAATCACGTGGAGGCCGCGGAAGGCAGAGTGCCAGCCCCTCCTGCTGATATGCCGGAGGTGCCTGCTGCAATCCCTGTCCCAGAGCCTGATGATCACGTGGAGCCCGAGGAAGGCAGAGTGCCAGCCCCTCCTGCTGAGATGCCGGAGGTGCCTGCAGTGCCTATCCCAGCACTCGAGCCACGGGAGGTTGCAGTCCGTGGCCCCCAACATCAGCGGCGGCCGAACCGGGTTGACTACCAAGGGGTATGGACACCTGTTCAATGCCCGGAGTGTCCCAAGATCGCTGGTGAGATGAAGTACGACCCGAATCCTGGTGGCACTGACAAAGCAAAATGGTTTCTCCGAGTTCGTGTGACAGACGGCGGTCTCTTGGAAAGATTCGGAACATTTGTTATAGCTTCGATGTGGTTGCCTGATCTGCTGTGTGTTCTGTCACATTACATGAACCCATGTGTGTCTGGCATTGAAGGCGAGTGGAGCCACCTCGTACCCTATCACTGGGGACGTGTGGCTTCCAAGATGACAGAAGCGCAGGCCAGACAACACGTCATTGACCATAGGCCCTGTTGTGGCCCGACCAGGAGGCCTGTCAACAACTAGAGGATTCATCCTGCGCTGCAAAGAAAAGTTGTGTGTCTGTCTGTGTGCTTGCATTGATGGCAGCGGGTCCTGCTAGATTGGAATGCGTCCGAGAGACTGTGTGTTTCTGCTTGGGGAAGACGGATTGCGAAAGCATGTTCGCATTTTCACACATGTTGAATTTGTCACGTGCAAGCACATGGACAATCATTTCGAGTGCCACAACCCGGAAGCCGCACAAACTAGCACATGTGGTTTGAAGCCGTGCGTGCTTGTGACTGAACAGTAGCCGTCCAGAGCAATGCATTTCGCCCCGATCGAACGAGGAGAGGGTTTCTTCAGAGGCGAGCTCTCCCCAATCTTGATCAAAACCGCTTGCGAAAAACTGGCCAAAGCGCCTCACCAGTGGAAACCAGCTGAGACATGGAATGAGGTTTATGACGACGTGCCTTGGGAAATCATGGTTCGCTACCTGCGTTACTGGCCACGTATTGGCTCCCGCATTACAGGAGGCCTCAGGCTTCTTCGACGGTACGAAGGCCCCTTCCCGAAGTGTTATCAGGTGGGTGAAGGAGAAGAACAGCTGGAGTTGCCGCGCGTTTCTCTCGTTTGTGATTTTGTTTATGTTTGGAACGACGAAGATGAACAACAACGGCAGTTTGTCCTTCAGATGAAACCCCTCTCACTTGTTGCCATCCGTCTCGGTGGTCCGGGGGAACTTCCTGACCTTGATGCTGGAGCAATACCTTTGACCGACCAGCTTCGTGCAAAGTTCAGGATGAATTCCAAATGGCAATAATTAATGGATCTTGAGGCGGGAAGGCAGAGTGCCAGCAGCTGGGAAGGCAGAGTGCCAGACGTTGTCGCGTCACCCAGCTGTACCCTGCTTCGCCTGCACGTGATTCGCTTGACAGTGTGGTCAACGCAGAAAAGCGCAACATCCAGCAGTTCGTAGCCACTTCACGCGATTTGTGCATCCCTAATACTATCAAACCCTAAAACTATGGCACTCTGCCTTCTAGCCCCAAACCCTAAATACTAAAGACCCTGAAACTCTAACCCTAACCCTTTCATTACCTTCAAACCCTAACACTATGGCACTCTGCCTCCTAACCCCAAACCCTAAATATACTAAAGACCCTGAAACTCTAACCCTAACCCTTTCATTACCCTCAAACCCCTAATACTATGGCACTCTGCCTTCTAACCCCAAACCCTAAATATACTAAAGACCCTGAAACTCTAACCCTAACCCTTTCATTACCCTCAAACCCTAACACTATGGCACTCTGCCTGCTAACCCCAAACCCTAAATACTAAAGACCCTGAAACTCTAACCCTAACCCTTTCATTACCCTCAAACCCCTAATACTATGGCACTCTGCCTTCTAACCCCAAACCCTAAATATACTAAAGACCCTGAAACTCTAACCCTAACCCTTTCATTACCCTCAAACCCCTAATACTATGGCACTCTGCCTTCTAACCCCAAACCCTAAATACTAAAGACCCTGAAACTCTAACCCTAACCCTTCCATTACCCTCAAACCCCTAATACTATGGCACTCTGCCTTCTAACCCCAAACCCTAAATATACTAAAGACCCTGAAACTCTAACCCTAACCCTTTCATTACCCTCAAACCCCTAATACTATGGCACTCTGCCTTCTAACCCCAAACCCTAAATATACTAAAGACCCTGAAACTCTAACCCTAACCCTTTCATTACCCTCAAACCCCTAATACTATGGCACTCTGCCTTCTAACCCCAAACCCTAAAGACACTGAAACTTTAAACCCTGTGCCAGGTCTTCTTCATCCTCGTCGTCTTGGAAAAAACATTAAAAATGTAGAAAAAATAGTTTTTTTGGTTTTTAAAGTTTTTAAACAATTTTAAAAGTTGTTTAAAGTATTTAAAAGTATCTCAAAATCTTTTAAAGTTTGTAAAAGCTTTAAAAAAGTTTTTAAAAGTCTTTTAAAGTCTTTTTGAAGCTTTTCAATGTCTTTTAAAGTTTTTAAAAGTATTTTAAATATTTTAAAAGCCTTTTAAAGTTTTGAAAAGTATGTTAAAGTTTGTAAAAGTATTTTAAAGGTTCTAAAAGTCTTTTAAAGTTTTTAAAAAAATTTACAAGGTCTTTTCTTGCATTTTTAAAGCTTTTAATATTCTGTAAAAGTTTTTAAAAGCCAAATCTGTCGAACAAGCCCTGTGGATCTAAACCCTGTGGTTCTGGTTCGGTGCAAAAGACCAATGATTAAGGTTCCGAACATTAGTGTTCGAAACTGGGGTTCGAATACCAGTGCTTGAACTCTGGGTTCGAACACCAGTGTTTGAACTCGAGGGTTCGAACACCAGTGTTTGAACTCGGAGTTCAAACACTGGTGAATGTTCCTTCTCTCTTTTTTTCTTCGCAGAAAGCATCCATAAAGCGAGTTGGTGTGGCTTTCTCTTGTGTCGTAAAAGCGTTTTAAAAACCAGTGTTCGAATCTAGGGTTCGAACACTCTCGAACTCCGGGTTCGAACACTGGTGTTCGAATTCGGGTTCGAACATTAGTGCTCAAACCTGGGGTTCGAGTCCAGTGTTTGAACTCTGGATTCGAACACCAGTGTTTGAACTCGAGGGTTCGAATACCAGTGGTTCAAACACTGGTGAATGTTCCTTCTCTCTTTTTTTTTCTTCGCAAAAAGCCTCCATAAAGCGATTTCGTGTGGCTTCTCTTCTTTTGTGTTCGTAAAAGCGTTTTATAGACCAGTGTTCGAACACCAGTGTTCGCACTCGAGGTTCGAACACTGGTGTTCGAATCTAGGGTTCGAACACTAGTGTTTGAACTCCGGGTTCGAACACTGGTGTTCGAACTCGAGGTTCGAACATTAGTGCTCGAACCTGGAGTTCGAATACCAGTGTTTGAACTCTGGGTTCGAATACCAGTGTTTGATTTCGAGGGTTCGAACACCAGTGTTTAAGCTCGGGGTTCAAACACTGGTTCGAACCTGGGGTTCAAACACCATTGTTCAAACTCGGAGTTTGAACACTGTGTTCGAACCCGGAGTTCAACTCCGGTTCCAGGTGTTCGAACTTGGAGTTCAACCCTAAGTTCTAGTGTTATGTTCCCGGGCTCTCCGGAACACTGCAAAAACCTATGCTCGGGGCGATATGGCTGCAACCGTTCCAACGCGGAGTTACGACTTCGAAGCAACTGCTGCAGTTTCAACCTTCGGCTCCTCCGTGCTCCACTACTCCGCTCTGAGCAGACGCGGCAATTCCTCAAATACTGGCGCCTTTACCACGAAGACAATGTGGTTCGCCTGCTGGAGCTGTGGTCGCCCGAGTGGAAGCATCGCGGTCGCCAGCGGGTCTCGGCTCAGGGTCGTACGAACAGTACTGCACTCTGGGTCTTTTGCTGGGGCCACACAGAGTCGAAGCAAACCGAAATTGCAGTGTACAGAATAAACTCATGTGGAAGTCTTCCAAATCTAAGAACTTGGACCTTGTCTCAACTTTCATTTTGACAGATTTGACCGGCTTGTGTTTGGAGCCGAAACCTTCAAAACGTTGACGCCACAGGGATCCGCTTTCAGTCCTGTTTCGCGAGGACTCAGAAAACGGTCGCATTTTGGAACCTGCATTTTGTGCTGGCGAGCCACTTTCGAGCTCATTTTTGGAATCGCACAATCTGGACGCGGAGAGTGTGTGATTGTGTTTTGTTTTGAGCTTGTCTCTTTGAGTTATTTTTTTAGTTTTGTTTTCGTGTGGCTGTTGGCCTCCCTCGGCGTCCCGGCGAGCTTCGGAGTTGTTCGCATAAAGCGATTTCGTGTGGCTTCTTGTTCTTTTGTATTCGTGATTGTGTTTTTGTTTGAATTTGTGGTTCTTTTGCAATTTTAGTTGTGTTTTGTGTTTGTGTTTTCTGATTGCGTTTTGTTTCATTCATTTTTCTTTCATCATTGTATTTTCTTCGCAAAAATCATCATATGTTTCTTTTTCTTTTGTGTTCGTGAGTGCGTTTTGTTTCATTAATTCTTCTTTTATCATTTTTCTTCGCAAAATCCCCATAAAGCGATTTCGTGTGGCTTCTTCTTCTTTTGTTTTCATGATTGCGTTTTGTTTGAGTTTCTATGTTTTGTATTTCAGTTTCCTCCGCGGGGGGGTTGGGGGGGCGCGCAGCTCCGCCCCCATTTCCTTTCCCTTCAAACCTTCCGTTCAATGCCCCTTCAAGTCCCCCTTCAAGCCTCCCTTTGAAGCCCGCCCTTCAAGTCACCCTTCGGGGCTTAAGGGGATTTAAAAGGGGGCTTAAAGGGGGGCTGAAGGGCCCATCCTCAAGCTTTCAGTTCATTCTCTGCAGGACGCCAGATCATTGCTTCGAGCGCTCAGTCACTTTGATCAGGTTTGCTGATGCAGCGGCAACTGATTATCTTTACAAGCGACATCCAGACCGATCTCGGTAGTTGATCAATGGTGATTTCACCCCAAGCTTGGATATTTGACAGACCCAGCACACTTGACACAGTTGGTGGATATCTGGCATCAAGTTGTTCAAACCCAGATTTGACTTGTCTCTAAGGATCATGTCTTGAACAAGATTGACGTGCTGAAAGCCCATTACACGTCGTTTTCACATGAGTTGATCCTGTAGAGTTCGATGGCTTGATGACAGAAAGTCTTTGTGAATGATGCCAAGAGCACTTGTGTTGCATGTGACTGTGAACTTCGACTTGTTGTGCTTGTTCAGCAGAAGAGATTTCAAACACCCACAACATGCAATTTTTTGCAGTTCGTTCACTCTTCAAGACATAACAGCTCCAAATTTATGCTTTTCGAATTTGCTTTTGCGTCTTACGCTCATAATGATCTTCGTTTTGCAACCATTGCCTGTTAGAGCGAACTAAGATTTTGCATTCGGATTCGCATATGTCATGCTTTCACATGAACGACAGGAATGCGCCAAAGCACATCGAAACCAAGCCTCGTACCGGTCGTTTCTGCGTAACGACAGATAAAGTGGATGCGCTGAACTCCCTAGATGCAGTTTGGATCTCAATGTGCAGCATTGTGCCAGTATTTCTGGTCGACGTGGTGAGAGAACATCCATCCAATTGCCCAGCAAACGGCAGAGTTCTTCGTACGCTTTTCTCGCGACCGCCCGCAGAAGCGTTGAGCAGTTCTACAGCTTCTTCAAGCTTTCGGTTTGTGAATTTTAGAGTGTTTCTGAGCTTCTTGCCGAAATCGTCATCCATGTGTCTTCTGTGATTCGTAATTAGCAGTCGTAGCAATAGCAGGTACTTAGTCCAATGTCACATCATTTTTCAGTTCTTGCTTATTGTTCGCGACTTCATACTTCCAGCCACTTATTCTTAGAGACTTTTTCTGCGATTTTGGGCCACGAATCAGCCGAAGGTTCTCGGCAAGCTGTCTGCTCGACTCATTGAAGAATGTTTTTGTACATTCGAAGGGTCTCAATCCCACCCTCTTTTGTTGAATACTGGAAGAGGTGTGGCGTTTTCCTCAAAAGGGATGTTTATACAAAATGCAGTTTGTTGGTCAGAGTCACGGACCGGTCGTCACCCAAGGCAGCACTCGCACCAATAAAGGTGACATCCATGCTGGCTGTGGTCAGTTGTTGCAACACAGTTTCGGCAAGCATTGTTGGCATTTTTGGCTCACTATCGTCAGCGTTTCAACATGCGAAAAGCCCCGATAGACCAACTGGAAGCTCACTAGCAGCACCTTGGAGGTTTGTCGAGACCTCGAAGGCCGTGACACCACATCACATGAGAAAAATCCAACAGTTGCGCATGCTTGATATATTTTGATACAGACTATTCCGACTAGGCCGCCTTATGAACTGATTATGGCGAGTTGCGAACCCACCTGCTAAATGCAATGGCGAGGCAGTGCAATGCATGGTTCGTTTTGAGCAGGGGCCCAGCAGTGTATTGAAATAGCAGTTTGTGTTGGCGTGACTCTGTGAAGTCCTTCTTGTTATTGTTCCTGCTACAGTATATAGACTGACAGACATACTCTTGGTGAGCGTTGTCGTTTTGGAGGTCCAAGCCAAACATCCTCGTGACCGGCACACCTGGCGTCGGTAAAACAACGTTTTGCGAGGCGCACCAATTCAGTGTGAGATTCTTGTTGCATTGAACAAGAGAACTCTGCGAAGGCTTTGGCTGGTTCGACGCTGTTGCAGCACCTAGAGGCGTCAGTTGAAGTGGCTATGTGGATGTTGCTGGTCCAGGGGGTTCTGCAAGGAAAAACACGTTCTATTCTGCACTTCAGGTCAGTAAGATGGTGCGCGAGAAAAGGCCGCGAACTCAGCTTGTATCGTTTCTGGAGGCAGTATAACAAGTGGTCGGTTGGAGGGCAATAAGAGCGTTTGTGTTGGAAGGGGGCTGCGCACCTCTGTATGACAAGGTTGTACAAGGAATGGGATGACGAGTTGGACCGCGCTTTGGTGTGTGCGCTTCCATGCTCTGTCTGTGTGCAAGTGTGCCTGTGAGAGTACGCAGATGTGGGAAGTCCAATTGACGGGCAGAAACCTGCAGGACTGCAGCATTTTCGATGAGGAAATGGCTGCTGACCAAGACCTCCGTTGTACGCACATGTCCAGAAGCCGCTATACCCTCCTTCTAGAAGACTTCAGGAAGTTCCTGGGCCTTGATTTGTTCTCGCACACGCCATACAGGTCTTATCGTCGTTGGCACATGCAGGAATGTTCGAGTCAATGTAGCAGTCTTACAGGTTATCTCTTGAGTTGAAAAGACTCTTGCCAGAAGTTGTTGTTACAAGGTCTACGACGCCTTGGAACCCCTGCTGGACATTCGGCCAACAACTGACTCAAGTTGCAGTGGTTGCAGAGGAATTGACAGTGTTGCGGAGGCCCAAAGGCTGTCGACGTTCTTTCTGACTGACAGATAGACAAGTGTCACTTAGCCATGGGGCATGTTCTAGAAAAGTCAATATGCACTATGTGCACTTTTCATCTGGATGAATGGCGAAGCGATTTTTTATTTCTGCTCCGAGGAGGGAGGCGGCTGTGTGATAGACTTCCACTCCTCTGCATTCTTAGATGCCAGGTGCTCGGATGCAGAACTGTAGCCTAATGGACTGGACCCGAGCCCCCACCCCCACCGGGGAATCCTCGATCTTGAACGTGTCACGCACAGACCTTTGCCGCTACATTCCTCTTGATGTTGTTGTTTCGTGATGCAGTGCGACTGTCGACCTGAGGATGGCCTGCTGGACCTCGTTGTCGTGCTCCGTGCTGATACCAGCGTGTCCCGCCCAGAAATATGCAACACTTGTGAAGCCATAGCTGCCAGAGCTGCCAAGCGTTCCGAGACATTGTACGACCGTCTCGAAAGAAGACACTATCCTGAAAGCAAAGTGAAGCAGAACGTCGAGGCGCATCGGCGCATGGAAGGGAAGTGCAACAAGTTTCGATGTAAAGCTCTCGAAGTTTTTGGTCAGGCGGAGATCTTCCAGACCTGTTTGGACGAAGCTCGTGAGGAACGTGGGTTGAAGATTTCGTGAGTCTTCGTTACAGAAACTCGGCGAGCAGGCTTTCGAAGAGACAGAGCTGGCGATTTGGGAGCTGCCCCACGACACGGAGGATCGAAGCAGATCATAGACGTGCCCAGGAAGTCCCTTCCCCCCCGATGTCAGGAGCACATGCAGGAGGCCTTGGAGCGGGTGCAGCGTGGGCCTCGGGTGCTTGAGCGCAATCTCCCTTGAACCATCTTGAATCCATCTTTCGCCAGGGAGTTTGTACAAAGCTACACGCCGGGGTGACCTAGCCGCAAACGTGCCCTCGCAGCTCAGTCTCACCGGGACCAAAGTTGCCTCGAAATGCCACGCAGCGACTCAGCAGACGAGAGAGGCGATGGAGTTCTTTTTCGCGGACCGCTTCAAGGGACACAGCCACCGATGCTGCCGCGTTGATTACATCAGCTCTCCGCGATCTCAGCGTTGGGCTACAGAGTGTAGAGTCGGCTGCATATGTAGTACTTAACCCGCAGTTTCGCTGCATGCAGCCATGACTGCAGGAACGCAGATAGTGTCGGTATTCGATAGGGATGTTGAAGGCAGTTTCTTGCCCTATGCCTTCGTTGGTTTCCTGGGGGACAACCCGGTAACATCAGCGCTGCAGATGCTGGTTGCAGACCGTCGGATGTTTTCCAATCTAGAGCCCGAGCTCCTGCGTGGAAGCTTGGCAAAGACATTGGACTTTGACGTATGAACTGATGAGTGGCACTGAATGCGCAATAGCGGCAACAATGAAGGGCAACAGTGGCGGGCGGGCCTTTAGGCAGCTTTGACAGTCGAAGGGAGGGAGGGTTTCCGAGAGAGAGAGAGAGAGAGAGAGACCCTCGATGGAAGGAAGGAAGGAAGGAAGGAAGGAAGAGAAGGTGTTCGAGATTGCCCGCCCGAAGTAGTGGGGTCGCGCTTTTCCCTCCTCCTCCTCCTCCTCCTCCATTTTCGTACAGCACAGCGACTTGGGGCGACGCCTCACGGTGGGATTTGCCATGGATCGCAGGTGCGCATCCGTGCGCGGGGGGATAGGCGTCCGCCTGCCTCCTCTGTCCTGGTATAAAGAGAGAGAGAGAGAGAGTGCTGTCTGCCGCTACTGTAGTCTGTCGCATGTAATAATTACCATGCTTACCGCCAACAGCGGGCAGCCCCTGGGTGGGGGGCTCGCCCCTTCAAGCCTGGTGACAGAAAGAGAGAGAGAGAGAGAGAGAGAGAGAGCTCCCGCGGGGGCTCGCCCTCAGGCCCGAAGAAAGAAAGAGAGAGAGAGAGAGAGCGAGAGCTCTCGCCCCAAGCCCCAAACAAAGTAAAGAGAGAGAGAGAGAGGGTCAAGCCGAGCCTTGTGGAGGAATAACCTTCATAAGGACCCAAGAAATCCCGCGAAACGCGGGTGTGCGAGACCGCACGAAGGCAGAGCCCGGACGCTGCTCTGTCTTCACGCCCGGTAGAGAGAGAGAGAGAGAGAGAGGGAAGACAGCGGCCACAAAGAATGGGTGATAATGTGTGTGTATGTGCGAGTGTGATTGTGCATTTGTTTTGTATTGCTTAGTTGACTCAAGGTATTCCTCGGCATGTGGCGCTGGCTGGCTTCGGAAGCAATCTTCGAGCGCCCGACAGTGGCATGTTCAAGATAGGTCCGGCAAACTACGCTCTAAGCCGGAGGCAGGTTTCTCGGGTCTCACCCAGAGTCACCAATCTCGAATCAATGCTTTTTTTGCGGTCTCTACCAACAGCAATGCAGCAATGCATGCCTTTTGTTTAGTGTCCCAAAGTCTGCTAGCCCTTGCTATCACCTTTGGAGCTTCTCGAGTCGGGCTGTCAGGGTCCAGACCTTCGATGCGTTTATCAGTCGCGACTGGCGCGCCTCGCACCATGCCAAGCACCTCGGACTCCCAACGGTCCAGCTGCATGTGCTCCAGCAAGACTCCACGGTCTAAAACATTCCTGTGTTTAAGGTTCCTATGTTTGACCATCATCCATAACTCACCGGCTGCAGCCATTGCAAGCTTCCTGGCCAGCTGTCTTCTGGGAGTCTTCGTGCTGTGCGAGGTGCACTAGCTCTTGTGGTTCGTTTCTGGTTTGAACCTGTTGGTTTCTCGGTTGTTTCGTACTTTTGCAAGTTGCACGGCGGCTCACTTGTTCTTTTTCATGGGCAGGTAATGGATGACGACCTAGCTTTATTGCTGACGCCGCTTTGCGTGGTAACTTTCTACATCGTCCTGTTCTCTTGGCAGTGGATTCGATGCCTGATCCGGAGACCCGTGCCTTGCCCTGATTCTGGCTGTCGGCCGCGAACCTGCGAAGTCTTGGAAGTGGGGTATGGGCTACCGGCTGTCAGGTGATGCTCTTCTTAGACAAGTTTTGCATTGTGCAGCACATTGAAGAGTTGCTTGGCTTCGCTTTCCCACTACCCGAAGCCCACAGGCCCATACATCCCCTGTTCGTCAACGAGTGGTCCTAGGTTGAAGATGAAAGGAATTCTTGGCCTTGGGGTGTTCTTGCTGCAGTCGAAGAACCTGCTGGTGCTGTGGTCACCGCAGACATTCAGCTGCAGTGTAAGGATGGTCTTGTTCTGAACTGTACTATCAATACTATCATGTACTATTGGTTCGCGCATCAGTACTTGGATGTTTCTTCCAACTCTGGACCTTCCAGTCGCGCGTTTCTCAAAACTTGCAAGTGTCCCGCTGCAGCTGCTTGAAGCCATCACTCATGGTCACCTCCGCTTCGACGGATCTCATCTCATGAGGTCGCCTCCAATGCCAGCGAACATAATCGGTTCGCAACGGAACAACTACCGAGCCGCGGCCGCTTGCTCCGGACCGGAGTTTGCTTTAGGGTTTGGAGATTTTTCTGGAGATTTTTCTTTTGCTCAACGGTCGGCCTTTTGTTGGTATCTGCGTCCTGGCCACGCTCTGCCCGTCCTGCTTGGCTTGACCAGGAAGTGTGTGTGCGCCAATGTACCAGATCCTTGTCGTTCCGGTTTGCTCCGAGGTGGGCAAGAACTGTGAGCACGTTTGCTCACAGTACCTTGTCACCGTCTGTCAGCTGCCGCTTGCCAGCTCCTGCCTTGCCATTTCCGGCCTTATCCGCGTTCTCTTCGCCGCTGGTCTCCGAGTGCCCAACTTAGACCCCCTTTGGCCGAACATTGGTTCTGACCGGGGAGGACTTTTGCCCTCGGATAAGAAAAGCGGTCCGTCGCTTCGCCGCGTGTCCCGTCCCAGAGCAGCAACCCTAAAGGCAACGGCATGTTTTCGAGAATCGATTCGTCCGGACAGGAGGTCAAGAACCAATAGGGCCGAATCATGGATCAGGTTACGCAACAAACGGCAAGCTTCGCCATACCGGGTTTCCGTTTCACGTTGATGACAGCCGTGACTGTGCCAGGTACTTTAGCCGATGCTTGGCTGCAGCTGCAATCCGGCATATCATGAGACCACAGCATACTTCTTGGTGTTGAGTTGTTTGTCAATATCCGTGTTTCTGTTTGGCAAATCTTCGCCCCGACCCCGAGGACTCTGGTGCACGTACGAGCTCGTAACTTTTCTGAAGGCCAGAGTGTTTTTCGTGTCGTCGTCCCGACATGACAACGTCTTGAAACACATCTATAGTCTGTAGACATCACTTGGATTGCGAACGTTTGAAGAGCAGCAGATACGAAAGCAGTTCACACGGCAGGACCAGCCGTGGCACGACGCAGTGACTTTCATGCCCGTGAAGATGAGCACCTGGGTTGAATTGATTGTGAAGCTCCATGATGATCATGATGTTGGTCATCATCATCATACCCACCATTATCAATGCCATGCGACATCCTGAGTATGGCCTTCAACAACGTCCTCCTCCTCCTCCTCCTCCTCCTCCTCCTGGTCTTACGGACTCATCCTTGAACAAGCAGCATCAGCAGCATCAAAACCACCAGAATTCATCGTCGTCATCATCATCAGCCGTATCTGCATCATGCTGCTCATCATGCTCATCGTTATCGCTAGCACTGCTGCCACCATCATCCAGCGACAGCTGCAGTGGTAGCAGCCGTCCCGAACTTGAATGTCCAGACAAAGGCTGCACTTCAAAAGTTCTTTGACGTGCGCAGCAGATGAGTGTGTATTTTGAAGCTGTTTGGCGCATACGCATCCCCTGCTTATGCAGACTTCATTTTCATGTTTAAAGTCGCTACGTCTTCTGATTTGCCAGCTGTTTTGACTGATGCCATATATATATATATATATACATACATTCAGGATAAAGTCGCCAGTTCCACGCGATTGCACCAGGCTACCTCCTGTTGTTGTTCTCTGCTTTCTGGCACCTGACGGTGTTTACCTACTACCTCCTGCAGGAATGGCTGCTTGGACCTTGATCTGCAGCCTCCGACTGTGACCATCATGTCTTGGTCGTCTGGGTCTTCCGCGCGGATCGCCTAAGGTTGGACATTCTCATTGGCAATGATGAGGCGGACGGTATGTTTCTTACTTACTTGCTAGTCTTGGTGGTGGGGCTGGTTTGCATCGTGATCCCTTTCGTGAACTACTTGGGCATTGAGCTCATGAGTGACCTCGAAATCTTGCCGGAGCAACTTTCAAGCTTTCGCATTCAAGCCACGCGGCACTGAGAAGTGTCTGTGCAAACTCAGAGTTGCTGACACTAAGGTGCTTCGTTGGTTTAGGATTCTCTTCATGAGGCCCCATCAGACGAGAACTGCTGCAAGGTCTAGTGACGGATTGCGATGGTTTCACCAGCCGGTCACCACTCGCATTGGTCTGGAATTGGTGTCACTGAGGATGCTTCCTGTTTCTGCTGCTCGAACGAGCATATCCACCCTGTCAGCGGTCGCAGCCTACCGTGCGACCGGCAATTGGTGCACGAGACGCTGCACAGCCACTTGGCTGCAGATCATTGCTGTAAAACTTGGACATTGACTTTTTGTCTTCCGCATGCCAAAAGCCCGAGATCCACCCACAGGCTGGCGCAGCCAGGCGGACGGTCACACAGAGGCAGGTCCCGCCCTTGCCGAGGTTGTGGCCTCAGTTCGGTCGCCGGTGTAACCGGACAGAGTCTGGCTCGGAGTTGCTTGTGGCACCGCGAGGATCCAGAAGAAACTTTGGAGTTCTTCAATGCGCTGGTCCAAACCCGTTTGTCTGAAGTGGTTCTCCAGAGCATGCGGGGGACCTTTCCAGTCAAGTACGTGCTCTACATGACCTGTGCGTCCTGGCCGCTAGCAGCAGCTGAATTGTGTTGGTTTTGCGAATGAGGCTGTCTCCAACACTCGGGGCTGAAACTACTCTGAGGGTGACGGATAAGACCGTTCCTTTCAGCAGCTTCACTGCGAAGCGAATAATTTGGGACACGTTTGTAGGACGTGGGTTCTCGTGCGTTGTTTTTCCGTCTTATCTCCCCGCTCCTTCGATACGTAGCCAGCTTTGGAAGTTCTTTGAAAGATTTCATCCTGAGACCTCTGATCTTTCGGATTCGTGGAGCGGTCCCCTCCTGTACCTCAGCGTCGCACTCGTTGTATTGGTTCTTGTAGGGACTAGTGCCGTCAGAACAGGTTTGCACTTTCCCGTTTATCGCGGTGTACATCTCAAGAGGCATCATGAAGATGCTGGAGGGCCCGGACCTGGAGGATGGGGAGGAGGAGGAAGCGGAGGAAGTGATGGTGGCACCGAGGCGGATGCTGCGAGGCTTTTGCCAGGCAACCTACCCTGTACTGGTAATCCTCTTCGCAGCAAGAGGATTTCAGCCACTTCTCAAGCTTGGACTGTCCATGCAGAAACTCGTCCCACGAGCAGCAGCCTCGTTCTTGCTGGCACCAGCAACACTTTTCGTCACAATTCTCACATGGTTTCCATTCGAGTACACTATGCTGCGCACAGACGAGCAGGAGGAAAGCCTGCTGTGGTTGTTTCCCTACTTGGTGATGCTGCTGGTAACTGTATGCGCCTACTGCCATGGTCCCTTCCTGGCCAAGCCGAAGACCTTGCAAGTCGGAAAGGCCAAATGCGAGCCAGGGCGAGAAAAGGAGGAAGACGAAGAATCCACGGTCTCATTGTAGTCAGTCAGCCGGGACTTTGTTTGGAGTTCTGACGATCCCCACAGAGGCCTTTGTATCTAGATCTGTTGACGTTTGCACATTTTTAGGGACCAGGACTCTTGGGCCCTCTTGATAGAGTGGTGAACTTGCTGCTTTAATCTTGCACTACTCCTCGCAGACTGCTTGTTTTAACTGAGCAGGCTGCAGCTGCAGGCCTGGGTAGAGAGATTTGAACTGACCTTGCCCGGAGCTCCGCATGTACAAAAAAGGCCGCTCTCGGTCGCGTGTGGGGGCCCTGCAAGAACCGGTCTGATGTGCCAAGTTGGCAAGTTTGCGTGTGTGTAGCCTTCTCAAAACCATACTGGAGTCCGAAGCCGACGTATCCTTGATGCATGAGGTTTTTCGATTTGCAGCCATGTGAGATGTGAGCTTCCGTGTCCGGCTTGATTCGTCTCAGCAGCCAGTCGTCTTATGCACGACAGCCACCTTTTCTTGTCGTCTTTGGCTGTGGGCTGACGTGCAGTGTCCACTTCTTCCTCACAAGTCATCAAATCTGGAATTCATCGACTTCGCCCATTTTTTGACCCGATGCGAAACACCAAAGCCCCGACGTTGAAGGCCGCGAATCCTCCGCACAAACGTTGTTTCCTGGTGCACTTCGACGGTGGCCATGCAAAGTGTGTGCAGAGCATGGCTGCTGCAGCGGACTGATTTTCGTCACATCATCAAGAGGAACAGGCCCTCCCTCGAGGCAACTTGCTCGTGGCAACGTCTCCGGCCAGCGACATCACGAAGTCTGTTAAGCCTTCGGAACTCTCGCTCGAACTGCCTTGGTGTACCGCGCAGCATGGAAGACACGTTCATGTCGATACAATTGTCAACCACTGTATCCCAAGCAGCATGCACACAATCTTTTGCAAGCTTGGTGCAAGAGCAAACATAGCTTGGTTCTTCCGAGTTTAAGGATCTGGAGTGATCGAACTTGGAAGCCAAGACGAGTTCGCGACTGTGCACGGATGCTGCTGTAAAGTGGCAACACCAAGCTTCATCGGTCGCGTTGTTGTATTGATGGAAAGTACCATGCAACTATAAAAGTCCGGGGAACATAGTTTTTCCACTATTCGGAAATCTTCCGCCAGATGACGCCGATGATCTAGCATGTAACCGTGCGCATCCAAACAGGTTGGCCGATACGCAGCAGAATGGTTCTCGTGTTAAAGCTGTGGTGGTTGGAGTTGTGTGCACTTGCCCGAAGCCTGCTTCTAAATTTGCAACAAGGCAATCTACGTGCTGGTGTTTTCGTCTTGAAATCTTAACCCCGTGTTGAGTGAATCCAGTTCAACCGCATTGTTTTTTCCTGCGCGGCACGCATTCTTCAATCGCAGTCGCGACCATCAGCATGTTTCGAGCTGGAGTTTGCACCAATCCCACGTTGTCGGCCTCGCTCCAATAGGTCGGGTCGACGCATGGTGGCCAGGGCATGGGCAGGCAGAAGCAGGAAGTGGACCCCCTCGGAGCCCGAGTGAAACAGACTTCGAGGCCGATCGCGATGACCCGGCAGGGCTGCGTGCGTGCAAGCTGAAGGCACGTGCTGAAAATGTTGCGCCGTTCTGATCCGTCCTGTGCTGCAGTGCCCGGCGAAGCAGCATTGAGGGTGCCAGCGGCCGTTGCCTTCCACGTGCCCACTGAGATTTCGCGCTGCCATGCCATCGGTCGGGGGGGAAGCAGCCCTCACACCAGCTTGCGCACTGCGGCTGCTTGCTCGAGCGAGCAGCATGGGTGGCAGTTGTGTGGGAAGCGCTGGACCCGAGGGTGGGGTCGTATTGCAGCAGTGGTTGTTGGCCAGTACCACATTTCCAACGACCACGGCCGCGTCGGCTTTTTGCACGATTCGATTCCCTCTGCTGCGATGCTGCCTCGTCTCGCCCATCCATCCGCAGTGATGGGCTGCGCTGCAGCCGAGCGCTTGAGTGCGATGGAGTGGCTTCGCCGTTAGCAAGCGCGTAGCCCCGAATAGGCGGACGATGGCTGACTCGACGGGAAGATTCCTACGCAATGTCCAGCTCCTGTTGCGTGGAGCGCGGACGTGGCTGGGCCGGCGCTGGTGGGGAATGCGTTCTTTCAAGGTGCTCCCCACGTCCCCCGGCCATCTTGGCCATGGCAGTACCATCGGTGCATCTCCGTGTTGCTTTGTTCCGACCTTCGGCTCCCCTGCCCCTGCGTTGCATTATTTTGTGCGATGCATCGACCAGTTGGGTGGCCACCACTTGGCCTGTGCAGACCCGGGCTTTTCCACTTGACCACCGCGTTGAAGAATTTGAAGCGGCTGCTTGACAAGTATATAGTTGCAGCGAAGTGTTTATTTTTCAAACTGCACCCTCGGAGCGACCAACAGGTGGTACGGAGCCGCTAAACCATGCTGTTTGGAGCCGTCTGCTGCTTGCGTGCGTCCAAGCCATTCGTAGGTTGCTTTTGGCGGCTATCTGTCTAACCGTCGACCAACATGGATGTGACACATGGTGGTGGCTGTGCTTCAGTTGCAAGCATTTCTGTTTTTTCCACACTGAAAATCAACACCAGCATCACAGAGGAGGCTTGGCACAAGGCAGCATGGGCCTTCGTCGGCTCTCCCGGTTTCATACTGCAATGCGTGTGCTGGACGTGGATCACAACTGAGATGATGTTCTACAAAATTTTGCCATGTGATTGGTTGCTGACCAGGTCAGGTCGCCTGAACGCCCGGCCCTTCAGGTCGCAGGGATAAACAACTTAATTACCTGTAAATCTTCCATGTCAATCGGTCTACCACTCATCTCTGGTAGGAAACATGAAATCCACATATTCATCACGGGAGCGTTTTCAAGTCTCAGCGTTTGTTGCCGTGATTTTCTAGTCATTCCAGCCTTTCCAGCGCACGGAGTTTTCCAAACCAGTGACCCAAAAACTCATCGGTCTTCCCGGAACGCATGCTACAGCGCGCTTCGCCCAACGCGTGTTTGGAAGATTGATGAAGATTGATAACATACGTCGCTAGATGCCAATGTTGCCTTAAGCAGTCAGTGGACCGCGTGGGTCGATGCTAACCATATACTACGATTTGCGGTGAGCACAACAAGCTGCATGTGGGCGTATTTGAAGGCCACCAATCTCCTCCTCGATACAACAGAAGTCGCCGCATGAGTGGGATTGGGTGATGATATTTCCATGAGTTTTGCTTGGTCCATAGCCTCTCACGTGACCAGTGGACTCCGAGTCCGCAGTGCATCGGAGGAGTTTCAAGCGACTTGAATCGGCTGAGAATGGCTGAGAGGTTTTGCTTGGTCATGCGTTTAGGGCACGTAAGAGCGCGCGTATCCGCTCTTGCACATTCAATGTTTTATCAGAGGCTGCTCTTATGCCCCGCCATTTCAAGCTGTCTGCATAACTTCCCGGCTGTTCCCGCACTTGAGCTGAATTGTGCATGCGTGTGCATTCTTTGGTTCCGAGCTCGGAATGTTCCATTCGAAATTTTGAACTACGTACCGCTGACAGTTGTTTCGGGACCCGTGCTGCTAGTGGCAGTGAGGAGGGTTTCGGGGGTGGCGGCGAGGACTGGGTGGGACGCAGCAGTGTCTGGTTGCAAGCGGCGGCGTGGAGCAAGGGTACACTGCTTTCGTAGCAAGCACTGCAGGTGCCGGTCCGCGGCACGCCACGCGCCGATCGCGCTCCCTCTGCCTGGCCAGTTGTGTTGGCGCGCAGGTTGGCACGTGCACGAGGCGCTGCGACCGGGGTTGGGCCTCCGGTGGATGCGGGGGAACGACACAGGCATGCTCAGGTGTGGGCGAGCGCCCCGAACCAGGCTCCGGTGAAGGCGAGCGCAGTCTAGGCCGCCACCGTCCGTGGTCGGACTGGTATAAGGCGGGAGGACCTAGCGCCGGCAGGTGTGGCATACGCCACTGCTGAGTCCGGAAAGGGGCTGCGAAGAGGGCGCATGATGCGAGCTTGCCAGGTGCTTCCGGCGCTCGCCACCGCCGAAGAGCACAAACAAGCCGAAGGTTGCGGTCCAGAACAGCTTGTAGCTGACCCCCCCATACGGGGTTAGCATCGCACGTTCCATGCGGCAGCACGCAGAAGAGACTTATAGTCCAACGATTCAATCGGCTGAGAATGGCTGAGAGGTTTTGCTTAGTCCAGCGTTTAGGGCACGTAAGAGCGCGCGTATCCGCTCTTGCACATTCAGTGTTTTACCAGAGGCGGCTCTTATGCCCCGCCATTTCAAGCTGTCTGCATAACTTCCGGCTGTTCCCGCATTTGAGCTGAATTGCGCATGCGTGTGCATTCCTTGGTTCCGAGCTCGGAATGTTCCATTCGAAATTTTGAATTACGTACCGCTGACAGTTGTTTCAGGACCCGTGCTGCTAGTGGCAGTGAGGAGGGTTTCGGGGGTGGCGGCGAGGACTGGGTGGGACGCAGCAGTGTCCGGCGCGTCCTCCCACCGCTGCGGGCTCATCCTCGCGCCATGGTTGCAAGCGGCGGCGTGGAGCAAGGGTACATACAACCATTGCTTTCGTAGCGAGCGCTGCAGGTGCCGGTCCGCGGCACGCCACACGCCGATCGCGCTCCCTCTGCCTGGCCAGTTGTGTTGGCGCGCAGGCGTGCGCGAGGCGCTGCGACCGGGGTTGGGCCTCCGGTGGATGCGGGGGAACGACACAGGCATGGTCAGGTGTGGGCGAGCGCCCCGAACCAGGCTCCGGTGAAGGCGAGCGCAATCTAGGCCGCCACCCTCCGTGGTCGGACTGGTATATATAAGGCGGGAGGACCTAGCGCCGGCAGGTGTCGCATACGCCAGTGCTGAGTCCGGAAAGGGGCTGCGAGGAGGGCGCGTGATGCGAGCTTGCCAGGTGCTTCCGGCGCTCGCCACCTCCGAAGAGCACAAACAAGCCGAAGGTTGCGGTCCAGAACAGCTTGTAGCTGAACCCCCCATACGGGGTTAGCATCGCACGTTCCATGCGGCAGCACGCAGAAGAGACTTATAGTCCAACGATGTCCAACGTGGGCTAAAATGGCTACGGTTGCCGTGGCTTTGGGCTTGTGCACGGGTGCCGCGCTGCTTCGGATGTTGGCAGAAAGGTTTGTGAGAAAAAACTCGGCGTATCGCATTATTGACATGCCAGGCTGTACAGGGACATGAACCGCGAACATACGGCAATCTTTGCCCGGCATCGTGAAGCAGATGGTTGAATGGAAAATCCATGAAAATCCTAAAAGTTGTCACGTCTCGTCATGCTGACGCTGGTTCCTGCGCCTCCTTGCTGGCCATCGGGCAGCGTCGGTAGGCGCCCAGCTGCGGTCCGCCGCAATCGCTTCCTGAGCCGCCCGCTGGTCTGGTGCTGGCGCGATATATGTCGTCGTCTAAGAATGCAATAATGGTTTCACCCTGTTGCAAGCCAACCGCTGCTTCGCTTGAAGCGGCATGCTGCACTGCACTCCTCGGCTCCGTCACAGTTCGTCACGTAATGTCCAGTGCCGTTCGCGTCGAACCAACTGAAAAGTGCCACAGCATTGGCGCGCCATTGGGTCTAAACCCGGACACCCTGAACATGTCTGACCGATAGCCTTCGCGCCTTCGACCGATCGAAACTGTTTCAAGAAAACTGTGCGTGCCCGCGAGCCACCTACCTATTGCGAGCGTTGCAGCCGGCCGCGACCTCGCACTGTGCTCAGGAACACGATGCCGCTGTAGGCCGCTGCCTTGCCACTACTTTCTTGGGCTTTGCGGATGCTCCGCTGCCCCCCGCTGCCGAACGTGCCTCCCATTTGCCCTTGCAGTGTGGTGGCCAATTGGCTTGCGTTAAGCTCTGGCAGACAGGCATGCAGTTTACTGGGCGTTGCTTTCCTCCACGCCTGATGCCGGAAGGGTCCCTGCTGCTGCTGCTGCCGCCCACCCTATCCACCTTGCAGTTCAAGGTTTCCATGCCCCGCCCTGGCAGGACACCTTCCAAGCTGCCCCGGTCGAATCTGCCAGAGGCGGGGAACCCACGGACTACCTGCGTGGCTGGCAGCGCCCTGCTGCCCGAACTCGCGAGGACCACGCGCTTGAGACGCATCTTACTGACCTTCTACCTGCGTCTTGCGCCTTGTTGCTTTCCCAAGCCGGGCCCCATGCTGCCCGCACGCTCACGGTCTTGCCCACGGCCGATGACTTCACAATCTCCGGCCCGCTGTTCCGAGTTCTCCTGCTCCGTCGCCTGCGCCTTCCTTTGCCACTCGGGCTGCGTACGTGCAGCTGCCGCCGCAGCTTTGACGCCATCGGAGACCACCGCGCGGCCTGCGCCACATCGGGTGTCCTCCCGACCCGTGCACCTGCCTTTGGAACGTGCATTGGCCCGCGTTTGTCGCGAGGCTGGGGCTCGACTCGCCTGGAATGCCCCTGTCGCTGACATGAACACTGATGTTCCAGTCAGCGATGCACGGCCCATCGAGGTAGTGTGCAACGGCTTGCCACTGTGGCATGGCGCCCAGCTCGCCGTCGATGCCACTATCGTATCGCCCCTGACACGTGATGGCCAGCCTCACCCATGGTGCAAGCGCCGATGTTCAGCCTGGCGTCCCGCAGCTCCGCGCTGAGCGAAGGAAACGACGGCAAACCTACCCGGAGCTGCTCCGTGCATGTCGTTGCCGACTCGTTGTGTTCGGCATCGAAACAGGGGACCCGCCTGCCCGCGCATGCCAGGGCCCTGAGCGCGCCAGCTCCCCTTCGCCAGGCTGGGCGAGCTGCGTGGCGGTATGCTGGCTGTCGCTGCTCAGCGCGCCGTCGCTGCATCCCTCCTCGAGCTCCATGCTGACTCTGAACCTGGTGCTGCTGGCGAGCCGCCTGCTCTGCATGAAGTTTTGGCCGACGCACGCTGGCTCGCTGCGCCAGAGCCTAGTCGCTTGCCGGCTCGGCTCGCCTAGGCCTGTGCGTAGCGTTCCCCTCGGCCCGCCGTAATCTGCGAGGAGCTCGTGCAAGGCCGGTGCCGGTCCGGCAGCACAGGGCTCCGTGTGCAGCGGCAGCCCGAAGAACGTGGTTTCAACGCGCTGCGCTCCAACAGCAACGAGGCCACTTCACCGGAGCACCCAAGCTGCCCGTGCAGCCGGGCACCGGAGTGGTGGGAGCAGCGCGGGCGCGAGCAGGCGGAGGAAGGAAGCCTTCGGCGTCCCAGCGGCCTCACCGCCTGCTGCGGTCGAGCTCGGTGAAGGCCTTCGCATGCGCCCGGTAGCTGTGCGCACAGCAGCGCAAGGATGCGCAAGGCGTGGTCTGTGTGCCGGGGTGTGGACGGCCATCCAGAGAGTTGGGGCTGACAAGCGTAGCATCGACGGCGAGTTGGGCGCCGTCCCAAAGCGGGCGGCCGTTGCAGACGACCTCGATGCACCGGGCGTTGTGAATGGGCACATCGAGGCTCATGGCCGACAGAGCAACGTTACGACTAACGCGGGCTCCGGCTTGTAGGCAGACCCTTGCGCGCTCGACGGGCACAGCTCGGTAGGCCGGACGTGGCACAGGAGGATCCGAAAGTGGGACGAGGGGATGGAAAAATCTTCAGAGGTAGGTACGGCCTGTGAAACAGCAGGAGATGCTGGTGTGAGATCACAAAAATGCGTCTCGGGTGGCAGCAGTGCGGTGGCGTAGGCAGTAAGTATAGGCTCGTCACCACGGGGGCGCAGGTCGGTTTGGCGCGGAATCGCGTTTTCCCTAGCTCGGTGTGGCCGGATGCAATTTCCTTTACAAACCGGGGTGCATAAGGTCAAACATTGCATTGGCTTTGCATGGGTTGTGAAGCGGCGTCGTTTGAAGCGTTTGTTGTACTTCATTATCGCAAAGGTGTTTTTGGCAAGTAGGTACTGAAGTAGATGCCGGGTACATCTCACGGTATGTCACCCGCCTTGGGTTTCACAGCTTGCGGCCCGCATGGGGCTGACAGCCAAAAAAAGAGAGAGAGAGAGAGACAGAGAGAGAGAGAGAGAGAGATATATATATATATATATATAGATATTTTCGTGCGATCTGCTGTCAAAGCGCTTGCTGAATTCAGTGGCAGAACCGGTTCAAAAGCCAAGCAAAGTGGGAGGCAGACATTGGGACCACGCGACGCGCGGGTTGTATGACGCATTGGGGGTGCATGCCGCAGGTGCGGGTGGCAGAGATGTGGTGGGCTGAAGGGCAGGTCGTCTCACGGCGATGGTCGGTGCATTCCAAGACGTCGGTGCTACATACCAAGAGCTCAGCACGGGAGGCTCGTAGCAATGGTCCCGGGCCCCGAGGTTGGTCAATGTCGCCAGGTATCAGCGACGAAGCAGACGAGACGTGAAACGGCATGTCCAGCGAATTTTCTGAAGGCGACTTATCGGAAAATGCGACAAACTCAAACCTCCGGAACTGCCGCATACCGGACGAAAGGCAAGTAGTGGCAGCGGGGGGGGGGGGTAACGAACGAAAAGCAATTTCAAACTTGAACGTCGGGTTTGCCACACGAATTTCCGATCTTGTTTTGACCAGTGAGTACTAGTAAGGCCTTGTTAGTACGATGCACGTCGTGTGGAAGCTGCACGGCAATCGCTTCTGTTTTAGGTTTTGGCTGCATGCTTGCATCCGTTGATCCAGTATGCATTTGGCTTGTGTTTTGCGAGATAGTTAGCTTTGCGGGAGAGCAGAATGCTGCATCACCCTTTGCTGGAACCTGTCGAAGAGCGTCAGGCTTGGGGTGCATGCCACGTGCTATCATCCATTTGATCATAAGTAATGTTGTTGATTCTTAGCCTGCCGCCACTGCGCATCACCAGGAGCTGAGCCGCAATTGGCCTGCGCTTCGTGGCCAGTCTTTGTCCTTCGATGGTTTGAAGCCCAGCGCACCAGATGGCCCGAACAGCTCAGGTGTCGGGAAAGATGGCAGTATTCTGCAAGAGATACCGGCTGTGGGCGTTGTCTTTCTCATGAGTGCCATCAATGCCGTGAGCTACGGAACCCTGTTGTTTGCAGCGGTTGATGAGCCTGCTGCGAAGGCCAGTGGACATTCATATCCTACGATGGTTCCCAATGGCACGAGCGTGTGGTTGTTGAGCCAATTGGGTGCCCAGTTGGGCACGTTGTTTTTTTCAGACATGCGCAACGGTATTTGTTGTCCAATGCTCGAGATGATACCCATCCTTCATGCACTCCACCTGACAATTTCCAAGAAGATGACGCACAAGAGTCCACCGGAGGTTCAAGCCACCTGTCTTGCAAGCTGCTTCCTGTGCACGGCCAGCATCGGGCTGCTTTTGTTGCTTGGAACGCGCCTGGGGCTCGCCAAGTATCTTCGCGCAGTGCCTCTGATTGTGTTAAAAGGCGCCTTGTTTGGTGTGGCGATCTTCTTGATTTCAAGCTGTTTGCATGTTTCTGCGGGTCTCGCCATACCCCTCGTGGAGACTTGGCAACACTGGATGCCTGCAGTGCTGCTGGGTTTACTGCTCTTCGCACTGGATGAGGCCGTACACTCACCGGTTGCCATTGCTCTGAGTTTGCTGGCTATTGGCATTACTCCTTCTGCTCTTGATGCGCTAGGTATCTGTACGATCGCAGAGTTGCAGCAAGCAACATGGGTTTTCCAGAGCGCGGCAGCGGATTCGGTTGCAGATTCTGGAGCTTGGTACTCTCAAATGCTGGACTTATACAGCTCATGCTGGCAGTACATCCATTGGCCGATCCTTCTGGAGATGATGCCGACCATGCTGGGCATCGCAGCTTCCGCATCTTTGTTAATGCTACGTGGATGCATCGCTCCTGCTGTGTGTTCTGCAACTGAGCCAAGTGAAAAATGCGGAGTGCTGTTCGGAACATGCTGAACTACCAAAAATGATCCATTGATCTTGCTTGGCGGTAACTTCAATCTGTCCAAGTCTGCACCCACTTAGGAGCAAAGGAAACCCACGAAACCCGTCTAAGAGAGTAGTTTTGTTTCTTGCAGGTTGATGGACCTGAAGGCCGTGGAGCTGCTGACGGAGCGAGAGTTCAGCTTGGACAAGGAGCTTCGCAGCATCGGGTTCAGCAACCTGCTCAGTGCCGTACTTGGAGGTGGTTGGCCCTGCTACATTCTGTGCTCCTTGAATGTGACGTGTTATCGCTTGGGTGGCAGGTCCAAGTTTGTGGGGACTTGCCTTTCTTTGGGCGCAGTCCTTTGCCTCTTCGTAGCTTCCAAACTTCTCTATCGGCTTCCGCGAGTGCTGCCGGGAAGTTTATTTATGTGGTTGGGCTTGGTCTTTGTCAAGGAGACCATCGTGGACATCTGCTCCAAGCACACCCACAAATCAGATGTGTTCATTGTGGGCGTGATGGCCTTGGTTGTGAAATTCTACGGATTCAACAATGCGCTTCTAGTCGGCACGCTCCTGGCCATGAGCTTCTTCACAGTCCGCTACAGCGGTTCCCAGGTGGGGGTCCGCACTTCCGGGGATGCGCGCTTCTACCGGGCCATCTGCACGAGAGACTTCACTGAACACTCGGCCCTAGAGGAGTTGGGGCATCTTATCGAGGTTGTGCACATCAGTGGTTTCCTCATGTTCGCTTCCACCCCGGCTTTCACCGATGCCGTGCGAGAACTGCTGGCTGATTCGGCTGACGGTCCAGAATGGATACTGCTCAATTGCCAGAATCTCCAAGGATTGGATTATTCCGCCGCGCTGGAGCTGGCCACTTTGGGCCGCAAGGCAGCAGAGAGCCAAAAGCGCCTGGTGATCACCGAGCTCCAGAGCAGTGTCCAGGAGGTTTTGCAACAGGCCCGAGTGGAGTTGAAGGAGCTGCCTGGGCCAGGCAGCAGTGTTCCTTTCGGTTTGTTCTACCAGTCCCATTACCAGAGCGCTTTGCAGCGCTGTGAAAATGGAGTGCTGTCTCGCCTAGGCCAGCGTTTACCGAGCAAATCCCAGCCTTTGCTTGGGTCGGAGCAGGCCTTCATGCGTGAAGTGCTGAAGCGCTACTTCGGCGACTTCTTGCCGAAAGACGGCTTGCAGGACAAGGCTCTCGACAGAGCGATGGGCCTTTTCGAGAAAAAGGTGTTGGAGCCGGGTACCGTGTTGTGGAATGCCGGTGAGGAGTGCACAAAGTGTGCTTGCGTGGTGGAGGGCACGATCCACGCCTATGCACACCCAAGCAGGAAAAGGGCAACACCGCTGAGTCCACAAAGAAAGATCTTAGGTGACCTAGGCAGGGATCGGTTGGTTTGCATCGCCGGCCCAGGGGATTTCATTGGCTTCCTGGCTTTTGTGAACAGTTTCCCCTACGAGCATACCGCTTTGGTGCCTTTAACACAGGGCGAGGACAGCGAGGAGCCCGAGTCCACGAGCATTCTTGTGCTGGAGAAAAGCAGATATGAAGAGCTCTTGCTGACGGATCCACCTCTTGGCCAAGCTTTGGTGCGAGGTTTCCTGAGACAGATTAGCTATGAATGGCGGGAGCTTTCACGGTTGTCTGTATCTTAGCGGACTTCTGCCACCCGTCTTCCACGTGTGCTCCCGCCACTGGCAAAAGCAGGGTGACGTATTTGCACATCTTCAGATTCGTGCCATGTTGAGCTCCCGAAGACATCCTACGTTTTCAATGCATTGGCTCAAGGGGTCCGGTATGAAATGGAATTGTGTCGTTGCTGTTTGGACTGTGTCCAGCGTTGGCTATGCATCTTGTGCAGAGGATGCCCAGGCGCCAACATGAAATGTGTGACCGCGGACCTTGATGTTATCATGTGCAGGTTGAATCTCGCGATCTTGCACTTATACGGTTGCTGCACATCACCGACAGCCACATATCCTTGAGCAATGAGGCCAGAGCAGGCATTCAGGGGTTTGAGAAGCTTAGGGTGATATTGTGGGTTCGCCGAGGGCTTGTATCAGGAGACTTTGTCAGGAGTGGTGCAGCCGAAACGTATGAAGCTGTCATGACTCATGACTGAAAGGCACCGCCACGGTCGACACGCATGTTTAGTGCGTTTGCAAGGACCGCACTGTGCAGTGTTGGTGCTTTTGTTGCCTCGCTGGCAGTTTGGTTGGAGCGCAGTCTGTAGCTTCTTGCTGACCTGTTAGGAGCAGAAACCGTGACACCAAGTCGCTGACGACCCCGCAGCAAGAGCTCGGAACCTACTCACTTTTCTCCGGCAGCAAGACCTCTTGTCGCACATAAGCCGTGTTGCGTGTGAAAGAATGGCTCCAAACTGCGGGCAAGTCCGGATACGGGGTACCAACGGCGGGGTCAGCAGGTTGTTCGGTGGTCTTTAACAACATTCCAGCTGGCCTTCCGCCTCCTTGCTCCAGGTTTTCGCGGCTGGTCGGCCTGGCTCAGGACCTACAAGTGGATCTTGTAGTGCTAGGCCAGGCGGGAAGCTTGTGAGAGCTCCTTGCGGAGCCACTGTCTTCCTGGCAGAGGTGGAGATATCGTGAACTTTCCGTCCAACCAAAGCGTCGCTTGGGTGCTCGAGCAGCTGCGGACCGCAGGTGCGAGCTGTGGCACGGAACGGAGCGGCCGGAGCGAAGTGTTGAGGTTTGTTGCCTTACTGCTTTGGGTGTTGAACACATGTTGAATTGGCAGTGTTCAGTGTGGCTGACAGGCACGAGCTTTGTCTACACGTCGGGAAATCACGATTGGCTTTTGGAGGGCCAGCAAGGAGCCTCTAGTTACGATGCTGCCCGAGACTTGGGCGGCATTCAGCCAGACCGCTGCCTTGGCGCATGGTGGTTCGCGTTACATCTGCCAGGAATACCGGAGCTGGCGTCAACTCTCAGGCTGGACGTAAGCCACAGGGACCCAGAGGGCACAGGAGACTTACCAGTACCAGTGCTGTATGTGCTAATTGCTACAGGCAGCACCTAGACTCGGCCCAGAGCCGTGGACGTCCACATTTGTTGTCTCTCAGGCCGTTCTACGAGCAGAGCCTTTCAAACGGAGGGTCATGCTATATGTCTCTGGGCGACTGGAGTCGGCCCGGTGCAGGTATCCTGTACGGTTGCACAATGGTGAAGGGACTATTGTTGCTTTTCATCGACAACTCCAACTACCAAGTGGACGATGACCAGCTGGAATTCACTCGCCTACAAGTTGAAAGCGTGAGCAAAGACACTCCCATCGTCATTTTGTTGCACATCCCGTTGAAGCTTCCTGGCGCGACATTGGCAGCAAAAGAGCTTTGTGGTCATGCGCAATGGGGTGCTGCGACTGACACAGTTGCTTGGTCGCCATTGTGCAAGTGCAAGCATGTGACAGCGTGTGCATTCGCTCATGAGCACATTTGAACCTGTGACTATCTAAGTTGTGGCAAGTGGAGGGCAGGCCAAGATGGCCGGCTGGCAACTTGCAAAGCACTCTTGACTTCAGGGACTTGCTGCAGGCGAAGGCTGCCCCAACAGGTCCCGTGGTAGCTGTTCTTTCAGGCGGGGGCTCGGAGATGGGCAGGAGGCAAAGCCCCGCCGTAAGCATGTTTGCCAATCGGTTTTCCAGCTGCTCGGCCCTGCAGGGCATACTCACGAGGACGCGGTCGTTTCCCTTAACCCGCCTGTGGATGCCTGTGAACCGTCGGGTCGATCCTGGACGGTGCGCTCAGAGGCCTGTGGGGATGCGAGGTGTTTCTCAGCCTGCTAAGAGACGAAGGAACCCATGCATCCCATGCATTGCAAGGGCGGACGCGAGAAGGCGCAGGAGGCAGCGTCGGCTTCACTTCTTAAATTCCAATGAAGGTGTTTTGATTTGCGGAGGCAGACATGTCTCGATGTCTGAAGAGAATTTAACTTTGTTTTTGGTCACGGAGGTTAGGCTCATACACGCCTTCTGGAGATCTCTGCTGGACTGTTTCGCGGGTAGTAGCCGTTTACGATGACAGTTCGTTGTTGCACGTGATTCGCAGGGCGCCGGAGCACTCCAGTACACCACCCACACCGCTGCAGAAGGGGCCTACCGGGTCCTCACCATCTATTGACAGCGATGGATGATTCTGCAGCAGCGTGCCAGTAGAGCATCTTCGAAAAAGACTGTAATTGCAATGAGCCAGTCACTATCATGATGATGCAGTTGCCGCCCCAGGCTGTTGCATATTGGACAGGCTGTGACATTGCCATAGCTTCGAGGACACGGTGGTTTGCTTCGCCTTGACCACCCTTTGGTTGTTCAACCTTCACCCTTTCTGTTTGTCCTTCAAGCCACGTCCGTCAACGCCAAAAGAACAAGTATTACAAGCTTTGTCCTGTAATGTGCTGATGAGCAACGCCATGGTTACACACAGACGCACGCACGGAGACACACACACACACACACACACACACACACGCATGCACGCTCGAAGGACGAAAACCGATGCGGGTCCCTTCATCAGACTGTTAGATTATCGCAGATGTAGGTTAGATGACTTGATGATTGCATTTGCCATAGTTTCTTTTTCGTGCCTCATCTCACCCCCCAATGCTTCGGAAAAGTGCAGCCTTGCTGCCATGCTTGGCCTGAATACCTTCCTCAAGCAAGGCCTCTTGCTTGCTAGCAGACTTTGGTTAACTTGGTTAACATTGGGTGGATTCAAAGAGTAATATTGGGCCAAATCAATGCGCTGTACGGTCAGACAGATACGTTCAGTGAAGTGTCAAGGAATCTTTGGCACTTATGTTGCACTTTGGACCTCGTCGCACTTGTTGGTCTACTCCAGCCAGCTTGCATCTGCCCCATCGTACAACGCGACATCGGTGGTGATCCTGACGGAGACCGTCAAGTTGATCCTGGCCACTGCCATGTTTGTAGTCGGCTGCCCAGTCCGCCCAACGGGAGATATACGGCTAATATACGGCAATAAGAAAGGCGAGGCTGCGC
Source organism: Symbiodinium sp. CCMP2592 (assembly GCA_905221615.1). Classification (NCBI taxonomy): domain Eukaryota; class Dinophyceae; order Suessiales; family Symbiodiniaceae; genus Symbiodinium; species Symbiodinium sp. CCMP2592. The sequence continues at coordinate 42,816 of CAJNDT010000334.1, forward strand.
TGAGCATAGTCACATTGATGAGGCTTACGATGGCCCCCTGTCCGAGATGCTGCGTATGACTTGCAAACAACACCGGGTTCTGCTGAAATACGCCATACCGGCGGTGCCGCTGAGCGTGACATTTCGATAGAGCAAGCCTTGTGTAAAGATATCTTTGATATCGTGTATCTGTTTCCCCCTGCAATGTCGCATATTTCCAGGGCTAGCTCTGATTTACGTGTATTCCGGCTGTAGGAGATTTCCACGAGGCTTTATGCTCTGTACAACAACCTGCTTTACGTGAACCTTGCGGCCTTTGATCCTGGCACATACAACGTTTTGCTTCAGCTCAAGATTGCGCTCACCGGCGTGCCGCTTTTCCAAGATATGATCCGGCTCATTCCAGTCTTCGTTTACGGAGACTTACAAGCCTGAACCTTCGAATTGCTGACTTGTGTAACTTGTGCCGTGGTAGCACTTCTTCCTCCGTTGACACCAGACCTGTGTAGGACTTTGGAAAGCCGCTAGGTTTGGACCTGGAAGCTAGGACCTAGCAGATCCGAAGGCTTTACCAGCTGCTCTTCGCGCGGCAGCTGAATCGGAACCAGTGGCAAGCCATTCTGCTCATCACTGCCGGCTGCATGTGCAAGGAGTCAGGCAAAGTCAAGGCACTGGGTTTCCAGGCAGGGACGCCTTGCCGAACTGCGCTTCTCTTGCTGTGGGATGTCCATGGTCCGATCAGGCGAACTTGAGCTCCTGGCTTCTGCTGATCGTGCAGATGCTGTGCTCGGTTCTTGCCGGAGTCTACAACGAGGCACCATGCCACGGTTTGCTGACTCAGGTTGAGGATGCTGTCTGCTTGTGAGATGCTCGGAGGTTTTACTGAAGGGGTCTGACGGTGCCAAAAACAGTGTCCCGACGAACCTTCAGAGACTCGGCTGTGAGCCTAACCGGCTTGAAAGATCACGAGTGCTTTGACTACAGTATACTTTTCGTACCGAAGGATCATGATGGTGGCTGAATAGCTGGGCTCCAAGAGATCAGCACTTTGATGCCCTGGTAGTAGCAGCAAGGGGAGCGTGAGTGGCTGGATAGTCTGGGGTTCGTGAGAACATAATACTCAATCCAGTTCAACAAGATAAGGTGCCAAGGGGTCCTGGTCGGTAGCAGAGGCCTTAGATGATAAAGCCAGGTGAACCAGACCTGACATGCTGTCATCCAAGGAATGCCTTTATGTACTTTCAGTCAATCCTCGTCAATGGCGTCCTTTTGGTCTGGGAGGGTAAGGCAGTTCGTTCACAGTTGAAAGCGCGGGCCAGCGTCTCCAGAGGGTGGCAGCTCAGAGACACCGACCGTGTCAGTTGCAGGTGGCGGAAGCCGTCTCTCCGGAGAACGTTGCTGCAGTCCTTACTCCAAGGCGGGTCGGGTTGTTTGCACGATTGTGATGAGTGAGCTGCGAGCTGCAGAATCCTGCAGGGTACCTACGCAGGGCAGTAGGGGCACCCTGTGTGGGGTCTACGCATGGCGCTAGCCCTGAGGGTGATCCTGATCATCGGGATCATGTCCTCCGTGGGTCTGGTTACCGGCTTCTTCCTGAAGCATTTGGACTCCGTGCTCAAAGCCGTGGCATCTGCCTTAGAGGCAGAAGACGAAAGATTCAGGCTTACCGGTCTGTGGTCGTGTGCAGAAGAAGGGCTTATTGTAAACGCTAAGGCGTCATTGGCGCAGCGGAGGAGGGCAGGGGGGACGGAACCGTGAGAGGGGGGATGGCAGGCGAGGGGGGGGCACAGTCTTTTTGCTCAGACTGCCCACAACCACCAATGCCCATTGGAGGACACGAATCTGAATCACTTGACCTCAGGGCTTGTGAATGGGTCCAGGTGAAGGTTCAGGATGCCAGATAAAGAAAGGGTGGGCCACTGGAGGAGGGGATTAAAAGGAGCGGAAACAAGGGATTCTTCTGACCACTTCGGCCACGGCTAAGGAGAAGTTTTTGAGAAGGGCCCATATCAAGAGCATTCAAGTTGATTGCAGGTGGTATTCACGATGCTTCTGGGCTTCGTCCTGTTTGGAGCACCGCTGGGCGTGGCCGGCGCGGCCTCTGCTGCCCTGGTTGGTTCTGGAGTTGCGCTGTACTCGCGTCCGATGCCCGTTCCGCCGGGTGCAGAGGATGAGCTGAAGATCGTTTAGCGATTGAAAGCAAAGGGCAGAGAGAGTGTGCTTGTAGCTGTAGCTGGGGTTGGCCCAGATTGTCTGCGGACTTGGTGATGCTTGTTCGAGGATGTGTGCTCAAGCATCAGCCAAAGTAGCTGGTGCACCCTCGGCGAATTTAGATCGAACATCTGCCGGCCCATGCAGATAGTAAGTCGACTGCGAAATTGATCTGGGACGACGGTGCTGGATGTCTGCACCGAAGCAGTTTCTCCCGTACCTGCCGACAGTGGGGTCGATCCGATCCCGCCACAAGCTCGCGCCGGGCTCAGCCAACTGTTATTGTTCGAAGTTGTACTCGCAGCAACTGTTCGAGACTGATGTCTGCCTCATGAAAGGATCGGTCGGTAGCTCGATGGCGGCCGACGGACCCTTTACGGGAAGACTCGTTAGTGCAGGACAGGTGGGAGCCGCATCAGGACGGGCGTCGTGGCTCGCATGTCCAGGCCCCACCCAAATTCTTCAAGGAGTCTTGGAGACTTCTCTCACGCTGGCCCCCAGGAGCCCCAGAACCAGCCATCCTTGGTGCAGCGCTTGCGTGAGGCTGTTCAGCAGAAGTCTTGCGCAGCATGTGGTGTAGTGTAGCCCCGTAGCAAGCAGCTTGGAAGTGAGGATGCAACCGACCTGCTCGCTTTCTTACCGTCTCACGAGTTCTCGCCCGACATGGGAGGTCCAGTCCGTCCCAACGCTGCCCGCCTTGCCACAGACTTCGGACAGGTCAGCTTTGCATGATTCTGAATTTGACGGGCTAGTGACGGCTAGTGTGCGCGGCCTGACAGATTTGTGAAGTGCACAGCGACGGCAAAACACACAAGCACACAGAAGTAGAAGGATGTGTGATGCCGCGAGCATGCACGCCCACGGTTTCATGTACATACATGAGTGTATATGTGTATGTGTACTGTGTATATTTATGTATAGTTAACAAGTCTCCTAATTATCGGTCTGGTGGGTAGGAATTAGGAGATCAGTTTCGCGATCGTTGGAACAGACTTGATCTATTTTCTCCGTGGCCATTTTGGCGATAGCCGATCGGGCCATACCGAAAAATCGGCGTGGGAGGTGGAAGTGAATAGGCTCGCTCGATCGCAGCCATGTCGTTCCCTCCCGCTGGCTTTCATCAAGGTCGGCAGATGGCGGCTCCGATGGCCCCACAGTTCGGGCTGCCCCGCCGGCTTGGTCAGCCTGAGAATCCGGGCAACTGGGGACACTACGTTCCAGGCGAGGCAGAGGCTCCCGAGAATCCCGCGGCTCCAGCTGCCGCATCCGGCGATTGGGGCTCTGGAGGCTGGGGTCGCGACGATCGTCGTGGACGCCGCGACCGCGGGGCTCCTGCTGCCCACAACCCCTTCGCTGTTCAGCGGCCTGAGTTCGTTCGCCAGGTCGTGGTCGAGGAAGAGGACGAGACCCAGAACTCGCTCCTCGTCATCGACAACCGCGACGACCGGGTGATCTCCCCGTTCCAGAACTGGCTGGCCGAGGAGATCATCTCGAATGCCGCCAGCTCGATCAATGTGCTGACGGAGCGGGACTCGGTCATGCCCCCGAACTCGGGCTACCACTGTTCGCTGTTCGCGAACTATACGCTCGATGGCATCAAGGCCGTTCTGCTCTTTTCGATGTCTTCGAAAACAGGGGGACCATGTGCTCAGTGGGACTCCTACGCGAGTCGGGCGCTATCGCACCCGGCTTTCCAGCCCTTCACTTGGCCGGTGATGTTCGACACCTCGGCCACCTATGTGGATGTGAAGGTCTTCAATGGAAACGAGGTCCTATTCCATTGGGTCTTCAGGGGCTACCGCTCGGACTCGGATCTTTCTGTCCAGCAGCAGTTCTGCGACGAGGTGTTGATCCGGTCAGCCAACGAAGGATGGTTCCGACCCTCGATCGTCATCTCGGTCTTCGTTGGATGGAAGGTCTCCGTGACCTCGTTCGAGGTTGGAGCCCGAGTCTACACGATCGGCCCGAGAGGAGCAGTGATGGCGAGCGACCATGCCATGAGCACCTGTGAGCTCAGGGTGACAGAACGATCGTCCCGAGAAGGCTATGGGAACGACGCTGATCGTGTTGAGTTTCGGTTCCGGGACGCCAACAACCGGATCGATCTCAAGTGCGGGAGGACTTCGGTGCCTGGCACGTGGCTCACAGTCAGCCACATCTCGGGCCCCGCTCTGATCAGCACGATCCAGGCCTGTCGGACCCAGCGTGCTCGCGTGGAAGGTCCAGACCACATCCAGCAGTTCGCGCAGCTGTCTGCGGTGATCGCCCCCTGGTACCACAGTGCGTTCGCCCACGAACAGGTGCAAGTGGGAACTGCGACAGACGAGTTCCCGATGGATCATGGGAACTTCCACGTGCGGGCTAGATCTAAGCTCAGGGTCTGCCCACTGGAGTTCGTCCGGCAGGAGGCGCTCGCCCACCGGTCGCACGATGAGAACAACGCCGTTCGAGCTCGGAACGGCCCCCCGGCTCTCATGGAAGAGGCGGCTCGGCAGGCGGTTCAGCAGCTGGGCTCCTCGGTCACTTCGGCGCTCACCAACATGCCCACCTCGGCTCAGCAGGTGTTCGACCAGAGGGTGAGCACTGTTCCGGTGCCGGAGGAGGGCCAGCTCGGCCAGGAGCAGATCGCCGAGGACGTCGTCACCGATGCCCGCGATCGCATGAGGGCCGACATGCGATTCTCGCGCACGTCGGCTGCGATCACGCCTCAGGTTTTCACCGACGTGCTCCAGCACCGTGAGCAGGCGGAGTACGAGCGGATCAGCACGGTCAGGGTGGAGGAGACGGGTCAAGAGATCACGGCTTCCCCCTCCTCTACGACCACGGTGCCGAAGGCGTTCGCCCCGGCCTACCCGCCAGCCAGATCGTCAACGGGGCCCTACACGATGGACAATACAGACTAGTTGTCGATCGAAGCCTAGGTGATGGTCGGTTTTTGTGCACGCTCCTAAGAGAGTGGTGCGCCGCGCGACCGAAGCCTCGTCAGCCGGGCTCTTCCGCGGAACAAACATGCCGAGCGATCCTCTCGGCGCGCTAGATCCCAGCGCATGTTCTGCCGGAAGTGAGATTGATCAATACCTGTCTCAGGCACGGCGCTCGGTTACCATTAGCAGGCACGTGCGATCGTTCGTGCAGCTGTTCAGGCCCAGCATGGATAGGTCCGTTCGGAAGATCCTATCCCTCCCCCTGTTCGGGGATGAATTTTGCCAATGGTTGGTGGATCTTCGGATGGCTCAGTTCGAGAAGCTCACGGCTGTTTCGGACGGGACGATCGCTGAGTGTGTGCAAGCATTCATTGATCTTGTCCCTGCCCTCGAGGAACTCCACACGCCAGATCGGCGGAAGAACGAGGAGGAGCTCGGCAGGTGGGTTCCGTCGATCGAGCTGTTGTTTGTGCTGGTTCGTAGCACGGCAGCAGCGGGCTGGGCTGATCTGGCCACTGATCTGGGATTCGGCTTGGCTGAAGCTCCGGTCGTCTTCGGGCGATCGCCACTGAAGTCGAAGGGGACTGGCAAGGAGCCTCCTATGCCATTGCCGCTCGCCAAGAGGCCGCGGGCGATCGAGCCGAGGCCTGAAGATCCGCAGGCATCGCTCAAAACCCGTGAGCTCGGCGAGGCCCGAAAGTGGGGCATGAGGCTGAAAGCGATCGTGGAGAGGTGCGGCGAGCACGCCGCGATCGCGGGCAACCCGAAGCCGGGATCACCCCTGTCCCAAGATGAGATGAATGCATTGAGGTTGATCGTCTTCGAGAGTGGCGGTTTCCGCACTATCCAGCAGTGCGTTCGTCACTGGGAGAGGATTGAGACTTGGGCGAGGTCGCAGAACCTAGCGGTGATCCCGCTGACTACCGACGTGCTCGTCAAGTACCTCTTAGATCTCTCCGATCGAGGTTGCGGCCCCACCGTGATACCTTCGGTACGTGGGGCGGTCAAATGGATCTGCAAGCGGATCGGCTTGACGTTGCCCGACCTCCTCGATCCCCGGATCATGGCCTTGCAGAAGAAGGTCTATGGCGATCGCGGGAAAGAGACGAGGGAAGCGGTTCCCATCCCTCTGATCTTGGTGGCGGCGCTCGAGCGGTTCGTGTGCGCTCGTTTTAAGTCGAGCCAATTCCCCATGGCGTTCTTCGCATGGTGGGTTCTCGTGATGATCTACTCGTCCCTCAGGTTCGACGACGCGCTCCACGTCGTGCCCGAGGCGCTCGCCCTGAAGGACGAGGCTCTCTATGGGGTGGTTTGGCAGACTAAGGTCGAGCGACAAAAGAAGGGAACGCGGTTCGCGGCGGCCAGAGTCTCCGTCTCCGGATCCGACTGGATGGAAGACGGATGGCACGCAGCTGCGTTCGAAATGGACGATCGCGACTACTTCATGAAAGAGCTCGAATCGGCTGAGCGATTCGCCGATCGGCCTGCCAGCTACCAACGGAGCATCCTGTGGCTGCGGTACGTGCTCACTACTGCAGCTTCGGACGATCTGAAGCGCGGGCACATCTCGCCCGAGCGGCTCAAGGAGCTCCTGAAGATCGTGCCGGAGATCACCTGGCACTCCTGCCGGGTCACGCTGCTCTCGGCGGCGGTCCAGGCGCAGGAGCCCGATAAAGAGATCGGGCTCCAAGCGAACTGGAAGGATCCAAGCCAGCTGGTCCTGAAGTACGCTCGGAGCCGCAAAGAGATCTCGATCGAGATGGTCAAGCGGCTCACGAAGAGGATAGCATCCGACTGGAAATCTCCACCGGAGTTCGAGGCCGACGATACCAATCTGGTCGACTTCGGTGATCTCGCTCTGACCTATGTCACCAAGGCTAGATCGGCTGCGGGGTCCTCAAGGGATCTGAGTCTTAAATATCATGCCATGTATATAGATGGTACGGGCACGGAGCGAACGCTCTGCGGCCGGTACGCGATCACCGAGTGCGAGGATCTCGGCGAGATTCCGCCGAGTACTCAGATGTGCTCGTTGTGTTCCGGTAAGATCTTTACGGAGCCGTGAACACAGCTGTTCGCAGTCACGATGGCCACTCGAGCTGAGCCTCTCCCTGACCGTAGCTTTTCTTTTCAGACAGCTCGTTAGGCAGCCATGGTCGATCGCACCGCATACGCGAATGAGGCGGCGACCCCGAAGCTGAACCTGCGCCAGATCTTCGGGAGACAGGGGCTAGATCCAGCCCTCTGCAGGCTCTCGGCCGACAAAGGTCTCCTCACAGTCGAGATGTTCGCAATGCTGGGGCAGGATCTCACCTCGGCGAAGGCGACAATCCGTCGGCTGTGGCAAGACGACTTGACCCCGCTCGGGGCTGACGCGGCAGCACAGGAGCTCTCCGTGATGTCCTTGGCGGCGGTGTGGCAAGCTGCTCAAGCGCTACAAACGCAATACGCCTCTCGGCGAGCTCGTATGGAGGAAGACCCGAACAAGATCCCGGAGCTCTCCCAGGAGGACCACGCGGAGTTTCGCGATCGCTTCGTGAGGGTTCACCCCGACGTCATCCTGATCGACGCCAAAGAGCCGCATAAGAAGTTCGTCGAACGGCTGTCCCGTGATTTCCTGATCCATGGGATCGTTCCGTTCTACGAGCCGGCCGAGATCAGGACCCGATCGGATGTGATAGTGGTCAAGTCTGGACTTTCTCGGAACGCCGAAGATCTCCTGTCCATCTCTAAGGCTGATCAACCCGAGCCGGTCACCGATGTCACGACTCTGTTCAACCGTCTGCATGCTTTCTTCATGGCGCTCGAATACCTCAACATTTGCGCGTTCTCACGCACCGAGGGCCCGCTGAAGTACTTGCAGGAATTGGAGCAGTTCCGCTCGGAATGTCCCGGCTTGCCATTCCTCATGGCGGCGGACCGAGCTATCCGGAAGAAGATCTTTCGCCTGCTGTCTGAACAGAGAGCGACGTACATCTCGTTCTCGCAGGCCCTGGTCGAGGTGCTCACCAACCACAAATATTTGTGGAACGATGCTCGCACTTCAGCGACTCTCTCGAAGATGGAACAGAACCGCCAGCAGCTCGCGAATAACCCTGATCAGGTCAAGGAGGATGAAGTTCCTCCTCCTCCCCACACCCCGTTCAAAAGGCCTCGGGGCGGAGGGAAGAAGAAGAAGCGACTGCAGACTCCTTCGAAGGACGATCCGCCGAAGAAGGTCGTTAAGGAAGATCCCAACAAGAAGCTCAAGCGGGACAATCGGATCCCAGAGAAGGAGTGGAAGCTCATCGCCGATGCGGCCAAGAAGGTGCAGGGCGCTCGCCGGTGCCACTACTTCAACTCCTCGCTCGGTTGCGTGTCCGGCGACAACTGTCGTTTCAAGCACCTGTGCATGGTCTGTGGGGAGCCGCATGCCATGATCAGCAACCACTGATCGGTTCCCAGCGAATCTGATAGTGCTCCTCACCTTACCTTGTCCGGCGCGCGCGGGGGCTGTGATCTGGAATCCCGCGCACAAGATCTCCTGAGAAAGCGAGCTCCGCTTCTGCGTGAGGAGATCCTCGACTTGGCTACAGAGCTCCCTGTTCAGGGTCAGCATAAGGCTGCCGACGAACGAGGCGGGCGCGGGAGCCTATCGCCACGGGGGCATTACAAGACTGCGATCGTCCTGTCACTCATGGCCGTGGTCGATCAAGGCGATCACCACGTACATCGCTCAACAGGCTCCTGAGGCGCTCTTCACGTCGTTCGCCGTCCTCTACGATCAGGAGGCCGAACCTCACCGTGACTCGGGCAATGAGCCGATCCCGAACATTGTCTTCAAGCTCGGGTCGTTTGAAGGAGGCGGGCTCTGGATCGAAGACCCGCTCGGGCCCGATGTAAGAGAAATCGAGGGACGCTCCATCCCCGGTTTCCTCACCGACTTCGTCGACAATAAGATCCTCTTCAACGCTAAGGAAGCTCTGCACGCGACCCTGCCCTGGATCGGAACTCGGGTGGTCCTCGCCGTGTACTCGGTGCAGGGGGTCGATCGGATCCCTGCCGACGAGTTCGAACAACTCCTTCAGTTGGGCTTCCAGCCGGCGCCGGTGAACACAGGTGATCACGTGGATCGGTCCTGGCAAACTCTCACTTTTGCGCTCGAGACCCCGGACTCCGATCGGAAGCGGCCCCATGGCGCCCCGGTCAAAGCCGCGGAACATCGCCAACGATCGGCCTCGCATGAAGAAGTCTCGCCGCGGGTTACCAGATGAAGAAGTCTGTCGTGGCTCCGCTGATCGGCACGGAGATGCACCCGGGTGAAGCGATCGCTTTCGCCTTGGAAGCTACGCACCCGTTCACCAAGGACGCGGATATCGACCCAGACCTCCTTGATGTTCTGGAGCAAATTGTTCGTGATCCTGCTCAAGTGCGCGATCGTCGAGCCTCTCTTCTGCAGCATTGGGAACAGCGAGCTCAAGATTTGCTCCCGTCCTCTGACTCCTTGCTCAAGCAGATACCAGATCGGCATCTGCGCCGTCTTCTTCGCGGCGGCCCAGACGGTCGTCCACTGGAAATGGGTCAGTTCTTCCACGTCGCCCTTTGGCGGGAGCTCATGAATGAGGCCAAATGCAGTGACACTGACCTGGTAGATCAGATCATGGCGGGCATGCCGATCGTCGGCGATATTGCCTCCTCCCACCGATGGAAGCCCGATCGCAAACCTCATGCGGAGCATCTCTCGGTTGATGCCCTTCGCTCGAGGGCCTGGGAATTTCGATCGAAGGTGTTAGGCGCGATTCGGAAATCTCCGATCACCGAGCACTCTCCCAAGGTCTGGGAAGGGACCATGGAAGATGTTCGAGAAGGGTCGGCGATCGGTCCCTTCTTCGACGAGGCCGAAGTCTCGGAGTTCGTCGGCGATGATCGTTGGATCCCTACTCAACGCTTTGAAGTGGTTCAAAAGAACAAAGTCAGGGGAGTTGACAGTGCTACCTCAAATGGGATCAACATGGCGACGATCGTCACCGAGAAACTCGAACTCCCCTCGACGGACGCGAACGTGGCGGTGATCAAGTGGCTGCGCTCGCGGCTGCCGAAGTCCCCGCTACGTGGTTGGGTCCTGGACGAGCGGCGAGCCTATCGGCAGGTGCCGATCTCTCCGGCCCATCGCAAGTGGAGTGTGGTCGCTCTGAAGGATCCGGCCACGGGAAAGGTGGCGTTCTTCGTGATGGTCGGCCACTCCTTCGGCTTGGTCTCGGCCGTCTATAACTACAACCGCCGCTCGGCTGCGATTACCGACATTCTAAGGCGCGTGTTCATCGTGGCCGGCTTCAACTTCTATGACGACAAGTACGGCTTCGAGCCGGAGGCCACGGCAGATAGTGCGTTCGCGCTGGCCGAGAAAGTCCATTGGTGGCTCGGGGCCCGGTTCGATCAGCAGAAGCTCCAGCTCTGCTCGGATCCCACGATCCTGGGCGTGACCTATGACCTCGATCAGTACTTGCTCAAGATCAAGAAGTCCAGGAAGCAGGAGCTCTTCGACGAGATCTCGTCGATCCTGGAACACGAAGAGATGTCTCCCGGCCAAGCCGGGAAGCTCAGAGGAAAGCTGATGTTCGGCGCTTCGCAGCTCTGGGGGAAGATCGGCCGAGCCTTCCTGAGATCTCTGTCGGAGAGGCAATACTCCCGGAAGACGGTCAGTACGAGCCTATCGCCTGCTCTCCTCTACTCCCTCTACAAGTGGCGGACGCTCGTGATGCATGGGCCTCCGAGGCCTATCCCCAGTTCGGGGCCGCGGAAGTCCGACGTGGTGATCTTCACGGATGGATCGGCGCCGAGCTCGAACCCCAAGGATCCCTCTTCTGAGATGATTGGAGGAGTGATGTTCACTAGGGACGATCAGCCTAGGCAATTCGCCTCGGGGGTGTCACGGCAGATCATGTCGAGGTGGTTCCCCCGGAAAACCCAAATTTGCATGATCGAACTTTTGGCCGCGGTCGCTGCGATACAGACTTTCAGGGAAGAGATCCGTGGAAAGCTGGTCCTCCTCTTTATCGATTCCGAGCCTGTAGAGGCAGCTTTGATCAAAGGCTACTCTGCAAAAGAGGACGTCTGCGAGCTCGTAGGAATTTTCTGGGAGCTTGTTCTGGAGCTTAGGTGCTCTGTTTATATCGATCGGGTACCGACCGATTCGAACCCGGCGGATAATCCCTCTCGTGGTGATGTCGCTACAGGTCTGATGTGTGGTTGGATCACGGTCCTCTCGGACTTTCCGAAAGGAGTTTGAGGGCCTGGGAATATCGCTTGTCTGATGTGTCCGATCGGATGATGTTGCGGTCTGTGGCGAATGCCATGGCGCACCCCTCGGCGATCGGGGGTCCGATCGGACTTGTGAAGATCAAGTGAAATTTTGATGATCCGACTGTGGCCGACTCCCACGTTGCGGTCGCATGAAAAAGGTGCGATCGCCGATAGTCTGTTCAGTGAGGGCATCGAACGTCTGCGATCGTAGTAACTGGTCTCCTAATTATCGGTCTGGTGGGTAGGAATTAGGAGATCAGTTTCGCGATCGTTGGAACAGACTTGATCTATTTTCTCCGTGGCCATTTTGGCGATAGCCGATCGGGCCATACCGAAAAATCCCACCCTCTCCACCCTATCTGTTCTTTTCGGTATGCGGGATCCTCGCAACGACGTTGGCCTTCAAGCGCTCGCTTTCGGCGACACAGATCAGCTCTGCCGTCCCTGCGTGGATTGCGGCCTGTTCACCGGCTGCTTCTGCGACGGGGACGGCCAAGACGAATGTTACGCAGCCGTTCGGGTCCCCCGCGAAGAGTGGGCTCCCAACCAGCGCACTCCTTTGTGCACGGCTTGCGATCGTCGCCTGGATATGTGTCATTTCTGCCGAAAGACCCCCTGGGTCACGCCGCCGGCTCATCGTGATCGCGATCGTCACCAGCCGGCCGGCTACGATCACGGGGCAGATCCTCCCCTCAACTGGGATCAAGTGATGGGCGTGCCCTCTGTTCAGCGGCCGGTGCCCAAAGCGCCCCCGGCCAAAGCTCATCGCAACAGAGGCATGGATCAGCCGGTCTACTATGTGGATCCCAAGGCTGGCCCTCCACGCCAAGGCCGAGCGGCTCCGAAAGGGCGTTCTCCTTTGTTCGCCGAGCCTGCTCAGTACATAGTTCCAGGGCAGCCCCCCAGATCGCTCGACGCCGTGCCCGCTGACGTTCACATCAGCGGACCGGCTCACTATGTCATTCCGGGGCAGCCCCCACGGCGGCTGGATCAGCTCCCGCCCGGTACGCAGCTCCCTCCCGGCACCGAGATCATGGTGCCTACGAGGAGCTCGAGTCCGCCGACCAAAGCGCCGCCGACTCCCGCCCAGATCGCGGCGTACCAGGCTTCTCGCGCTACTCCCGCTCGGACGAAAGCCAAAGCTACTCCTGATGCAGCTTTTCGTGCTGTCGAGCGGCAGTTGATCGACTTGCTCGGCGCGGCCCCCCTCGACGACGATCCGATCGAGGAGCCGTCGCCGGAGCCCGATGATCCGATCGAAGACTTTTAATTTTGTTCGCGGGGAATATCGCTTGTCTGATGTGTCCGATCGGATGATGTTGCGGTCTGTGGCGAATGCCATGGCGCACCCCTCGGCGATCGGGGGTCCGATCGGACTTGTGAAGATCAAGTGAAATTTTGATGATCCGACTGTGGCCGACTCCCACGTTGCGGTCGCAGGAAAAAGGTGCGATCGCCGATAGTCTGTTCAGTGAGGGCATCGAACGTCTGCGATCGTAGTAACTCTCATATATATATATATATATATATATATATATATAAATGCTAGCCCCCCCCCCCAAGACCAACCCTGAATTCCCTAAATTCCCTAATTCCCTACCCATTGGATTTAGGTATTTCCCTAAATTCCCTAAATTCCCTAATTCCCTACCCCATGTGTTGGATTTGGGGAATTCCCTATTTCCCTAAATTCCCTAAATTCCCTAAATTCCCTAAATTCCTTAAATTCCCTAAATTCCCTAAATTCCCTAAATTCCCTAAATTCCCTAAGTCTGACCCCCATGGAGAAGATTCAATGGTTTCCGTTCATGGGTAGGGAATTTAGGGAATTTAGGGAATTTAAGGAATTTAAGGAATTTAGGGAATTTAGGGAATTTAGGGAATTCCCCAAATCCAACACATGGGGTAGGGAATTAGGGAATTTAGGGAATTTAGGGAATTCCCTAAATCCAACACATGGTCCGGGCTGGGAGTCAGGAATGTTAGGGAATGCGCTAAAACCAACACATGGGGCTGAGATAGCATGTTTATGCCGAACTTGTGCAGCTTTGTGGTTCATGCGATCGTTGCCGTTGGTGGCAGCGTCGGGGGCCTCGGGAGGAGTTTTCGGATTGCTGGTTCAGGTTCTCCGGGAATTGAGTTCGGGGCAAGATTTGCTGGTGCCTCCTGAGCCGAGCCTGGTCCCTCCTTTGCCTGGCCTCCTGGAATTGGATTCTGGACTTTGGCTTGGGTCCTACCACCTGCCTTCGATCCTCTTGGGGTTAATCCTGGGGGTCCTTGTTGCTCCCGTCTTCGATTGCCTTCTGTTGGCGAGGTTGCGATTGGCTCGCTCCTTGCACCGCTGGGGCGCCCCCATCCCTGAAAGGCTTTATCGCATCCTTGAATAAGCAGCGAGCTCTCGTCTCTGCGTGCTGAAGTGCGAGCTTTGAGATCTCTCTTGGAAAATCTGGAAGGGCGAATCCTCGCTCTCGAGGAAGCTGGGGAATTCGAGGTCGTGAGCTCTAGTAGTGTGCCAGCGAGTCCGGCCCCTTCGAGGTGGCAGAGGACCCCGAGCCGAGGCGGGTCTGAAGCTGCTGCGCCAGGGACTCCTTCGAGGGACCCCGGAGCTTTCTTTGTGGACGGGTCATCAGCTGACAATCCAGGGCCGCCCACTTCAGAGTTCAGGGTCCACATTGCGACTGAGGTTGGGAAATTCTTGACTCGGGCGCTGTCGGGAGGATTCCGCGGGAGTTCTGGGAGGGAGAGCCTCCGTCTGGCTTCCAAGCAGTATATCGTTTGCAGGGACTATCACGGGAAGGTTTTCTCGACTCCGATTGTGACTTCGAGCTTCTCTCGAGTAAAGCAGCTGTGCTTTCTTGAGGGGAACAGGAGTGACACTGGACAGGCCGTGTTTGTGGGCTTACCGTCGCAGGCAGAAGTGCGCATCTGTTTGTCGGCTGCTCGACTCCCTTGCCCTGCCCTAACGGGCAATGGCGGAGGAGGAAGGTGAAGAGAGCGAGAGGGACGGCGGGAGTCAGGCTCCACCGGGGCTCGCCGATTTTTTATTGTGCGACAGTGGGTCTGACTTTCGAATTGGAGCTCTTCGGGTTGAGAAGGGCGAAGGTGTGGTCTCATGCCAGATAGTGGGGATCACCGCTTTGGACGGCACTTATCTCGTTGCTGTGCCTCACGCCGCTTGGCACCGCCAAGGCGCTCGGAGGTACTTGCCTGCAGATGCTTTGACTCGGGCTACTTTGGTGGAGGTGCTGGCCGCCTCAGAAACGGACAGACGGGAGCAGCACCCTGTCTGGCGAGTGAAGGTTTGGATTGGGCTGCTAAGGGCGGATCTCGTAGATTGCACATCCTTCGGAGCCGCCAGCGAAGCCACAGTCTTTGGAAGCTCGGACGAGGGGGCCGAGGTTATCTTCACTATCGCCGGATCGGGGGGCAGTGCTGCCGGACCTGCTCCAGCTTGCCCTTACGGGCCGGCGTTGAGTGCGGTCGCCAACTTCGCTTTTCAGTCCGCTCACGAGTTCGAGCCGGAGGAGGCGGAACCGCAAGCACCTGCTCGCTTGGCGGCCGTGGAGGCGGCCATCGGAGAGCTTCGCACGGGCATGGAGGCTCTGCTAGCTCGGTTGCCGCCTCCGCCCGGAAAGGAGGCCGCTCGGAAACCTGCCATCAAGCAGCCCGCTGGAAGAGCCTCGGAGGTTCGCAGTGTGATGAGCCGAGAAGTTCTGCCAGGCTTAGACCCCGCGGTCGTCCGGTCGGCTCGAGCAGCGGGAGTGCCGGAGTCTCAACTTGTGAAGATGAGCTCTCTTGCTCAGAGCGCTCGCAAGCTTCCGAGCGAGCCCACCCAGAATCTGGATCCTCTCGACGACGAGGAGGACGAGGGCGAAGAGCCAGAAGCAGGGGGCATCGGCGAGTCGTCTCAACTCAGCACCGCAGTGCTTCGCATGAGCGAGATTCTCCAGTTTATGCACCGGGACAAGAAAGGCAGTTCTTTGGAGGATGTGCTGGATCGTTCCGACGGCGGGGGCGATCCAAGCGCCGTGAGTGGCAGTGGAGGCCGCTCGAAGGCGGCGGCCTACCAAAGGCTCAAGGCGCTCTTGAAGAGTTCGCCAGCGGAGATTTCTCGGTCCATAGAGGCTTGCATGGCGGAGGACTTCACTCTCGGACGGTGGGGGCCCGGATTGGACGGGTGCCCGTGCTCAGCGAGAGCATGGATAGAGCACAGGAGTATGCTGCAGAGCTACGCCGGTCCTATCCGGCAAGCTTGGGTCCTAGGAGGGATCATCGATGCCTTGAATGCCAACGACCCCGAAGCGGCGAAAGCATCAGCTCTTTCGGGATTGGCAAGTTTAGACCAAGCCGCCATCGACGGCGGCAGCTGGCTTCTTGCCAGCGAGATCGCTCTCGAAGCTTCTCCGCCCTTCGGGGCCTTCGCTCGCCCCCGCACCCTGGACCAGTTCGAGGCTCGACAGACTCGCCTGTTGGATTCGAGCTGGATTGCTTTGCTGATGAGTCGCATCAAAGACCGCGACGCTTACCATACAGCCAAGAAGAGCCTGGGAGCGGGGTCATCTGCACAGCCTCCTCCGCCTCAACCTCCCCACGGCGACCTTCCAGCCGGGGGCGAAGGCAAAGGCGACGGCAAAGGGCGGAAAGGAAAGGACAAAGGGAAGGACAAGAAGCCAGAGAGGACAGAGAAGTGAGCTCTGTCGCGTTGCACTCGTGTGTGGCGCCTTTGACTGATCGAAATTTCTCGCCCACTAGGGGCGCGGCTGCCGAGGAGTTTCCAGTAGGGAAGCCGTTTGAGCCGGAGGGTGCTTTGTCGCATGAGCCTGCAGGTCACCCTTCCCGATCCTTGGCGCCTTTTTCAAGTTCTCAGTTCTCAGCTTGTGTTGACCGCTCCGAGTTTGAGGTATCAGCCAGGCCGAGGAAATCAGTTCGTTTTCTTTCTGTGGGAGAGGACTCTTTGAAGCCTCCCGTCAGCCAGCTTTGTCGCTGGCCACGTGAAGCACTACGAGCACCACGAATCCGTAGCACAGCTGTTGAGGCCGAATCCTTGCGTGAACCCGCTGCTGGCCTAATCTCTGCGTCTGCGGTTGCTAGGGATAGTCCCGAACCCTGTGGTTACCCTAAGTGCCTCCCGAACGCCTCTGTACCCGGAGCTCCCTCAGCACCCGAGAAGGATGTTGAGTTTTCCGCGAGCTTTCTTCTTGCAGGGCGGGCGGAGGACAGGGGCCAGTTAAGTCTGGAGCCTGCCACGAGTTTTCTTTAGCAGAGGGCCCCGAGTCGCCCGTTGCAAAATCTGTTTCTCCTGAGGCGCCGGTCAGAGAGTCCAAGCCTCCTTCTGAGAGGGTGCCTGGGTCCCGAGCTACGAGTGTGGATGCTTCGGAGCTTTGGCATGCTTGGTTTGGAGCTTTGAGCTCGACAGACTGCGCACTCTCAATTTTCTTCCATTCGCTCCGCGAACTACCCTGTGAATCACAGGGGCCCGAAAGGTCTGCCCAGGAACAGCAGAGGAGACTTTGGCCTCTGCCTTTGCCTTACCCTGAGCTCTTGCGCCGAGGTCATGTGGGCCGGGACCCTGAGAAGCTAGGCCTGAATGCTTTGGTGCTAGTGCTCAGCTGGCTGCACTTGGGACAACCTGCTGTGTGTCGGCCTGGATTGGGCCTTTCCTTGCACGCCTTGCCCAATGCACGGCAGTGGCGAGCTATCGAGAAGCTTCGGCCTTCCATCCGACGGTGGAACTCTCACCCTGTGGTGGGACCGGCTGAGATGGGCCGGGCTGCAGCGAAGTTCGAAGGCTTGGAGGATCTCCTTGAATCGGTCCGAGCGGGAGCTGCCCGAATCGGACTTCCTGCTGAATGCGTTTGGGCCAGCCCTGCCACGCACTGCCGGTCGATGCCTCTCGGCTTCGATTCGTGGGGACGCCTAGCTTCGACCCTACGCCTTTCTTGGACTCTCGGTCCCGAGATTTGTACCTGCATCCGATGAAGTACCGGCGCGACATCCCGGCAGATGCTAAGGTTCCGCATGTGCAAGTCAGGACCTGCCTCGGGGAAGCGGGATCTGCTCCTCCAGGCTCTCGATTCATGTGATCGTCTCGCTCTCATCCCTGAAAGCGAGGTCTGCACTCCATGGCGGAACGGGCTTTTTAGCATCATGAAGGATGAATCGCGCGATAGATTAATTCTAGATGCCAGAGCTGCCAACCTTGCCGAAAGTGGGCCTGATCCTTGGTTGCAAAGTTTAGGGTCTCTTGATCAGCTTCAATACATCCACTTGCCCCCAGGGTTTTCGATCCGGGTCTACTGTGAGGACCTGCGAGAATTCTATCACGCCTTTATCATTTCCCAGGAGAGGCGGCACAGGAATGCTCTGGCTTTAGCCCTTCGGCGTGAGGAGGTCGGTGCGCTTCGGTGCTGCAGCAAGGGTTCTTCGAAACAGCTCATGGTGCCATGCCTCAATACTTTGGCGATGGGGGACACCCATGCCGTGACATACCTTCAGACGGCCCACTTGGCTTGCATCTTGCGTTGCAGCTCCTTGCAGCTTCGAGATTTTGCAACACTAAAAGGGAGACCACCTCGTTGCCCGAATCCGATAGCTGGGCTGCTCATAGATGATTTCCTCCTGCTTGACTTCTTGCGTGTCGGAGAGAAAGCTGAACAAGGGGCTGGAGCTTCTATCATCCGCGAGGTCCGAGCCGGGTACTCTGCTGCGGGACTCCCACGACACGCTGGTAAAGCCGTGGAGGGTGTGAGCCGCGAGCCGAATTCTGGGGTGGATCTCTTGATGGAGACTTAGGCCTCCTTAAGCCGAACCCTAAGCGTGTAATCCCACTCGCCTCGCTGCTTGTGCGGGTTGTTGCTAGCAAGGTCTGCTGTGGGAGCCTTTTGGAAGCACTCGCAGGGGCTTTGGTCGCAGGTCTGCAACTCCGGAGGCGCTTGCTCAGCCTTCTTGAGTTTGTGTACATCGAACAACGAGGGCGCGAGGCGAGCGATGCCTTTGCTATCAATTCAGGCTTGGGGTCTGAGCTTCTAACCTGTGCCGCTCTCCTCTGCTTGTGCGAAGTGGACCTCCGATCCTCGGGAGCTCCTCTGCTGGTATGTTCCGATGCTTCGCTTGCAAAGGAAGCAGCTGTTGCGAGCAGGATCCCGGCAGCGACCTCTGTCGAGTTGTGCCGCCATGGACTTCAGAAAGGGCTTTGGAATAGGCTTTTGGGTTCGGTAGCCGCGTACCTTAAGGAGAGAGGTGACAGTGAGGAGACGATTGACGAGATGCCCGGGGAAAGCTACGAGCAGCACCCGCTGTGGGAGACCCTGGTGTCCTTCCTTTCCTTCGAGCCTTTGGGGCCGACTGTCAGCCCGAACCGAAGGCGTCACATCAATGTGGGAGAACTTCGAGCAGCTCTCAGGGCTGAACGAGCTGTCGGAGCCAAGCACCCCGACTCGAGGTACATGCATCTGCTTGATTCTCAGGTTGCTTTAGCTTGCTTGGTTAAAGGTAGGTCCGGGAGCAGAGCTTTGAACCGCGAGATGCGACGGTCTTTGAGCGAGCATCTTACTCAGAACGTCACCCCTCGATACGGGTACCTTAGGTCGAAGTATAATCCTGCCGATGATCCCACACGAGATGTCGAGATTCGCAAGCCTGCCGAGCCCGAGGCTGAATGGTGGGCTTCTGCTTCCGAAGGGGATTTTCGGGCTTTGGACCTTTGGCTTGAGAGTGTCGGTATGCATCTTGACCAGCTGCGTGAGCTCCCTTCCGAGCTCGAACTGGCGCCCGATGCTCCACTGCCTTTGCGAGCGCCTGATCCCGGACGCAGAGGCCGTGTAAGCAAAAGCCCCGAGGACTTTGCCGAACATCTACTTGAGCGAGCATCTGTTTCAGCCTGTGACCTCGTCTTGCTGTTTGATCGACTGCCTAGGGAGATCAGCGCTCGGTCTTTTGTTGAGCCGCGGCGGGGCTACACCTTTAGTGCGGGAGCTTTTGTTCACGGGGGCGTCGTGGGAGTGCAGAAAACCACTTATGCCTACCCAGCCTCTGTGAGAGTGTTCTGCGCTTACTTAGCCCGCCTGTGCCCGAAACACATTTTCAGCTCGTTCATTGTCCTTTCGAACGTGCGTTCGATGCTGCATCGGGATGCTCATAACTTGAAAGACGAAGTCAATTGCATCGTGCCCCTTACACGGTTCAAGGGAGGCGGATTGTGGATTGAATGCAGCGGGGGAGAACATGAGATGCGGCATGGAGGGTGCAAGCTCCGTGGCGAGGTCATTGACGTCTCCAAAGGCCCCATCTACTTTGATCCGCACCGCCGGCACGCCACGACTGCTTGGACTGGGCGCAGGTGCATCTTGGTCGGGTACACCATCCGAAGTGTCGAAAAGCTTTCTGAGGAGCAGATAAGCTCCCTGCGTGAAGCGGGATTCCGCTTACCTGTATGCGGCGAGCCCTCGCCGTCTGACTGCGAAGCCTCTGTGAAGAGTGCGAGTGGTTTTACTCCTATCGCTGAGCCTTCTGGGGAGCTTGAGCTGCGCCGGCGATATGACCTGCCGACAGCTCTCTCTTTTGATACTTTTGCTCGGGTACGAGCACATTTTCCTTCTGCCTCCGGCTCCCTACGGGTCGAGCCCCGCGTGCATGACTCCAGCTCCCCTCGGGTTGAGCCGTTGAGTCACTCCAGCCTGCACATTGCAAGTCGACGCTCCACCGCGTCCCGGGTTGGAATTTCCCCGGAGTCAATTGAGCTCTCTTCCGAAGCCATTGGACTTCTCATGAGCTTGCCTCCGCATCGGTTTGTTTACTCCTCCGCCTTCCCTGACCTCCCCTCTGCTCTCCTTTCCGGACCAGGCTGGCTTGACCTCTTTTCAGGGAGTAGAGGGTTGGCCAAGGAAGTAGCTAGGACAGCGCCATGTTGGATCCTGTGCTACGATGTGCAGCACAGCCGAGATGAGGATTTGTTGGACCGACGAGTCCAGCAGGAGCTTTTGCAGCTGATTGACTTGGGAGCCTTTAGAGGCTTCAGTGCGAGCCCTGCTTGTGCTAGCTTCTCCGCTGCTGCTGTTCCTGCTCTGAGGTCGCGCGAGCATCCCGAGGGCAAGCCTGGGTTGACTGTTTTTCAGAGTGACAAAGTTCGACGCGACAATGCTGTTTTAGAATTCCTGCTGAGTTTGATTCGGTGCTCCGAAACCAAAGGCTTGCTCTACTTCGTCGAAAACCCTTTGAACAGTTGGATTTGGAAACAGCAGGGTTGGGCTTTCTGGAAACGGGGAACCTCTTGGGACTTCCTGTTCGACTTCTGCGTTTTCGGCACCCCGTGGAAGAGACCGAGCCGAATGCGAAGTAACAGTCAGCTGCAGGGCAAGAGGCTCCGCTGCTCGCGAGACCACCAGCATCAGAGGCTTCGAGGACGCGAACCCCTTTCGGGATGCAGCTGGACGAAGCGGTCTGAACCCTACCCTAACAAGCTCTGTGTTCTGCTGGCTCAGGCAATTTGTCAGGACGCTAAGTGGATCCCAGGACATCGGCCTCTGGATATCGTTCGGTGTGCCAAGTGCTCGGGAGCCCGGTTTGGAGAAGCGAAGACACCTTGGCCTCGGAGGAGGCGCGAACGACCACCTCTGCTCCTTTCCGAGGTCCCGCTCGTTGAGCCTTCGACGGCTGCCCTTCAGAACGCTGTATGGGGAGCTTTTCTGGCTTGGATCGCTTCTGGAGCCGAACCTGCGGCTGCACAAACTGTTATCTCTGTTCCCGAAATCCTGGTCGAGATGTTGTGCTCTTATGGACAGGTGCTCTACAGTCAGGGGAACCCACTTCAGCATTACAGACAGGTGCTAGCCACAGCTCAACGACGTTGTCCTCTTTGCAGACCCTTTATCAGGCCTGCTTGGGAGATGCTGAGCCGCTGGGAGCGGTTGGAGCCTACACGACACCGCCCCCCTCTTCCTGAACCGATCTTCGAAGCAATGCTGAGCCTAGCGATAGCTTGGGGATGGAGGCGATGGGCTGCTTGCACACTTATTTGTTTTGCAGGTTGCTGTCGGATTGGAGAAGTTTTACGCGCGAAGCGCTCGGACCTCTTGCTTCCGTGCGATCTCCTGCGTGACGACCATCGATGTTTTCTGCAGATACGAGAGCCTAAGACACGAGGACGAGGAGCTAGAGTACAGCATGTCACACTTGAACTGAGCTCCGCGACCGAGCGCTTCATCCATGGCGTCTTCTCCACGCTCCCAAGAAACTCTGGATTGTATCATGGGTCCCCTGGCGTCTATCGACGGCGGTGGGATCGCCTTCTGGATACCTTGGGCATCGCCCGAACTCTGCGCCTGACCCCTGGGTCGTTGCGAGGTGGCGGCGCTGTCGCTGCCTACCAAGCAGGAGTGAGCATCGAAAGTTTGCAATGGAGAATGAGGCTGCAACATCAAGCCACGCTTGCCTTTTATCTTCAGGAGGTTGCGGCAGGATCAGTCCTGCCCTCTTTGCCGAAGCACGCCAAGGAGGCCATACAAGCGGCACGATCCGTTTTTTCCGTTCTTTATCGACTCCAGCCCAGCGCTTATTAGCACCGCCCTCCGGGCTGGAACTCTTGCTGAAGGCCGGGCGTTGTGGTGGAATGCCGTAGCTCGCCTGAATCCGGCGGCTCGGGAATCCAACCTTCGTCTTGAAGCGGAGCTGAAAAGACCTGAAGCACGTGAGGTATCAACATGAGATAGCATGTTTATGCCGAACTTGTGCAGCTTTGTGGCCCTCCCGCCTCTCCCGGAATGCCGTAGCTCGCCTGAATCCGGCGGCTCGGGAATCCAACCTTCGTCTTGAAGCGGAGCTGAAAAGACCTGAAGCACGTGAGGTATCAACATGGAAATTAGGTTATGTAAAGACTTTAGGGATTTAGGGAGTCTGCAGGAACTCACGCATTCTGTAAATTCGAGGCATGGAAGCAGTGATTAGAGAATTTAGGGAACTCGACCTCGCGACGTCGCCGGTTGACGTGTCTGTGCAACTGATACTTGTAGTAATATTGATATTATTTTGAAAACTTTGAAAACTATAATACTCATACGAGTACTAATACTTATAGTAATACTACTGGTGAAACTGATAGTATGCTAGTATGAATACTGATGTTCCCAAGAATACTTGAAATCATGTACATTGTATGAATAGTCTTGATGCGAATACTAATATACATACTATAGCTAGTATTATCGCTAGTATGAATATTGGCTATGCATATTCGTGAAATTACTCATTTTTGGAGTACTCATATTCATGCTAAGATTAGCACTAAGGCTAGTGCGAACGTGCATAATAAAATGCTCATGCATGAATGTTAGCATTCGTATTAATATCAGCATTGGTATGTTTTTCAGTAGTACTAGTAACTCATACGAAGTGTAACCTCAAGTTTCATATTCCGACGAATACCAACGCATGTTTTGTTCATACTAATTTTAATTCTACTACTAGTATCTACTCCTAATATTGAAAAAACTGTAGTAATACCAATTTTAGAATTGATGTGAACACGAACTTTAATGTTCTTGCCAATACTAATATGCATAGTAATATTAGTTAGCATTAATGTATAGGAAAACTAATGTTCTTACGAATACTAATAATCATGTTCCCCTTTTATATTCATATAAGAATCGTCATGCCTAGATACGTACTAATGCTAGTACTCATGCTAATACGAGTATTAATACCAATACAAGCATAGGTATGAATATTCCTACGGGTATTTATGCTCATGTTCTTAACAAAATTATTCTCAGTACGAATACCGACATTAATAGTCTCTTTAGAACCATATTGATATTAATATGAGCACTAATACTTCGGCTAGTACGAACATGCATAATACTAGCAAAATTATTTGTGCTCATACAAATATAGAAAGATTATTACATACTCATATTAATATCAATACCAATATGAATTTACAAACATCATATTAATGTCAATATCGTTTTTGTAATGTATACTAAAGAATACATCAGAATAAGGCACAAGGAAATGAATGCATCAGATTGTTAAAAACTCAATGTTTTCATTTACCAATATGTATGGTTATAGTATTATACTAATATACTAATAAATTAATATACTAATATACTGAGAAACTGATATACCAATAGACCATTGTTACTAATATACCAATATACGAGTATACCCAAAATTTTTTTTAATGAATATATATGTTTTGTTTATATACCAATATACTGAATATACACATATGAATACTTATACACATAATGTACTAAGACTAAGTTTTTAAAGCCCAGCCCACGTCTAATATTAATACGAATACTAACACGAACACTAACACTAACACTGCTATAGACATATATTAAATTAAACTGGAGCACTAATACTCATATTAATATTAAGACTAACACTGAGGTTGACACTGACACCAGCATCAGCACTAACAGGAACACTAATCAAACGAACAGTAATATTGGACAGATACCAGCAGCATTGTTAGAACTTCTAAAATTAGTAATGACACAAAACTAATAATAATGCTAACGCTAGCAAAAATATTAAGGTTACTGCTCACAATAATTGAGGTTCAAACTTAGAACAAAATTAAGTCAAGACCAATGTTAACACTGTTTTTTAAGACTGAAACTAATAATAAGACTTTGACAAGATGACAACTCATGTTAATATCAATACCAATATGAATTTACAAACATCATATTAATGTCAATATCGTTTTTGTAATGTATACTAAAGAATACATCAGAATAAGGCACAAGGAAATGAATGCATCAGATTGTTAAAAACTCAATGTTTTCATTTACCAATATGTACGGTCATAGTATTATACTAATATACTAATAAATTAATATATTAATATACTGAGAAACTGATATACCAATAGACCATTGTTACTAATATACCAATATACGAGTATACCCAAAATTTTTTTTAATGAATATATATGTTTGTTTATATACCAATATACTGAATATACACATATGAATACTTATACACATAATGTACTAAGACTAAGTTTTTAAAGCCCAGCCCACGTCTAATATTAATACGAATACTAACACGAACACTAACACTAACACTGCTATAGACATATATTAAATTAAACTGGAGCACTAATACTCATATTAATATTAAGACTAACACTGACGTTGACACTGACACCAGCATCAGCACTAACAGGAAAACTAATCAAACGAACAGTAATATTGGACAGATACCAGCAGCATTGTTAGAACTTCTAAAATTAGTAATGACGCAAAACTAATAATAATGCTAACGCTAGCAAAAGTATTAAGGTTACTACTCACAATAGTTGAGGATAAAACTTAGAACAAAATTAAGTCAAGACCAATGTTAACACTGTTTTTTAAGACTGAAACTAATAATAAGACTTTGACAAGATGACAATATTTAATAAAGGATGAGGCACACAAACTGGACTCTGTCTTTTACCACTCCGACAAGACGCGCCGAGAGTGTAAACGGTGTCCATAAAACTGGACCCTGTTTTTTACCAGTCTGTCAAGAGGCGTCGAGAGTGCAAACTTTGTACGGGAACACAAACACCATCGGTATTTACAGTGGTTTCGGCTCTTATTCATGACGCTGTGAAGACAGTAATGAGCAGGACAATGGCCGAGGTTGGTCCTGGGGGGGGGGGTTACCATATAAATGTATACATGTATATGTATATGTATACGTATATGTCCATGTATATGTATGTATATGTGTATGCATATGTGTATATATATATATATGTATATGTATGTTATACATAGACATATATGCATGTAGTAATACATGAATACCTACCTACCTGCCAACGTACCTGCCTGCCTACCCTATATACATACACACATGCATACATGATGCGGGCACAGGTGTGCTTCGTACAGGAACAGGCACATACACCAACGTAGAACTTCTGCTCATGCACAGGAGGTAACATGTTTGATAGACAAATCCTTCATGCTATGCCGATCCGGCAGGCAAACTTCTTCCCTGGTGAAGGCCTAAGCCTGTCTAACTTTGCTGCAACAATAGTCCGATGGCCGTTTTCTTGAAGCTTCTAGGCTGCTTGCAGCCAGTGTGCAGCAGAGATGTGCTGAGATACTGGCAAAGGACATGGGTAGATTGATCTGAGATCAGCAACCGCTTGGTGTCTTTCGGCTAAGGTCAATCTCTGGCGTGCCGAGGTCTCAGCTTCTGTAGCTGGTTTGGCGGGATCTGGGCAGCGCATGTTCAGAAGTACGAAGGGCTTTGCATGTTATTCCGGCGAGCCACATGGGTCTCGATGTTAAGCTGGTGTGCAAAGTTGTGTCCCGACCATCAGCGTTCGCATCATTCGCATTGCGTGCAGTGACAGTGGCACAGTTGGGAGCACTGGTTGCTTGGACGGTGCCTGAGGATGCTAGAGACTTGCTCAGCGGCAAAGAGGTCTGGCCGCCTGGCCTTCGGCTTGGCTTTCGGAAAGGTTCTGCTTGGTGGCAACTTGAGACTTGAGATAAATGATGATAGTGGTGAGATGGAGAGATCCGTGCGTATCCGTGCTTGACGAGACTTCGCTGTGTGATACATGCGCGCTTTGCATGCACCATCATGCAGCGGCACTCTCCCGAAAGAAGCAATGGCTGTGATTGCAGTTGCTCTGGTGTGTGGGTCGTGAGAAGCTGTTGCAGATGTGCAGGCGGAGCTGCCGATCTTGGTGCCACCACCGGCACATCGAGCAGTTGATCTCGGCCAGGCGGGGTCTTATCTTTAGGCCGCACTGGCAGCAGATTCGGACGTGCGCTCTCATCGTGCGAGCGATGGGCTGCGGGGAACAAGCCTGCACAGCAACAGTTTCTTTCACGGCCGCAAATACGGTGGAGGAATGTTGCAGCAGCCTTTTCTGAGAACGCAGATGTGTTGCCTTTGTGTGGCCATCCCGAGCTGTTCGGGCAGGCGGCCACCACAAAGCCAAGCAGCAAGAAGCGGGGCAGCAGGAGACGGTTCTGGAGGGGACATGGCGATTTTTAGTGACCCTCAATTCCTTCTTTGGCATTCTTCGCAACAGGAGGACTCTGGTGGAAGGCTCGGGATTCGTGCACATTCCGGAGGCTCAGAAGCGTACTGCCCTCAGTCCATGCTCAGAAGTGACTGTTAAACCTTGTCTGCAAACGACGTCCCAGAAATCTATCAAATCGGGGAAGAGGGCTTCATGATGCTTCATGTTGTGAGGCCGTGTGGGATAACATGTATGCACGAGCACATCAGAAGTTCTTTTGTCTTTGAATTCGCAGAACGCGTCACCGCTGCATGCGCGGCGGGGAGACTTCAGGCCACCTGCGATTAGCACATCTTCGACAAGGTTCGCGCCCGGCGGTGGGCACGCAATTACCACGGAAAAGACGTACCTCGTATCGTTTCATCTCTGCAGATACGTCTCTAATCTTAATGTTGTCGTGTGAAATTTCTTTTCGGCATAGGATATTCAAAGCACGACCCGTCGCCAGTCGCCAGCTTTTGCTTCCTTGTTTTGCGTTTTTCAGAGAGCAAAGCGGCTCGAGACGGCCAAAAACTGCCAAAAACTGTGTCGACGGACAGGAGAGTCATTTCAACTTGACAGCGGGTCCGACAGCTGAACGCTTGTTACCTTCTGGTCGTATGGTTTGGACAGAATGAAGCAACGGGGGGAGAGAGAGAGAGAGAGAGAGAGAGAGAGAGAGAGAGAGAGAGAGAGAAGGCTGTCAAGTGCAGTACACGCCCGATTAGCAGAATCAGCGATGTTGACAATCAATCGCAGTCATTGCCGTGGTCGTGGTCTCAACTGGCTTTGCCTCAGCCTGCGGAACACAAGATCATCTCAGTCACCACCCCGTCAGTATTGAAGTTTGAATTTGCACCATCAGAACCTAGTCAGTAAACAACGTAGTGACCTCCACCATAAGGGGGTGGCATAGGTAGAGGTTGGGGCAGGTGCCAGACAAGACATGGCCGACCCATGCCTGCCATTGCCAAGGTAGATCGAAGCTGCCCAAGTCTCTGCAATTCGAAGCTGTGCAGCGTGGCGCTTGACGAGCAACTGCACAAGGGAGGGTTTGAGCCCAGTTGCATTTCTAGCTGACAGACTGCCACTCCGTCAGCAGTTAGCAGCTAGCAGAAAGTGACGCTGACCGCTGCAACCTGTCATCCTGATCAGGCCTCCTGATGCAGAGGCAGGTAATCCATTGGCTTAATTTGTGCGATGTGCCCAGGGGTCACACTGCTGCGCTTCTTTCATCGGACGGTTTTCAAGAAGTCCTGCTAGTAGTCCTTCCTTGCGCAAAAAAGTCCCTGACTGCAGGTCGAGGCACGGGACAACCGCCAATCGCTGGAGAAGACAGGCCTGCACAGCCCGGAAAGGAGCAGTCCAGAGGTCGGTTGGACAGTTGGTGTAGCTTTGACATTGCTTATACCGACAAGTTGAAATCAAAGTTGTGTCAGAGCATCCAAAGCCGTATGCACCCTCGCAGGTTACTGGATAGTGTGTCACTTGTCTTCTGTTGCTTTCGACAGGCCTTTCAACCGCGCAACAGGGCTCCGTGCCTGAATCCGGGAGGGCAGCTTGCCGTGGGGGTGTGGATGTTGCATAAGGAGCCGGTAGGCATTCCCGTTGTCGTATCGATGTGCCGCCACAGGGAGAGTCGGAAGATCTTGGAATCAGTCGAGCTGATGTTGGTGCCCGTAGGGCCCGCATTGAAGGCATGCTGATCATGGGGATATCATTCCAAGGCGCCCTCGAGGTCGACCGGGCCTATGTCGCCCGACAGCTGGCTCAGCAGGCACCGGCCTCTGCGTGGTCACGGGCGGACCAGGGTGGAGGAAGTTAGCTGTGTGTTTCGTCTTGCCTGGTGCTCCGAGCAGTCTAGGGCATAGGCTCTCAGGCTCGCCCAGAGGCCTGGCTGGGCCCCAGCTCTGCAGGTGGAGGCAACGAACAAAGAGGCTTCAATGCAGAGACAGGCAGCTGCCGTTGTCGGAGGGCCCAGAAACAAAGAGGCTGCATTTCGTCATGTCCAAGGTAGCTTTTAGTGTGCATGACCTGTTTGATAGAGCAGTTTGGCTTTCGAAGGATTTGAAGGGCATCAGCTCACCTCATGCTCGCCATGAGGTGCAGCTGGTGATTGTCAAGATGGGTTCGCTGTGGATCCGTCTGGGCCACGAAGCACTTTGATACTTGCCTGACTGCCCAAGGCTGATCGCTGGTGGTCCTCGATCTTCTTGCCCGTCCCGGCTCCACGGCAGCTGCTGCCCGAAGCCTTGGCGAACAGCCCAGAGATCTGTTACAGTAGCTCTAGTTTGCAGTCCATTGTTAACCGGTGCACCAATCGTAGCGCCATTAGCAGTTTTCCGGAGCTTGGGAAGCGAATCAAACGGTAGTAGACTTTCGCTATCCGGCTAACTTGACGCGCTACATGATAACAGATGTCAACACGAAGTGTAGTGCTAGCACCAAATACTTCTCACGGAAGCCGTGGCTCCTTCGTGTACTCTGAGGTTGGCCAAGAGGGCTTGGCCTGGGCCTCTGCCTGTATGCTTATACAGCATACAGCATACAGCATACGTGAAGGATTGCATTTCGCACATCTGCTGCAGTAGGCGTGCTTGCCCCCCGCCGGTATTGGAATGAGCCGATGCGTATGTGTATTCAGCAGGCCAGTGTGTAAAATGAAGGTCAACGAGGTCAACGATCCCGCGAAGCCGGTGACTTTCAAAGCCAAGGCGTGTCACTCGCAGAAGCAGTGTATCGGTTCTTGCTGCTGCCTGCTGCGGGACCACTGGTGGCAGGAGCAGCAGCTCTAAGCATGTCAAACATATCCTTTTTCCAAACAGCTGGCCTTCTTTTTACTGGTCAGTCACTTCGAAGGTAAAGCTGGCACCAGAGGAGATCGAGGAGATCGTGCGGCTTTGCCGTCTCTTCGCCGGTTTGACCCAACCAGAAACTGTGGAGGCCTTCCTGCCAAGCGGGTAGAGAGCAGGGGTGCCGTACCTTGCGGGGTGCAGACAAAGTCTCCGGTCCATCCACCAAGTCGCTGAGAAGGCCCGAAGGCCTACGGGTCGTTGCAGACAGGCCCAAGACCTTTGAGGAAGTAGATTGCCTAGATTTGCCTGGTGTGTGGTGTTCAGACACTTGAGGGAGCTATGTTTCGCGT
Source organism: Symbiodinium sp. CCMP2592 (assembly GCA_905221615.1). NCBI lineage: Eukaryota > Dinophyceae > Suessiales > Symbiodiniaceae > Symbiodinium > Symbiodinium sp. CCMP2592. The sequence goes on from CAJNDT010000334.1 coordinate 72,382, forward strand.
GGAAGCGTGCCTCTCATGTGCGAGGTGGCAAAGGGGGACTCTGGCAGCGAGGTGAACGAACTGGTCTTAAACAGGCCGTCGTCAGACCCTTGTGATTCGCGGGTAGCGATGTCAGCGAATTGCAAGGCCTTCATTCTGCCAACTTCTGCTCGCGCTGGGGATCTCCCCGCGGGCTCAAAACCTCGTGTTCAGAGCTCGGCAGTACGCGTATGGCAAGGTCTTCGTGAGATGGCTGGGGTTGCCTGCCAAGGCCAAGATATCATCGAGTCGTGAATTGCTTCGACGCACAGGCAGGTTTCAGAGCCTTAGGGCCTTAGAGTTTTTTCACACTTTGACAGGCCTCCTTCCCTCCCGACTCTTGCGGGAGCTGCTTCACTAAGCAATCTGCCGGCTGAGTTGCCTTTGGTTGTTTGTTGCAACCGGGCTGCAACCTCAGCCTCAGCCTGAGTTTTTCTTTCGGGCTTGCCGCCTAATTCGGCACGTGTGTTCATTCTTGCAAACATGCAGAGCCACAACCGTGGCCGCCCCCACACCCCCAGCAAACCAGCAGACGTGATACCCAGAAAAGGGAATTGGGTGGACTCGGCCGCACCTGTTTGAGAATTTTAGAGTCAGCAGTGAGAACAGTTCGGACCATGTCGTAAGCCTGAGGTCAGGATTAGGCAGCCTACCCGGAATGCAGCGACACATCTGACCTTTGTATGGCCGTGGGCATGCAGAACAAATGGCCTTAGCACGTACTGTTCAGGCCAAGCAGTGCCTGGTCAGTGGCCTGCCGGTGTCTGGTGGCATGATCTCTGGGCTAGCGTCAGGTTCTGAGTGCACTCTTCCGGGTCGCCTTCCGAAGCTTCCATCTTCAGGCTGCCCTCCCTTCCCGAGAAACCGGTCCCGTCCTCACTTTCCACAGCTCTGCGCTTGTCGAGCTCGTTGCAGAAGACGCTGCAGGACGAGGGCGCTATGTGGCAGCTGGTGAATGCTGCGAGCTCGGTGCTGCCATCGCACAAGGAGCAAAGTTCAGGCTTTTCCACTCACTGGCGCCGTGTGGTTCGGACAACTGCGGTCTACAGGAGGTTCTGCTCCGTGAGTCAGTTGCACCTTAGTGACGCCTCAAAATCTGAAAAACATGTCTGCGTAGTCCTAGCCCAGGATTCGAAGACCGTGGCACTTATGAGGTCCCGATGCCAGAGTTTCGCGAGAAATTCGGAAGCTGTGAAGCTTCGCCCCAAATCGAACAACCCATGGAAGGCTTTTCGGATCGCTGCTCGAGGACATGGCAACGAATCCGCTCTTAGAAGGGCAGGACCCCCTCCCACGCATCCACGCCACGCATCTTATGCAGACCATGGCCGGACCAAGAGTTGCTGCTCGAGGACATGGTGGAGGCACTGCCCCGTGCCAAGAAGCACTTCTTTTTCAGCTTGCTTCCTGCAGCCCAGGCCGGATGCTGCTGTTTTGCGTTGACCTGTTGGCCCCAAATTCCCCAAGCCAAGCCTCTGGAGAGGGATTCGCCCGGTCCGGCCTGCAGGGTGCTGGAAGCTTTCGCCAACTCTGGGTGAGTCTTGGGTTAGACTTTGTTTGGCAGACTCACGACCCGCAGGGCTGAAGCGTTTAGGCCAGTCTGAAATTCTGAACAGTTGGCACCGATTCTGTTTTGAGTTAACTTGTATATCGTGTATGGTCGCTCGCGGCATTGTAAGGGTGACAATTTGGTTGAGCGAGGGCCGTTAGGGTCGAAAGTGGCAAGCTGTTGCTGAGTGGCAGCTTGGATTTCAGGCTTGCCGATAGTTGCTTGTGCACCGGCCCTTCCACAGTTGTAGTTCTACGGTGCTGACTGCGATCCTTGTGCCGCTGAGACGTTCAGCCCCATTTGTGACAGACAGGCCTATGCAGATGCTCGCCGCCAGCTTCTGCATCAAAAGGCATGGACCTGTGAATCGTGCCAGCTTGAATGCCGTTCGGGCGCCTTTGGTCAAGTCATACCCATGACTCCGAGTCCGTCATGGATATCTATCAAGGATGCTCAATGACTTAAATCAACCTTGCGAGGCTGTGAAAGCTCAGAAACAGGCTCAGTGCTGAGCAGAGGGCTGTGGCTGCTCTTCCGTAGTACCTGTTCGTGTGCAGGGGCCCTCTCTAGGGCAGGAGAGCCTATACGTCACACTCGGTCCTGTGATAATATTCCTGAACGTTGCAAGAATGATAAGAATGCAGACAAAAATTGTTTCTGCTTCCGCGCAAGTTCATCTGTTGCCAGCTGCAGGCGGTTCGTTGGTCGCCGGCCTTGGAGGAGCCAAGCTTGAGCCCATGCGGGTTCTTCGGAAGTAGAGAAGGCTCTCGGGTCAAGTCAAGTTTCTTCGGGTGCTGGATTCCTGGCAAGCTATCGGTGAGTGCAAGTGCAGCAGGTTTGACGGAGCGTGGTTGCTACTTAGCCAGGCATCAGGGCTCTGCAACCCGTGCTCCTCCGGGTATATGGACTTGTGTTCTGCAGTTCGATGTGGGGCTGCTGCGAGACTGGTTTGCTACGATGGACGCACTACTGTGAGCGGACCTGTGGGTTGGCCCCGCATTGTCAAGCAAGTCCCCTGAGGCTTGAGCAATACGCGCAAGGGAGACCGCAGC